>JAJPUD010002292.1:129058-322805 GCA_023553655.1 Myrmecobius fasciatus | reverse complement strand
GAGGAAAGGAAGGGAGGAAAGAAAGAAGGAACAGAAAGAAGGAAATGAGAAAGAAACAAAAAAGATCCTTTAACCATAGAAAGCTACCATGGTGATAGGGAAGACAAAAAAAAACCCACCAACTCAGATGAGGACAAAATGTCTCATACAAAATCTCATAGGATCATAGGAATTGATCTCAAGTCTCTTGGAAGTGCTCATACAAGATTTTAGGAGGGAGGATTCTGGGAAGATTCCAAAGTAGGTAGGTAAATCTCAAGCTCTCCAGATTTTCCCTATAAATTTGCTCCTCAGGGTGAGCATACTCTGGTGTTCTTCTGGTACAACCCAATAATATCTGAATGAAGACCCCAAGCTGGGTTTAACCCATGTGAAGTGTAAACATCTCCAGGCTAACTCTGCAAAAACTATCAAATGAAGATCCCTTTAGCTAGCTGGGTGTGGCTGGAACCTCAGCAGAAATTACAGAGACTTTTTTGTGCTGGACTTTTGTGGAGTCCAGCTGATTAGGAAAGCCAAGCCCAATTGTGCTGCTGAGATGCTCCTCTGAGCTAGAAGGAACCAGTACCAGATGAGTGCAGAAGTAATGGGGCAGGATCCCTGCTGGTTGTGGATACTTGCAGGATCTCTTGGTTCGGGATTCCTATTCAGAGAGGAGCGTTGAAGGGAAGTTTGAGGCACCATCCTCTCATCCAAAATTAGAGCTACTTACACTAACACCTCTTATTTAAAAAAAAATGAAGTCACAAAGAAGAAAGAATTCCATGAGAGAAACCTACTATGGGAAAAGGTAAGATCAAGATTCATCTTCAGAGAAGGACACTGAAGTAAAAAAAAAAGCTTCTACCCCAAAGAGTACCGTGAAATGGGTTCTTGTCCAGAGAGAATGTACTCAAAAAATAATTTAAAAAATCAAATGAGAGACATTGAAGAAAAAATAAATAAAACCATCCAAGAAAAACAAGATTATGAAAAAAGTTAACCAATGGAAAAACGAGATAGAGTCTCAAAGATGAAAATAATTCTTTGAAAATTAGAATTTGGCAAGGGGAAGACAGGAAAGCTATGAGAGACCAAAAAATAATGAAAAAGATTATAAAGAATGAGAAAATAAAACAGAATGCAAAACATCTTATAATAAAAATGACATCTGGAGAAAATAGATCAAGAAGAGAAAAATATAAGAATAATTGGGCTGCCTGAAAGTTGTGCCAAAAAAGAGAACCTTGATACAATACTGCAGGAAATAATCCAAGAAAATTGTCCAGGAATGATAGAACATGAGGAGAAAGTAGAAATAGAAAAAAAATCCACCCATCACTACCTCAGAGATCCTTTGTGGAAAACACATAGGAATATTATTGCCAAGTTTTGAAACTCCTAGATCAAAGGGAAAATTTTGCAAGAAATTTAAATTCTCTGGAGCTACAATTAAAATTGTACGGGACTTATCAGCAGCTACAATGAAAGGCAGCAGGCCCTCTATTCAGATCTACTGACAATCAAAAGAACTAGGTCTGTGGCCAAAACTATCATATCCAGCAAAATTAATTTAAGATTCATATCAACAACAAAGTAGCTCAAAAGAAAGACTGGCAGGGCAGCTAGGTGGTGCAGTGGATAGAGCACCAGCCCTGAAGTCAGGAGGACCTGAGTTCAAATCTGGTCTCAGACACTTCCTAGCTGTGTGACCCTGGGCAAGTCACTTAACCCCAATTGCCTCAGCAAAGAGCAAAAAAAAAAAAAAAAAAAAAAAGACTGGCAGACTTAAGGTAAAAATAGGAATTATATTTTACAAATGAGGTGCAGAGGAAGAATAGACATAGACACATTAGTGAGGGGAAGAGAGCTCATGGTTTTGAAAACCTACTCACATCAGGAATGAGTTTAATAGGCAACACTACATATATACCATGAAGAGTATAGTACCCTCCAAAATCTATGAAGAAATAAGGAGGAAGGAATGGGAGGACAAAGAAGCAAAGGGTGGGCAAAGAAGACAAGGGAGGGATCTATGGGTGGAGGGAGGTTAAGGAATAGCAAGGAAAATATCAAGGAGTAGAATTTTAAAAAAAAGTCAGCAGAGATAGGAGAGATGTGTGTGTATCTATATATGTACATATGTATGCATAAATATATTTTTCTTAACTATAGCTTGCTTGGGAATGGTGGAGAGATGAAAAGGGGAAAAAGAATAAATATGGTGCACAGCAGAGAACAAAAGAATAATTTACAAAGAAGTAAAAAAAATGAACACTCATAATTATACTTTCTTCTTCTAATAAATATACTTTCTTGATCTGGTAATGTGTTGTTACATATTTTGAGTCCTCCTTGATGTTCTGCTGGGCACATAACAATGTCCTCTTTTGTTTAATTATGTTTTGTATTCCTTTTCTGTTTTTTTCTGCTGGGCACATAACAATGTCCACTTTTGTTTAATTTTGTTTTGTATTCCTTTTCTGTTTTTTTATTCTGTTTATTTTTTAAAATAAAACTTAAAAATAGCAACAAAAAAGAAATTAAGTAAACAGAAAAATAAGAGATTCTAAAAAGGCAAAGAAGAGAGGTAGAAGAAAAATCAAGGAAAGAAACAAGAGGTATGCAAGAGAGAGCCAACAGCTTGGAAAAGGAAAACAATTTTTTAAGAAATACAATTAGTCAAATGCAAAAAAAAAAATCCACTGAAGAAATCAATGCCTTGAAAGTTAAAATTAATCAAATGTAAAAAGAGATACATAAGCTAAATGAAGAAAATTATACATTAAAAACTAAAACTGGGCAAATAGAAAATAATAACTCTATGAGACATCAAGGATCAGTTAAACTAAAAAGCATGAAAATGGAAGAAAATATAAAATACCTCATTGGAAAAAATGGCCAACCTGCAAAATAAATCCAAGAGGGACAATTTAAAAAATATTGGTTTATACAACATAGCATTTTAACGCTTTCTGTGAATATTTCCATGCATTTTGTTTTCCTTCTTAGGTTGTTTTTTTCTTCTTCTCTTTCTAGATCTGATGTTTCTTGTGCAGTAAGATAACTGTATAGATATGTATACATGTATTGTATTTGTCATATAATTTATCCTATTTAGCATGTATTAGATTACCTGTCATCTAGGGGTGGGAGGTGGGGGGAAGGAGGGGAAAAGCTTGGGAAAAAAAAGTTTTTGCAAAGGTCAATGTAGAAAAATCACTCATATGTTTTGTAAATAAAAAGCTTTATATTAAAAAAAATTATTGGTTTACCTTAAGGTCACAATCAAAAAAAGACCCTGAATTCATTTTTCTAGAGCTCATCAAGGAAAAACTGCCCTGATATACTAGAACCAGAGGGCAAAATAGTCATTGAAAGAATTCATCAATCACCTCCAGAAAGAAATACCATAAGGAAAAACCCCAAGAAACATTAATGCAAAACTCCAGAACTACAATCTCCAGGAAAAAAAAAATACTACAAATTGCAAGGAAAAAAAAAATTCAAGTGTTAAGGAGCAACAGTCAGGATTACTCAGGATACAGCAGGTTCCACCATAAAGGACTGAAGGACCTGGAATATCATATTCTAGAAGACAAAGGACCTGGGATTAAAACCAAGAATCAACTATGCAGCAAGACTGAGCATCATTGTTCAGAGGAGGAGATGGATCTTCAATAAAGGGACTTTTAGTCATTTCTACGAATAAAACCAGAACTAAACCAAAAAAAAAAAAAAAATTTTCAAACACAGAACTCAAGAGAAGCATAGAACAGTAAATATGGGGGAAAAACATTATTTAAAGGATAAACTGTTTACATCTTTAGATGGGAAAATGAGTCTTGAGAACTGTTTTCTTTTGTTGAGGCAATTAGAGGGGGGCATACATGAACAGAGGGTATGGGTATGAATTGATTCTGATGTGATGACATCAAAGAAAAAGACATTAAGAGGTGGGAAAAGGATTGTACTGGGAATAAGGGAAAGGGGAAGTAAAATGAGACAAATTAGATCCCATGAAGAGGCACAAAAGACCTATTACAACGGCGGGGAGGGAGGAAATGAGCATTGTCTGAATCTTAATCTCATAGTTTTAGCTCAAAGAGGGAATAACATTCACTCAGCTGGGTATGAAAATTTATCTTACCCTATAAAGAAGTAGCAGGAAAAAGGGGAAAGAAAAGGGAGGGACTGGATAAAAGAAAGAGCAGAAACACTAAAGTGATAAAAGAAAAGAGAAAGGTCATAGGAGGGAGAGCAGGTTAAGGGTGGGGTGGGTTAGAAACAATTACTACTAAGGAAGGACAGGGTGGAAAGAGAGAACAAAAGTATATACAAGGGAGAAAATAGGATGAAGGAAAATACACAGTTAGTAATCATAACTTTGAATGTGAATGGGATGAATGCTCCTGTAAAATAGAAGGGAATATCAGAGTGGATTAAAAACCAGAATCCTACAATATGTTGTTTACAAGAAATACATATGAAACAGAGAGATGCCTCTGCATTAAGGGTAAAAGGCTAGAGCAGAATTTATTATGCTTCAGCTAAAGCAAAAAAGGCAAGGATAGCAATTATGATTTCAGATAAAGCAAAAGTAAAAATAGATCTAATTAAGAGAGAAGGAAACTACAACTAATTAAAAGATACTATAGACAATAAAATCATATTAATACTAAATGTATATGCAAGTGGTACAGCATTCAAATTCTTAAAGAAGTTAAGTTAGTTACAGGTAGAAATAGACAGCAAAACTATACTAGTGGGGGACATCAACCTCCCCTTCAGAATTAGGTAAGCCTAATTACAAAGTAAACAAGAAAGAAGCTAGAGAGGTTATTAGAATCTTAGAAATCTTAGATATGATAGATCTTTGGAGAAAACTGAATAGGGATAAAGGGAATACATCTTTTTCTCAGTAGTACATGGCACTTACATGAAAATTGGCTATGTATTTGGGCATTAAAAAAATCAAATGCAAAGAAGAAGAAATAGTAAATGCTTCCTTTTCAGATCATGATGCAATAAAAATTACATTCAATAAAGGGACAGGGAAAAGTAGACTAAAAACCAATTGGAAATTAAATGATCTAATTCTAAAGAATGCATAGGTCAAATAATAAATCATAGAGACAATAATTTCATCCAAGAGAATGTCAGTAATGAAACAACATACAAATACCTGTGGAATACAGTCAAAGCAGTTCTTAAGGGAAATTTTATATCTCTAAACAGTTACATAAATAAAATATAGAAAGAAGAGATCAATGAATTGAGCATGCAACTAAAAAAGCTTTAAAAAGAACAAATTTTAAAACCCCAATTAAATACCAAATTAGAAATCCTAAAAGTCAAAGAAGAGATTAATAAAATTGAAACTAAGAAAACTATTAAACTAATAAAACTAAGAGTTGGTTTTATGAAAAAAAAATAAACAAAATAAACATTTGGTTAATTTGATTAGAAAAGAAAGGAAAAAAAGAAACAAATTATCAACATCAAAAATAAAAAGTAAACTTGCCGCTAATGAAGAAGAAATTAAAGCAAAAATTAAGAGCTATTTTGCTTAGTTGTATGCAAACAAATGCAATAATCTAATTGGAATGAATATTTACAAAAATATAAAATGCTCATATTAACAGAAGAAGAAATAAATTACTTAAATTGTCCCATTTTAGAAAAAAAATTAAATGATCCATCAGTGAATGCCCTAAGAAAAAAAATCTCCAGGGCCAGATGGATTTGCAACTGAATTCTACCAAACATTTAAAGAACAATTAATTCCAATACTATCTAAACAATTTAGAAAAATACATAAAGAATGAGTCCTGCCAATTTCCTTTTATGACACAAATATGGGCTAAACTACAAAAAGCCAAAACAAAAGAAAATTATAGACCAATTTCCCTAATCAATATTGATGCAAAATTCCTAAATACAGTATTAACAGAAAAAGCATTTGATAAAATATAGCATTGAAAAACATTAGAAAGCAAATGAATAAAGGAAGTTTTCCTTAAAATGATAAGCAGTATCTATCTAAAACCATCAATAAGCATTCTTTGTAATAAGGAGAAACTAGATGCATTCCCATTAAGATCAGGGGTGAAACCACCATCACCGTTATTCAATATTGTAATAAAATGTTAGTTTGAGCAATAATAAGAAAAGAAAAAGAAAATAAATGAATTAGAATAGCTAATTAAGAGATATAATTATCACTCTTTGTGGATGATATAATAGTATGCTTACTACAGATTCCTACAGAATCATCCAAAAGCCTACTTGAAACAATTAACAGCATTAGCAATTACAGAATATAAAATAAAACCACAGATATCATTAGCATTTCTAAAAGTTACTAAAAAGCCCAGCAATGAAATTAGAAGTTCCATTTAAAATCACTATAGATAAAATAAAATATTTGAGCAAATACCTGCCAAGACAAAACCAAAAACTACATGAACACAATTACAAAACACTTTTCACACAAAGTCAGATCTAAACAACTGGAAAACTATCAATTGGTCATGGGTAGGCTGAGCTAATATAATACAAATGACAATTCTACCTAAATTGGTCTACTTATTCAGTGTCATACGAATCAAACTGCCAAAAAATATAGAGCTAGAAAAAAAATAACAAAATTCATCTGGAAGAACAAAAAGTCAAGAATATCAAGGGAATTAATAAAAAAAATACAAAAGATGGTAGCCTAGTAATATCAGATCTAAAACTATTATAAAGTGGCAATAATCAAAAACATATAATACTGGCTAAGAAATAAAATGGTGGATCAGTGGAATAGATTTGATACACACAATAATCAATGATTATAGTAATCTAGTATTTGGATGAACCCCAAAACTCCAGCTTCTGAGATAACAACTCACTATTTCACAAAAATTGCTGGGAAAACAAGAAAATAATATGTCATACGCCTGCATTTCACACCCCATACCAAAATAAGGTTAAAATAGGTACATGATTTGGGCATAAAGTGTGTGATAGTATAAGCAGTTTGGGAGAGCAAGAAATAGTTTGTCTATCATATCTTTGGAGAAGGAAAGAATTTATAGCCAAAGAAGAACTAGAGAACATTATGAAATACAAAATGGATAATTTTGATTACATTAAATTAAAAAGGTTTTGCACAAACAAAACCAACACAGCCAAGATTAGAAGGGAAGCACAAAAAAATTTTATAGTCAATGTTTCTGATAAAGATTTCATTTTTAAAATATATAAAGAATTGTGTCAAATTTATAAGAATGCGAGTCATTTTCCAATTGATAAATGTCAAAAGATATGCACAATTTTCAGATTATGAAATTAAAAGCCGTCTTTAGTCATATGAAAAAATGCTCCAAATCACTATTGATTAGAGAAATGTACATTAAAGCAACTCTGAGGTACCATCTCATACCTCTCAGATTGGCTAAGATGACAGGAAAAGACAATGATAAATGTTGGAGGGGATGTGGGGAAAATGGGACATTAATGCATTGTTGGTGGATTTGTGAAATGATTTAACCATTCTGGAGAGCAATTTGGAACTATGCCCAAAGAGCTATAAATTATGCATATCCTTTGATCCAGCAAGGGATACATAAAAGAGGGAAAAGGAACCACATATGCAAAAATGTTTGTAATATCTCTTTTTGTGGTGGCAAAGAATTGGAAAATGATTATATGCCCATCAATTAGGGAATGGCTGAATAAGCTATGGTGTATTAAAGTAATGGAATATTATTGTTCTATAAAAAATGATGAACAAGCTGATTTTAGAAAGGCCTGGAAAGATTTACATGAACTGATGTTGAGTGAAACAAGCAGAATTGGGAATATATTAAACAGTTACAGCAAGATTGTGAGGTGATCAACTCTGACAATCTTAGTTCTTCTCAGCAGTTCAATGATCCAAGGCAATCTTAATAAACTTTGAATGGAAAATGCCATCAGCATCCAGAGAAAGAATTATGGAGACTGAATGCAAGTGAACATTTACTATGTTCACTTTTTTTTTTCTTTTCTGTTCTTTTCTCTCATAGTTTTTCCCTTGTTATGATTTTTCTCTCTGAACCTGATCCATTAAAAAATACATTAAAAAAAAAAAAAAAGAATGAACATGTATGACCAAGGGGGAAAAATGTTGCATTTTGTAGGTAATTCGGGAAAATAAAAATTTAAAAATAAATAAGAACGTACTGCCAAGAGAAAGTCAGGGAATGGTCTGAATAAAGGCCTTCGATGTATCCAAGTGAGAGGAAAAATGAATGTAGGCAATTTATCTGAAAGGTTGGCAGATAACACATTACTTACAAGAATCTTCACAGTTAATCAGTTATGTGCCTTGAACCACCTATTTTGCCTTCAGAAAGCAACACCTTGTTAAACATAAAACCATTTTAGCAGAAAAAGACTAAGAAATGATTATTAATTAAAGCATCATGAACTTCCTTTATCTTAATGTCTTTTCTTTTACATTGCCATAGAACTCATTTTTATTAAAAAGTCTTTCAATCAAAGGAGGAACAAACCTTGGTATTTAAACATAACAGGATATTATTTCATGATAACAAATTATTATGAGGATTTCATAAGAATTTGAGAAAACTTGTACTAACTTTGCAAAGTAAAGAAAGCAGATCTAAATGAATGATAGGCATAATGGCTAGAAGAAGATAGCACTAAGAAACATTAGATTTCAGCTTACTGTAATGACCAATCTTAATTCCAAAAGACTGAAAATAATTTTTTTCTTAATAGAAAAGTGGTGAACTATGCATGAAAGATGCAACATATACCATCAGCCATGAATAATATGCCAGTTTTGCTTAATTTTTTCTTTGGTTTTGTTTTGGGTTTTTTTGTTTATTAACTCATTCATGTCTTCTTTTTTCTTCAATAGCATTTTATTTTTCCAAATACACTTAAAATTAGTTTCTAACATTCATTTTTTTCATTTTTGTAAGATACTATGTTCCAAATTTTTCTCCTTTCTTCCCTTACCTCTCTCCTCCCCAAGAAAGCAATCAATCTGATGTTATATTTCCATATTTGTCATATTGTACAAGAAAAAATCAGACCAAAAGGGAAAAAATAAGAAAAAGCAAACAAAAAAGGTGAAAATATTATGCTTCAACCCATATTCAGTTTCCATAGTTCTTTCTCTGGATGTGGATGGCATTTTCTATTCCAAGTCTTTTGGAATTGTTTTAAATCATCACATTGCTGAGAAAAGCCAAGTCCATCACAGCTGATCATCACATAATCTTACTGTTACTATGTAGTTCTGCTCACTTCACTTGACATCAGTTCATTTAACTACTCCTTTGTTACAAGGGAAGGTTTTATGAAAGAGGGGTATGATAAAGTTCAAATTATGCAAAGCATTAACAAAACATTTTTTAAAATGTAATTGGCATAAAATGTAATAAAGTTTTCTTTAGTTTCACGTTCCAATCACCAAGAAAAGAAACAATCTATTCTCACTTTTGTCAGATGGTTTCATATATTATGTTTATCCCTTCAGTGCCTAATAATGTAATGAATGATATTCATTGTTATTAATAGCAACTATTAATACTACTCATGTTAAATGATTACCAAATTTTATTGATAATAGCTGTTATTATTAATGCAACTAGGGAATATACGTGACACTATGCTACTATAGTTGCTTGGACATTCTTTAAGTCTAGGGACTATATCATTATAAAGGAAATATCACTGATATAGTAAATTACTCCAATGCAGATTGGAACCTTCTCTGCAACTAATACTTGAATTGTCTGACTTCTGAGTACAGGCTTTTTATTTTACTCTATTACACTATCTCCCAGTTTCTCAAAATACCCTTTTGCTTTGGTAGGAAGCAATTTTATTATTTGCATCTGACATGAAAAAACAAACTAAAAATGACAAGTTCAACAATCAACCAACCAACAAGTATTTATTCATTAAGCATGTTTATCATTTGGGCATTGTGATAAGCTCAAAGAATCAAAAACAGTCCCTATCCTCGTGGAGTTTACATTCTAAGCTTACTAATTCTGAGGGGGAAGGTACTTGAATTTTCCTATATTTCTCCCTCCTGAATGGTCTCAGAAGAGGAAAAGGAGGGAAGAAGATAGACCCTCCTTTCTGTAGCTTTCTACCTTTTTTTTTTTAATTTTTTAAAATTTATTTATTTTTTATTTGCAAAACATATGTATGGGTAATTCTTCAACATTAACCCTTAACAAAGCTTTCTGTTACAAATTTCCCCCCCCCCACTCCTCACCCCTCCCCTAGATGGCAGGATATCCACTACATGTTAATTATGTTAAAATACTTGACAAATCGAATATATGTATACATATTTCCATACTTATTGTTGTGCAAGAAAAATCGTATCTACAAGAAAGAAAAATCAAATAAAGGAAACACAATGCAAGCAAGCATCAATCGAGAGCATGAAAATGTTATGTTGTGGGTCCACATTTCACAACCCTCTCTCTGGGTGTATATGGCTTTCTTCAGTGAACAATTGGAAGTGGTTTGAAACATTTCATTGTTGAGAGAGCCATGTCCATCAGGATTGATCATCATATAGTATTGTTGTTGCCGTGTATAATGATCTCCTGGTTCTGCTCATTTTACTCAACATCAGTTCATGCAAGTCTCTCCAGGCCTCTCTGAAATGCTCCTGCTGGTCGTTTCTTACAAAACAATAATATTCCATAACATTCATATACCATAATTTATTCAACCATTCTCCAATTGATGGGCATCCATTCAGTTTCCAGTTTCTAGCCACTACAAAAAGGGCTGCCACAAACATTCTTGCACATGTGGGGCCCTTTCCTTCCTTTATGATTTCTTTGGGATATAAGCCCAATAGAAATGCTACTGGGTCAAAGGGTATGCACAGTTTGATAACTTTTTGAGCATAGTTCCAAATTGCTCTCCAGAATAGCTGGATCCGTTCACAGTTCCACCAACAATGCATCAATGTCCCAGCCTTCCCACATCCCCTCCAAAATACATTATCTTTTCCTGTCATTTTAGCCAATCTGACAGGTGTGTAGTGGTACCTCAGGGTTGTCTTAATTTGCATTTCTCTGATCAATAGTGATTTGGAGCACCTTTTCATATGACTAGAAATAGTTTTAATTTCATCCTCTGAAAATTGTCTGTTCATATCCTTTGACCATTTATCAATTGGAGAATGGCTTGAATTCTTATAAATATGAGACAATTCTCTGTATATTTTAGAGATGAGACCTTTATTAGAACTCTTAAATGTAAAGATGATTTCCCAATTTATTGCTTCCCTCCTAATCTTGACTGCATTGGTTTTTTTTGTACAAAAACTTTTTAGCTTAATATAGTCAAAGTTATCTATCTGGTGTTCAATTAAGGGTTCCAGTTCTTCTTTGGATAAATTTATTCCATCTCCATAGGTCTGAGAGGTAAACTATACTGTAGCTTTATACCTTAAAGAAAAGTACCTTCTTCCATGACACTCATTTCCCTATTGATAATAGTTTCCAAGCCCTTGTCCTTATTTGCAGAGAGAGAATAATATGACACTTAAAAAAAAAATTCTGTTGCTGTGCACATCAGTAAAGTGTAATAAAAAGAGAAATAATTGGATTTGGAACAAAAAGATTAGGAGTTGAAGTAATGGAACTTGTACCAATCATTTAAACAGTAAAAAGCCTGTTTCTTCATCTGTAAATCAAGAATAATATTTCTGCTACTTAATTCACAAAGTTGCTGTCAGGGAAGTGCTTTCTAAATTTTAAGAAACTGTTAGAGGCAGCCTGGAGAATTGAAGAAGCAATGGAATTGGAGCCAGAAGCATTGAGTTTCTCTCTCTAAAACTAGGTTTCCTTAACTATAAAATGAGGAAGTTAAACTAGAAGATCTCTCTTCCAGTATTAAATCTATCATCATATGAATAAATGTGAGCCATTACTGTTACTAAGTCTTAACAAAGAAGCATATTGCTTTCTAAAGCATAACAGACTGGAAAGGAGTTTCCATTTAAAGCTTCTCTCTTCCTACTCAACTCTCTTAGGCTCCCAAGAAGGGAATGACATAAACAACTTCTACAAGTTCCAATCCATTCATCTATTCTTATGATTTCCAAAGGACATTTGGTCCACCTATCTCATATCTATGAAAGTATAATGTAAGCTACTTGAAGAAAATGCTGTTTTTCATCTTTGTATTTAGGCTTTATACCTAAGGATTAGGGAAAAAAAACAAACCTGTGATTTCATTGATATAGGTAATGCCAGAAGAGGAGCTTCTTTCTATTTATGCAAATTGGCACTTTATCTTAAACTGATAGTCTTTGAGAGCTTAGTAGAATAGTGAGAGATTAAGAACTTTTTAAAGGGTTACAAAACTAGTATGTATTAGAGCTAGGTTCCTGGTTCTGAGGTCAATTTTCTATCCACTGGAGCAATATAAAAATTACTTAATAAATGTCTGATTAGATGATTTTTATTAATGATGAAATTATTATTTTATTGGCATTTTATAAATAGCCTTGGGTTAAAGTAGAGGTCTCTTCTGAGCCTTAATATTCTTGTCCTCTTTGCTGCAGGTGACACTACTCCAAATCCTCTCCCTCTTGAAAGTCTTCAGTTTTGGTTTTTATGATACTAACATCTTGATTGATTTCATTATTCTAAACCATTCATTTGTGTTTTTATTCACTGGCTTCCCTTTACCTGTAGGCTTTTTTCTAAGGTTTAGTCCTTGGCCTTTTGCTTTTCATTCTCAAAATTCTCCAAATGAATATTTTACTTGAATATGTCACTTTACCTTCAGATTCTACATGTCTCAAATTCCAATTCATCTTTATTAGTGTCCCTTACAACACACACACACACACACACACACACACACAAACACACACACATGTTCTCCTCATAGTTTCCCTATATCTCTCAGTAGTGGTACCAGGATTCTTTGAATCACCCATGGCCCAAAACCTTAAAGTAATCTTTGACTAATAAAAACAATAATTAAAAAATGATTCAGATACGACTGAAACAACTTAATAACAACAAAAATGTATTGTTGTTCAAAGAATTGGAGCTGATACTTTAGTTTGATCCATAACCTAGATTCATAGATCTCATTTTTCTCATCTGTAAAATAGAGCCAATTTTGCTTACAGCAAGTTAACTCTCAGGATTATTATGATGAAAGCACTCTGGAAGCCTTTAAGGTTTTAAACGCTGCATATGATTTCTGCATATGATTTTGTTAGCTTAAGGAACCTCCAGTGTTGATTTGGAAATTCTCTCCACTAAGGCAAAAAACAGTCAATAACTTCATAGATATGTATTAGGAAGATAACCAAGGTACATAGATAAATTACCTATTCAGGGTTATAGTAATGAGATGAGACAGAATTTGAACCCAAGGATTTATAAATTTAAGCCCCACAATCTATTTACTATGTCTTTATGCTAAATACTTTCAAATTATAATTATCCCTGTTTTATAGTACTCATCCTTATTGCTTTACATTTTTACAGATAAGGAATACCTCTCCTTTGGTTCTCTTAGTCACTAAATCTTACGAGTTTTTCCTTTGAAAGGTCTTCATTTTTGTTTTTTATTATTCCTGTTTCCACTAGTATAGGTATGTCCCCATCACCTCATGCATGGAGACTGCCATTTTCTTCATTCACAGTTTACTTCTCTAACTCCTATTTCCTTCCTCTTGCCCCATCCACATCTCTGCTTGTCTTGAGTTCAACCTGTATATTTCTATGAAATCAATCTTCCTTAAATATCACTTTCATCATATTATTCCACCACACATAGACATTGAGTGCTTCTCTCATTCCTTCCAAATCAAGTTTAACTTCCTCTACATAACTAGCAAGGCTTTTCTAACCATCTTAATGTTGTTTTCTACTACTACTCCAAACATTCTCTCTTTTCTTGAGTAAACTCATTTTCTTCACAGTACCCCAAACACTTTATACTCTATTACAAATGCTAGGGTTTTGTCTATGTCATATCCCTTTCCAGAATGTTTTCCTTACTTCATTCTCTATCCAGATCGTGTCCATGGGATCATAGGCTCTGAGAAGTTTTCCATGACCTCTTCAGTACTCACTAATTTCTCTCTCTTCTAAATTCCAACAACACATATTTACAATTGAGTGTCTCATTATATCCGTTCTTGTACTGTGACTAATGGTTTCATAATGTATTATTCTATATTAATATTTGTTATCAGCATCCTGGACTAGTACCTGGAGATAAATTAGAAATGGGGAAACTAAGGATTCCCTCTGTTACCCAAGGATTTAACACTGTCTCCATAGCTTAGGGAATTTCTGGCTCCAAGGAAGGTAGATGCTCTTCTAGTGAAGGCCGGCATTTTTTAAACAATTATTCCCCTAAAGCATACCACTCAACAGGATGAAATTGAAGAAAGTACCATTAACAACTACTGAAAAGTGGGACTTAATTATTAGGAATCTTAGGTACTGACTAAGATCTCAGTCTGGTCTGTCTTACTACCATCTTAACAACTATCCCCTAATTACTAGTGCTTTCACTCTGTTGATTATCTGTAATCAATCCTATATAAGTTATATTTTCTTGATGTTTGCTTCATCAGAATGTTAAAATCAGAAGAGCTGGGACTGTCTTTTGCCTTTCTTTGTATCCCAAGACCTTAGACACAGTTCCTAACACACAGTATTTAATAAATGCTAGTTGATCAACTTTTTGACATCACTTGTTTATACTCTCTTACATTTTACACTCTTTATAGGAATAATTTCCAGCAAACACCCCTTCAATCCTGAACAACTTAACTTGCCCAATTCCTAGGTTCCTCAACCATTTATCTTACTCAATCTTTGTCAAAATATGCCTTAGCATTCATTTTCATCATATACAACAATTCCTCTACAAAGACAGTAAACTACTTGATGGCAAGATATGTCATTTTTTTTTATCTTTGTGTCTTTCTCCAGAGACAACTACTGTACCTAGTAATAGTAAACTAATAAATACTTGTAGAATTAAATTAAATTAGCTCTAAATTCTTTTTTTCCCTCTTGTTTCTTTTTTAAATACCTTTTAATCTAGACATTATGGAACATATCATTATAACTGTAACATTATAACCTCAGGTACCTGGAAGGAAAAAGCTGGAAGATCTCTTGAGCTTGGGAGCTCTAAGCTACAGTTGGCTATACAGAGTCAGTGCCTGAACTAAGATTTTTATCCATATAGTAAGTCCCTGGGAAGACCTGGGTAGCTACTGATTTGCTTAAAGAGGTGAAAACTGGTCTGGTTCAAAAACAAAACAGGTCAAACACTCCCTGATAAAAAGTAGTGACCCAGGAACTTCCACAGGCTAGGTGAGATGAGGAGACCTATTCTTAAAAAATCAACAAACAGATAAATATTGCTATTACCTTGACAACTTCCAGATCTAAGGGTAAACCACAGTTAATCCTTATAGATCCCATCCCCTCCTTGATTTCAAACAATTTGAGCAATTGTTTGTTTCTCCCAGAGTAAATAGTACAATTACCTGGACAATGGGAAATGCTCAGATTTCCCAGACTTGGTTTCAAATTAATAGGGGAGATAGAAAGAATATATTTATTTTGATTCCTACTCCATTACCACCAAAGCTTACCTGTCACTCTAATACACATCATTCTTCTTTATAAAAAAATAATGTAATACATGCAGAATCTTCAATTCAAATCAACAGCACTTACTGTGCTAGGCACTGTAGAGGATACAAGAAAAATATGACACACTGTCTATCTTCAAGAAACTACAACTTAAAATAATTATTTTAAGCATAAACATCATCAAAGATTGCAACTATTCAATTAAAAAGTTTATGAGGCTATTCACTAAACATGATTTTGTAATAAGCAATATATTAGAGGAAATGGTAAATAGAAGACAGGAAAGGATATGCTTTATTTGAAACATTTAATAGTTAATAAGTTATTAAGGTATTCTAAGATATATCACTGTACTTGGCTATGTTGGAAACCATTCTTTAGCTACTATAGGAGAGGGAAAAAAAAGAAAGAAAAATGGGGAGGATAAAAAAGTGAGAGATTAGAGATAGGAATAAAGATCAAGATGGAGAGAAAGAAGATAAACACAGAGACATAAAGAGAAAGATAGAAAAACAGATACAAAAACTGAGTTACATATCACATGTAGCAAATTCCTGCCATGTTTAAATTTTCTAAGACTGAAAAGACTCATGAGGATTAAAAATAGTGCACAAATGATTAAAATACTAATAATTTATAAATAACTATAATTTAACTATAATTTCAAAAAAGTATATTAAAGAAATCAGGGACAGATAAGTGGCATAGTGGATAGAGCACCAGCCCTGAAGTCAGGAGGACCTGAGTTCAAATCTAGCCTCAGACCACTTAATACTTCCTAGCTGTGTAACCCTGAGCAAGTCACTTAACCCCAATTGCCTCAGAAAAAATAAATGTATTAAAGAAATCTCCACATTTAAGACTTCTCATTTGGAAGTTAGCTAAAGTTTTGTGGATACTGTTACTGATTTCATTTGCTTGTTACTTTTCTTCTTTGAGACATGTCTAAATGATGCTGCCACCTAAAGTTGGAATTACTGTGTCCTCCATATGGAAAGAAATATCTTTCTGTATGTCCCTACTTAAAATGGTAACTATATTTTAATATAGTGTGGTGATCAGAAAATTGAATTTGGAGTCAGAAGACATGAATTCAAATTTGACAGTTGTTTTGCTTAGATTTTCCAAGACTCACTTGCATATTAACATGAGGAAGTATTTTTTTTTAATTTTGACTCTTACTTTACTTAGTCTTCTTTTTACCACTTGTGTAATCTTAGTCAACTTGTTTAATATATCTGTACCTCATCTATACAATAAAGGAGATTTTGACAAGATGACCTCTAAGAACTTTTAAAGCTATAAATCCTAAAATCTTACCTTCACAAAATGTGTCATATAGTGGATTTTTTATTGTTGTTCAGTCATTTTCAAATTTGCTCAACTCTTTGTGAAAACCCTTTTTAGGAGCTTTCTTGGCAAAGATACAGGCATGGTTTGTCATTTCTTTCTCCAGCTCATTTTACAGATGAGGAAACTGAAGCTAATAGGATGACTTTAGATGTGAGGCCCAATTTAAATTCAGAGAGGGGTGTCTTCCTGATTGTAGAGGAAGCATTCTATCCATCGAACCACCTAACTACTCAGTCGTTTAGCATATACTGACTCTTACTTTAATGGCAGAAGACAGAAAATTTTTTTTAAATGAATGTAATTTTAAAGTTAGGAAGAATCTTCTGATGACAGTCTTCTGGTGCAACATCCCATTCAGTACAGCGATTCTTTCAACATCTCTAAGAGATGGCCCTTTAGTCTTTGCTTAGTAGAGGATTTTACAACTTCCTGAACAATCTGTTAATATTGTTGAAACAATTCTAGCTGTTGGAAAGGTTTTCCTTATACGAAGTTAAAGTATGCCATGCACTAGCTGTCATCTTTTTGACCTAGTCCTTGCACTTAAGAGTAAAATAGATCTACACCCTTTCTTTTTCTTTCTTTTTTACTGATGTCTTGTGTTGCTTGTTTTTTAATCATAGTCAGTTCTCTATACACCACTACTAAACCCTTATAACAAATTTTTAAAATTAGGTAGAAATGGCCAGCAAAGCAATCCTTAAGTGATATCAATCAATATCAAGCAATTCTAGCACAAATGATACACATAAATAAATACTTGTCTACCAAAAAGAGAAATTTGTATTACATCCTTTGTTCCTCAGAATCAAGTTTTAAAACCTCTTTCATATAATTTAATTTCAAATCTATAGTTCACCAAGCAAGTATATATTAAAAATCTACAATGTCCAAGCCATAAGCACATGTTAAATGACTACTATGCACAAATCATTGTACTAGGTTTTAGAAATAGAGAGAGAAAAATAAAACAGTCCCTGACCTTCAAGTAGCCTAAACTCTATTGGATATTTGCATATAAATTCTTGGAATATTTAAATATATCTCTCATGTTGCCCTTAGACTTTTATTCTTTAGACTAAACATCTCCAATTTCTTCAAATTATCACTCAGATGTCTCATTGGTCAAGTCAGATCCTTCTCCTCAACCTTCCTGTTGTCAATGTCTTTCTTAAAATTTAGTACATAAAGTGTCAGGTGTGAACTTTGGAGTTGGGGGAGGGGTGATAGCCTGCATGTCAATTCAATTTTTCCTAAATTATAATATTAGGGGAAAACCTGTTTTAATTATCTATTTATATTTGTTCATTTGCGACAAACAAATGGTTATGAATAGTTATCTAAGTCCTGAAGTCACATGGATGGAGCACCATAAATTCATCATATGGTAAAATTTCATGATTTAAGGAGAAGCTATTTATGGCAGGTCGGTAGAATAATGGATTTTTTTTTGTATTTGGAGTAAAAAAGATCTGAGTTAAAAATCCTGCCTCAGATACTAACTCTAAGAGTTAGTCACTGAGCAAGTCACTTGCATTATTTCCTCAGTTTCCTTGCATGTAAAATGATGATAACAGCTTCTTCATAATGTTGTGAGGTAATGTGTAGAAAGTAATTTGCAAACTTTAAGCACTATGTAAATGTCAATTATTATTAATGTCATCATCATTATTATTAGGACTGTGATTAATCAATAAATTCAATCCTGAGAGTCCATGTGAATAGAATCTCAAAATCTTTTTGGACATAGAGCATTCCCATTAGAAACTATTAGGAGAAAGAAAGTTGGCTTCCAGTCTAAGGAAGGCTTTTAAAAATTATTGATTTGGATAAAGCCACAGATAGAGCTCAGCAGCATGCAACAAGAAACCTCCCTCCTTTGAGTTAACATCAAATCATTAATCAAAATTCTAGCTACAGTTGTTCAACCAGCACAAATCTACCTAGCAGTGCTATTATCCAGACATTTCTTCATTTTTTATACTAAAGGAAAAACTGTCTAATGTCTTTCTAGACTCAAGAAACATTATGTAAATGGAAGTCTTCTGACTGGTTAACTCAGAGACCCAATTAAAAAGAAATGGTAAGTTTGGCATAAATCTTTCCTAGTAAAGACATGATTGCTAGTAGTGATTACCTCATTCTTTTCTAAGTGCCCACTGCCCATCTGTTTAATAAAAGTCTATAATTTTGCCAATGATCAGCATCAAACTTACCATTTTGCAATTTCAGAAATCTACCCTTTTTTCCTTTTCAAAACTTGGTATATAACATTTGCCCATTTCTTTTTTTTTTTTTTTGATTAAGCTCATCTAATTCTCCATTACTCTTAAAAGATACTTAAAAGTAAAAAGAGCAAAGCCTAACACAACTGTTGAAAAGAAAATGACATGCTTTGATTGCTTTACTGAATGTCTTCAAGTGGAGATCAAATAGTATCTGTCAGGGTTGTTAGATTGGGCTTGATCCAGTGGAAAAAAAACCACCAGGAGTCAGAGTCAGAGGACGTAGGTTCAAATCTCTCTGATACTATGAAGGTGGATGGCACAGTGGATAGAGTGTAACCCTGAAGTCAGGAAGACTCATTTTCCCAGGTTCAAATTTGGCCTTAGCCACTAGCTGTATGATCCTGAGTAAATTTGCCTCAGTTTACTTATCTGTAAAACGAGCTCGAGAAGGAAATAGAAAAACCATTCCCTTATCTTTGCCAAGATGGACTTACTTGACTGAAAGACAACTAAACAACAATCCTTACTATTTATGTAGCCTTGGATAAGTCACTTAACATAACAGATCTTCAGTTTCCTTTTCTGTTAAATAATGGGGCTAGACTCAATAAGCTACGATGTCCTTTCCAAGTCTACTGATGAGTACTGTAAAATACTGGATATAAGGTTTCCCACTGCATCCAGGGCCATGTCCAATCATCCTGATCTACATCTGGATATTGGACCCAGATGGCACTAGAGGGAAAAATGAGACAGTTGACCTTGCACAGCCTTCCCTCACTTAAATTCAATTCCCTTGCATGCCATGGCATCACACTTTGAGAACAAAGAACAAACAACAATTGTGAAGTAACAAGATATAATTCCTACCCTCAAAGAGCTTAAATTCTAGCTGCTATTCAAAAGCAACTGCTTGTAAATAAAGAATATAAGTATTTTTAAATGATTGGAACATCTATATGCAAGGTACCCTTTATAAGCTAGATGCAAAAACTAGACTTAAACACTTGAAAAGTTTACTAATAGTACTAGGGAGTGACTGTGGGGGAGTACTTGTAAGTAACATAACTTATAACTGCTATTAATAATATGCTAAAATGTTGACTCAAAAATCAGAACATAAAGCAATTTGTGGGACTGCTGATCAAGCAGTTTACATTATATTTAGATTACACTGTCCAAATAACTCCCAATATATCTGCTGGTAAAATGGTCAAGCTTGGTCTCCAATGCAGAAGCTTCTACACCAACCAGAACCATTCATTGTGCCTAGGACATCTGAACCATAAAGCTAATGCTCAATTATTACTCAGGAAAGGAAACACAAAGAAGAAAAGACTGCCAGTGGTTTAGGCATGAGTTTACCTAATTGAATGCATGTTCCATATGGCAGAAATTATAAGAAAGGGAAAAGCACAAAGACCAGATCCCTCAAAGGGATTTTAGAGAAAAAGTGCATTACTTGACACAATAAAAAGTTGAAGTCATTTCTTCTTTTAATTAATACTGCCAGTGTACACACTGATACCATCCCAGGATTGGAGAGAACCAATGCAACATTTAGCTTTGCTGTATCATAAAAAATGTCAACTCTTATTAGCACTGGGATATCACATGGCCAGAAACAGGCCCTACACAGAAGAACATAAAGAGGAAGAGCAATTCTGAGTGTGTTCCATGGAATAGTCCTCTTTATACCTGAATGCACTGCTTCCCCATCTTTGCCTTATAGGTTCCTTCCTTCACACTGTTCACACACACTTTTACTCACAATCTTTCCTGATCTTCCCATCCCCAACTACTAGTGCCTTCCTCTAACTTCCTTTTATTTAACTACCTTGTACTTTGTTTTTATTTTGCAGATATTTATTCTTCATATCCATATATATGTACATATTATTTCCTCCAATAGAATATAAGTCCCTTGGCAGAATAGTCTGTTAAGCTTTTTTCTTTGTATCCAGTGCCTGGCACAGTGCCCAGCAAGCAGCAGGCACTTAACAAGATGCTTGTAGATTGATTAATTGATGTAAAAGTTTTACTTTTCATTGTGAATATTTCAATTTAGTGGAAAAAAGGATTCAGACTAAAATATCTAAAAACAATGTGCTGAGCTTTTTGTGTGTGGTTACTTTAATGATATTAAAACATACATTCATTCTAGCAGATAAATGGCATCAGTCTGAACAATATTTTTGGAAATGTTTCTTAGGAAACTTTAATTACCACCAATGTATAAAAATAAATAACAGAATTTTTGTCCAGGTGGCATGGCCTCTTCTTCAGAAAACAGAATTCTTAAGCTCTAAAATCTGCCTCACAAGTTAATCCTTATTGGGGGGAGAAGGGGAGGGAGAAGAGATGACAATCTGTTTACAATACTGTTTCTCCAAAGTCTAAATCGATTTTTAATTTGAATTGAGTTCCAAAGGGCACAGCTCCTAACACACCAGGTGAACATTTTCTTCTCCTCGCTTTTGTCTAGAGAAGAAGATATAGCAACCTGCTGACTATGACCCAAATTTTGTTTGTCAATTTCAAAGCCTAATTATAAACTTATATGACATTATAGCATCTAGGTATTTTATGGTAGTCCATGGACACAATGTCTATTTCACAAGAAAACAAGTATGTAAATAAAATATTCAGCTCTTGTAAGAGAAATATCTACAATAGATGAAAATAATTCAAAATAGGAGCAGAGCATGTGAAAAATTTATGCTCCTTTTACCACCATTCCATTTATCCCCAATATTTCTTAGTTTCCTTGGTTCTTTCATACCTCAACATATTGAATGAAGTAAAGGAGGAGGAATATCAGAATGCTCTAAGTAAATGATTACAAACTTCTTTCCCCCACCCTGGACATTTAATCTTTAAAACACTTATCTGTTCAAAATAAGGTGGGGCTAATTTTCCTGGAAAAAAATCTTATAATTATACTAATTTAAAATGTTTAGTTCTGTTCTAGTTACAAAATAATGATTAGTCACAAAAATGATCTTCCCTTGCATGCAAAAAAAAAATGTAATCCCTGATCCTGCTATCCTACAGCCAATTATTATATTTTTTCTACTTTATCATTTGTAGAGGTGTGGAGTTTTTCAGAGGCATATAGATCTGATGGATTGCTTTTATTAATTCTCTTCCATTCTAAAAGTCTTTGAGAGGCTGCTTGATAGAATAGAAAAATATTGGTCTATGAAACCTAGATTCAAATCTCACTTTTGAAGCTTTCTGTATACGACCTTGGACAAGTTCCTTCCTGGACCTCAGTTTCCCAAACTGTAAAGTAAAGGAGTGGGACTAGATCGTCTCTGAAGAGTTTCTCTACCTCTATTGTTTATTCCGTTTTTCTAGTCTTTGTTTTTATTCAATTGTATTGTTCTACTTTTTTGTCCTTACTCCAAGTACAAATACAGAATGTATACCTCTCTCCAACAATTTCCAATTTTTCCAACTCCTTTCTATGAATATCTTCTGTGTAAAAGATACCTAAGAAACTCCTTCCTTCAAGAATTAGATCATATTAAAGAGGTTCTCACCTTAAGCAACTAGCTTACTTGTTACTTGTTTAGAGAGGTGGAGTGAGGAGGAGGTGCTGGCAGGTGTAACAGAGCCCTCTCCTAGCCTTCCAGGCTTCCTTCACTCCCTTCCTCATTCTCTCCCGACTCCTCTCCCCAGTGGACAGTTCATATATCACCACCTGCTTTAGAGATTAACCAATGAACAGTACAATATTATCTTTTCCCAATTTAACCCTCCCAACACTATCAGGTTCCCTTGTATTGAAAAGCTACATTTCCAAAAACAGTGCAACTCTCGTCCCACCCCAGCCCTTTCTCTCACGATACTACTGAATTCGTAATGGTCTGCATCAGTGTAACATCCATATTGGGCACACAACTCACAGCACCACCTACCCCAGCCTCTAGAAACACAGCTTTGGCTCATACCCTGCTGCTCCCTACAACGCCTCACTTCCTGGCAAGTGATAGCCACCTGATTCACAGGTCCAACTGAGCAAAAAGATCAATGCTCTCGGCAGAGGTCTGACCTTTAGGTACTAGAGCAAATTGGAACCATCTCAAGGGAAAAAACCAAATATGCTGGGTCTGATCCTGGTTTCCCTGGAACCAAGCTTTATTTATTTATTACTCAAACAACAAAAATTCTTTACCAAGGTGCGCACTCCACTTGTGCATTTGAAGTTTTAATAACATCTCGGCAGAATGAAGGCACGGTGCTCCGCAAGGAAAGAAAATAAGTTCAGGGCGGGGACTCCTAGATCCCAAGACCTTTAGAAATCCTCCCTTTCTAATAGATTAGGGAGAAATAAACACATTAGGAATTAGATGAGGTCTTAAGAGAGGAGGAGAAAGAAGAAACAGCAAATGATGAAGAGTAATGACCGTATCCCTCCCCTGAATCTATCCCAAGAACTACTAACTGTGAAGGAGATGAGGGCCTCCGGCCGCGCCGCTTTGTTGTTCCAGTCCCTTGTTGCTAGCGCCCACGCAGCGTGGAAACACGCCCTAAAAAAATTCTCTCACCCAGCTAAACAAGAAGCCCCCTACCCCTAGGGAGAGAAGAAACTTGAGCCGGAGGCGCAAGCTTAAGCTGTTTACAAGGCTCTGAGCCTAGAAAGCCAATTACATACCTTTTTTTTTTTTTCCTAAAGAGTATCAAAATATTTTGTTTTTATTTCTCACATTTATTTACATTTATACAATTATTATTATTATTAATCTAGTAATATTTCCAAATGCTCGTCGCAATAAAAAAATAAGTGGAGGAAAAGGAGTTTGCGGCTGAGGAAGGCAGAGATGGGATAGTGGGCTGGAGAGGTAGCAATAAGAATCTACGCAGATTTGTAGAGCATCTAGGCACCTCGCCTTTACCTGTGGATGCAGTCTCCATGGCAACGGGAGGGTGTTTCTCCTCTTGGCGATCTTTGCCTGAGCCCAATTCCTGCTGCGTCCCTTCTTCGACGCTTTCTCCTCCGCTCCGGCAAGTCTCCCCTGCCCGATATTGCTGTTGAGGCAGCGACGGTGGCCGGTGAAACCCTTTCATCATCACCGTTCCCTCCTCCTCCTCTTTTTCCTCCTCCTCCTCCCTCCCATCCCCGAGCCACTGTGACCTAGAGTCAGCCAGCAGCAGTAGCTCGTCTTTTTGATCCGGCGGCACAGACATGATTCTGCTGGACTCAGTGACTCACTTGTCTCTTATATAGAGAGAGGCTACTCTGGCTAGAGGCAAGTGGCGGGCTGAGTTGTTCTCTGATGCTGCTTGTATAAGGGACTTTGGGAGGCTGCAGTATCACACAGCCTCTTCTGCTGTTGCCACGCTGCTCCTCCTCCCTCTCCTCCCCCTTCTCTTTTTCCTCCTAGTCCTGCTGCTGTTACCGCTACTGCTCCTCCTCCTGCCGCGGATGCTGACTCGCTACTACAGAACCTATTATTACGCAGGTAAAAATGACTTACTTCCTTCCATAGAGTGCTCCAAACCTCGTCAGCCTTCGGTTCAAATAGGGCAGATTAGGGAGATCCTGATTGGTCTGTTTAAATATTTTTCATTTGGAAAAAGGATGAAAAGTGACCACGAAGAACAAAATCCCAAGATTTTGCCTTGAGGCTACTGGCCTTTTAGCTAAAAATTGAACCTTGAGTGATGTCTTGAAACCAAGAATACAAATGAGAGATAAGGAGACACCAGGGCCACGGACCCTGAGGCTAGCGGGTATCAATTTCGTAAAAACCTTAAAAACAGGGTAAAAGTAGAATATTGTTATATTAGCTTTCATATTGCAGATAGAGGAACGCGATTATTCCAGGATTACTTTATGGGTATACTTTATTGTTTACAATTCAAGTCTGACCAAGTGAAGCAGTCAGGTGGATTGAAAAGTACTGGTTCCATGCTCTTACTCTAAAGCCTTCAACAAGAATTTATTAACTGCTTCTGGACTTTTCGTTAGGTACTATGGGTACTAAAACAAAAAAGAAATAGTCCCATAGTGCATTTCTTTAAAAAAAAAAAAACCTAAATTCTCTAGAGGAGAATAATTTTCATGATTACTGTTATAATAACTCCTCACTTACAGCTTGTTAATGTACTGTAAATACATAGTATAGATTCAGGTGAAGTGAGAAAGCAAGAGAATATTTGATGACAACTTGGAAAACTTTTCTTTATGTAAAGACATGCCTGGGGCAGCTAGGTGGTGCAGTGGATAGAGCATCAGCCCTGAAGTCAGGAGGACCTGAGTTCAAATTTGGTCTCAGACACTTAACATGCCCTAGCTATGTGACCCTGGGCAAGTCACTTAACCTCAATTGCCTCAGCAAAAGTAAAGACATGCCTACAATACAAAAATGTCAAGAACAATTGATATAAAGAATAGCACTTTTTTTTTTTTGCAAAGAGACAGCTTTAAATCCATGATCATCTCTCCTAAATAATACTAGGTATGACTTCCAAATTAAAAAGCAACTTGAACCTAGACATTCTCATTTATTAGATAAATAAATAACACAAATTATATTGTACTCTATCTTATGTAATATTTCTTAAATGATATTGAAGTATCATTAAAACTCAAATGCAAAATTTTTTATATACAATAAGGGTATATAGAGAACTGTCTACAGACTTTGAATTTGAATACAAAGGTCAAATTGAACCAAATAACTTGATCTCTTCCAGGCCAAACACAAGTATAAAGATATCAAAGAGAAGAGTGTGGATGAATAAATTTAGAGACTTACTGACATTCTGAAATCAAAGTTGAATGGGAAGGACATTTAAAGCAATTAACAACTACAACTAAACCAGTTCTCACTTTTTGAACTATAAAATGGACCATAACGGATTTAGAAAGTGTCATACCAAAAGCCTGTACAAAGTTAATGAAACACAAGATCTATCATATTAATGCAACTATGCAAAGTACAACTTCCCTTGTCAAAAAGGAAGAAGGATTGATAAGCATTTATGAAATCAACAGATAAAAAGACCTACTGAAATATTTTAAAAACAGATATCACTTCACTGAGCAATAGTTTGCTGATAATAGGTGCATACCAATAAATTATTTGAGCATGAAGAACAGTGATTTATCCATAAAAGAAACCTGTGAAACAACTATGATCTAAGAGTGGGATGAAAAACTTTCCATTAGACATATCTTCATAAACTCATCCAACCAAATGGACATAAAGAAAAAATGGCTGAGTCATGTGGACTTTTTCAGTAGCTGTCTCTGTCTAGATTGCTCTTCTTTCTAGCTTCTTGTAGTCTTCTGGCTTCCTTGGTTTTCTTCAATTCTCCACTCTAAGTCTTATTTTCCAAAAGAAATCTCTTCCAGTTCTCCTTAATCTTGGTGTCTTCTCTCTGAGGTTATCCCTAATATATATTTTATATTATATTTGTATCTAGTTGATTATGTCTTCCCTATTTGATAATGAGTTTCTTGAGACCTGCCCTTCTTTGTATGTTTAGCATTTAGCACAGTGGTTCATAGTAGACATAGTTGACTAACAGGAAGATAGTGACTAGTCTTCAGATTGTATACATAGATACAAAGTATAGATAGATGATTGATTATTTCATTTTTGTCTTGAACATCCCTATCATCATAATAACTCATTATATTTTTTGTCCATTCTTTCAATTGACTTTTTTTTTTTTTTTTTTAGCTGAGGCAATTGAGGTTAAGTGACTTGCCCAGGGTCACACAGCTAGGGAAATGTTAAGTGTCTGAGACCAGATTTGAACTCAGGTCCTCCTGACTTCAGGGCTGGTGCTCTATCCACTGCGCCACCTAGCTGCCCCTCAATTGACTTCTTGACTTTAGATTCAATGCTAGATCTGGATTGCACAGAGGATTCTACAGAGAAGGCTTTTCTATAAACTTATTGACTATGTCTTATCAATTTAAAGAGCTATGCTCTCTATAATTTTCAAATGGCATATGTTTGAAAAGAAAATACTGAAAGGTGAAAACTGATAAATTAAAGCAGCAGTTAAATTTTGGAGAAACATTTTTGTATCTAGCATAGATTTTCATTTTTCTAAATATTTGGTTATATCTATTATTTTAATGGAAAATGATTGAAAGTGAAAACCTGAAAGTGGAAAGTATAGATAAATAGATGATTGATTGATTGATTATTTCATTGCTCAGTGCAGCAAAGCATTGTTCTCAAGCAATAAGAAGAGAATTCCATACTAATTAACTTGGGGGCTCTGGTTACAGTTGATTATGAGACAACTTAGTGTTCTTAAATGCATTCACATTTCTTAACTATTTTGTCAGATAACTTTCTTGTAAGATGGGTGACAACTAGTCAATAGCAGGTTTTAATAGACAGATGAGTCCAGAGTACAGGATAGTGAAAAACTCAGTCTAAGGTGGCCTAGGGAAGAAGGCTACAAAGACAGGGAAGAAGGATATAATAGAAGAAGGATATAATAGGGAGGTGAGAAGACAACCAAGAAAAATTTCATTCACTTCAGGTTTCTTAGGGCTGGCCGAATGGTACAAGATAAGTCACACTCGGGAAAATATGACAAATGCTGGAGGGGATGTGGGAAAACTGGGACACTAATACATTGTTGGTGGAACTGTGAATGAGTCCAACCATTCTAGAGAGCAATTTGGAACTATGCTCAAAAAGTTATTAAACTGTGTACACAGCAGCAATTCTATTGGGCCTATATCCCAAAGAGATCTTAAAGGGAGAAAAGGGACCCACATGTGCAAAAATGTTTGTGGCAGCCTTTTTTGTAATGGCAAGAAACTGGAAATTGAGTGGATGCCCATCAGTTGGAGAATAATTGAATAAGTTGTGGTATATGAATGTTATGGAATATTATTGTTCTATAAGAAACAATCAGGCGAAAGATTTTAGAGAAGCCTGGAGAGACTTACATGAACTGATGCTAAGTAAAATGAGCAGAACCAGGAGATCATTATACACAGCAACAACAAGCCTATATGATGATCAATTCTGATGAATGTGACTCTTTCCAACAATGAGATGATTGATGCCAGTTCCAATGATCTTGTGATGAAGAGAGCCATCTAACCCAGAGAAAGGACTGTGGGAACTGAATGTGGATTACAATATAACATTCTCACTCTTTTTGTTGTTGTTTGCTTGCATTTTGTTTTCTTACTCAATTTTCTTTTTAATCTGATTTTTCTTGTGCAGCAAGAAAATTATATAAATATGTTTACACATATTGAATTTAACATATATTTTAACATGTATCACATATATTGGATTGCTTACCATCTAGGGGAGGGGTGAGAGGAAAGAGGGGAAAATCTGAAACACAAGGTTATGCAAGGGTCAATGTTGAAAAATTATCTGTGCATATGTATTGAAAATAAAAAGCTTTAAAAATAAGTCATCCTGTCCCCCCAAAAAATAAATAGCACTAACTGGGAATTGTTGAAGTATGGAACTTATAAGCTCAAGTGAAACCATACTTTTCACTAAAAGGTAACTGAAAAAACACCTAAAATCAAGACAGGTAGGTTTAAGAGTATGTGGGGAGGATATGATTTAACTTACTAAGAACAGGATAAAGACATGGAAGGGAAAGATGATATAAGGTAGACATAACTTTTCCTAATTCATAATTATAAGATGTATTTGCCTGTGAGAGGGAGGGAGGAAGGAAAGGAAAAAAGGAAAAAGACTCAATGTTTTCTGTATCACATCAGGAAGAGTCAGGCAGTTACAATGTTGGGCAATATGTAGTTGAACATATACTGCACAATAGCATTATTTGTGTTCTATTGTATTTTTCATTTTGTTCAATAAGTCCAATATATATATATGTGTGTGTATACATCTATATCTATCTAGTACTTTAAGATTTATAAATCATTTCTTGAGGTAATATTAGTAGTGGCATTATGAATTTACACCTATGATTTAATTAGAGAAGATGTCCTCCATTAGTGCAGTTAGACTATTTGCAGTTTAAAGTCTTGGAGAATTATCTACAATACAGAAAGGTTAGGTGAGTTAAGTGACTAGCCTATGGACTTGCCTTTATATAGTTAGTATATTGAATTATCCATTAACTCCATATTGTCTCATTATTTTCTTCATGCACACACAAGGAAATTGAGACGTAGAAAGGTTAAATGGCTTTCCCTAAATTATGCAGTTAGCATGTGCTAAATTGAGAATTTGAACTGCCTCCTAACTCCAAATTAGTCCTCTTTCTATCACACATTCTGACTCTTGATTCAAGATATAACACTCTAGATATGCTAGTAGTTAAAAAAGGAATCCACATGAAGGAAGACAATGTGTTTTTCAAGAGACTGATTATTACTATGTTGTCAGGTTTCAGATTAACCCACAATCTGATAATAGTGGATTTCTTTTTAACAATGAAAGCTTGAGCATAAAACACTCAAATTTATAACAGCAAGGTAGACAACACAGATAGTCTATGGAAGCTAAAAGGGAACAAGTGGGGCTGTTGTTGAGCTTTCAGCCCATATCAAGACTGTATTTAATCAATCAGGGTATTTCAATGTAGATCCTGCCACAAATTTCCAGGAGGTAATAAAATATCTCCCTGGAGGAAGTTGTCTTTAGAGGGATGAAGAATTTGTGTCTAAAGGGGAGGAGATCCAGCAACCAAAAGAAATAATAGGAAATCAAGAGCTAATAGAGTAAAGAGAAGAAACTGAGCAAGATCAGATGTACATTGAAGGCAGGAGAGGATCTAGCCACAGGAGGGAGCAGCACAGGCAAGCAAGCAGGAGTGGCATTTTTCTCCTCTGGTTGAGGCTGTTAAAATCGTTCACCTCTTTCTCTGCTGATGGAGATTGTTTTTGCCCTAGAATTTCCTACTCTAAAGATAGATGTATTTATATGGATTTTTAATTGTGCTCTGATGTTTTTTGTTTATTATTGTTGCTCATCTTGATTCTTTTATAAAGTTTACTCTCCATTTGGGTTACTGTTGTTGTGACTGTAAATATCACCTAAGTATTCTAAAGGGGAAGGAGAGGAACTCATAGAAGAGTGAGAGATACTGCTCAAGCTAAAGATTAGAAAATTCCCTTAGCAGCAGAATGGAGCTTGGATTGAAGTGGAGAGGAACTTAAAGCTGGGGGGCTAGAAGGCTATTGCAATAGCTCATGTAAGAGGTAGCAAGGGCCCATATGAGATTGGTGGCTGTGTAAAGAGAAAAGAATGCATATGATAGTTTTAATATTGGGGAAATAATGAAAAAATATAATAGCTAATTGTATATATGGAGCGAACAAGAGAGGAGTTAAGAATGACAGCAAAGTACTGGGCCTGGATAATTATAAGTAGGTAGTGCCCTCAACTTTAATAAGGAAGCTCAGACTAGGAACACATTGGGTTAGAGGAAATGATAATAAGTTCACTTTGAAACTCCATGAGTTTGAGATGTCCTTAGAGTGGTGAATGGGAAGAGTTCAGTAGAGAAATAGCAAATAGATAAACATATCTGGGCACTATCTAGTTACAGAAGATAACGAAATGCATAGGAGTTGTTAAAATTATCAAGTTAAGGAAAAGGGACAAAGCCTTGGGGCACACCTGTGCTAACTGGGTGTAATGTGGATAAAGATCCAGCAAAAGAGACTGAGTAGGAGTGTTTGAACAGATGGGAGAGCTAATTAAGAAGAATGCCATAAAAACCTGCAGAAGAGTGTGTCTAAGAGGAAAAGATGGCCAAAATACAATAGAGGTGACCCAAAGGATGAAGAACAAGAAGTCATTAGATTTAGCAATCAAGAGATCACAAGTAATGTCAGAGAATAGTTTGAGTTGAAAGATCATCTTGGAAGGTTGCAAAGAGTTTAGAAGAGAATAAGAGGAAGTGGAGGCAACAACTGTCCATTTTTTAAAGGATTTTAGATGAGAAAGAAAGTTGGGAACAGTAGGATCTATTGGAGGATTTTTTTAAAGGATAAGGAAGATTTAGATGTATTTGTGATCATTTAGGATGGAGCCAATAGTAAGGGAGAGAGAGATTAAAAAGACAATGGGAATGCTTGGTTTGGAGAGCTGAAGATAAGGGGGAGATGGGATTAAGGGTGCATGTAGAGAGGTTGGTTTTTAGCAAGGAAGACCACTTTATCTTCAGGGATTGGAGTAAAGTAGGAGATAATGGATACTGATGTCAGAGGAATCTTTCTGACTGTTTAAGTGCATTCTTGGGACTTTAAAAAAAAAAACTGTCAGGAGTGCTTGCTGAGCCAATGTCGGCACTATTTGAAAGCTCATGGAAAGATGAGGGGATACAACTCAGAGAACTCATAATGTTATGCTACCCATCAACTACTGAGAGAGAGGTGACAAGATTCAAAGTGCAGATTTATTGATTGATTGATTTATTTTTTGCTGAGGCGATTGGGGTTATTTATCCAGGGTCACATAGCCAGGAAGTGTTAAGTGTCTGAGTTCTAATTTGAACTCAGGTCCTCCTGACTTCAGACCTGGTACTCTATCTGCATCAATTTAGCTGCCCCCAGATTAAAATACATATATTTTTAAATCATGGCCAATGTGAGATTTTGTTTGCTTAATATGTTTTTTAACAATGGTTTCATTATTTCTTAAAGGGAGAAGGTAGATTGTCATTGACTTTTTAAAATAAAATGTATAACCTATAAGCCTAGAGTTAATAGGGAGTTAATTGCTGGAGTTTATTTCTTATATTTGCTAGACATCTTTCCTACATATAAATCCAGTCACAGTAACTATGTACAAAAATAGTCACTATTTTTTTATTTGAAAATTGCATCTTTTTGTTCAAATACTAAAAAAAATTCAAAACTCACTTTATTAATCTGGCATAATTTTTCATTCTTAAGCTTTAAATTTTATTTGATTAAATAATAAACATGTACATTAAGTGCCCTTCAATAATGACAATAGGATCTAATAGATGTATATAGGTAAAGCATCCATGCATATTTGTAACTTGTAATTGTTACTTTTAAATTTATAAGAGTAATAAAGATACACTATTAACTGAAAATTGAAACAGTTCAAATTATGTGTTCAAAAAGTATTAGTTTCTTAGTAAATGGAACATACTAAAAAGTTTTTATATTGATAGGAGAGCCACAGCATATTATGAAATCTTTATAAAATTGCCTTAGTGCTTCTTTTTCTCTCACCTTTACAGATATCAACATTAGCCTTTCTGACCACTTTTAAAAGCCACTTCCCACTCTTTTTATTCTTGAACACATTTTCCTATCGTCTTTATTTAGGAATGACTGCAAGACACAACATTTGCCCTAAAAAATCCCCATAAGTGGGGGAAAATAGAAAATGCCAGTTCTATTTATTTCTTTACATTGAGGAGCCTCTAAAAGCAGGGGTAAATACACTAACTTCTTGTTTGTTTGGTTTTTTAAAAGTATTTTGATGACTTTTCTTTTTTTTTTCAATCTCAGGTATAAAAATCTTATTCTGGGAAGGGGTTCATAAAGACTTCACCGGAGTGCCAGAGGGGTCCACGACAGAAAACCCTGCTCTAATCCTGATGAATAAAAAAATAAAGATTGTTTTGAGTCTCGGTTCTGCTCCTTCTGAAAGAACTTAGCTAAAAATAATTTTATCTCTCTGGACCTTAGTTTCTGTTTTTGTAAAATGCTGGGTTTGAGATAATTGATTTCTAATTTCTCTTCCAAGGTTGCGTCTTAAAACTGCTATAAACCTCTCGCCAAACTGCTATAAACCTCTCACCCTCCCCCACGCTCGAGAAGGGTCCTCAGCCTTCCGCTCTACCTTGTGATCTCATAGAGCCATTCTTTCGGGAGTGTGTCCTTCTAGGCCACCGTAGATAGCCTAGAATTTTTTTTTTTTTCCTATCAGTGCGGCAGGAGTTGAAGACCCCGAGGGTGCCTGAGAAACTCCGGAAGACTTCGCCGCTCCTGTGGCCATAAGTAGGGCGCATCCTCGTCTCTGCCCTGAAACGTTCTTAACAGCAGAGGAGAAAAGCAGGTCCGGAAGGAACAACAGAGCCGTAAGACAACGCTTCTACTCAGGCCCGCCCTTCCCCTTACGCCCCTCTGTTCCGAGTCGCTGACTAGTTCCCCTATTTGATTGGCCAGCGCGCTTTCTTACGTGACGCCTCTGCTTTTGGGTTGGCTGCTAGTTCAATTTCTCCCGCCCCTCGGAGGAGCGAGGACCGGGGCTTGGAGAGAGTCTGTTCGGTTTCCTCGGCAACGGCTAAGGGCACATAATAAGAGCAGCCTCCAGTCTCAGAGCAAGGTTCCTTTACAGAGAGCAGGAAAGTTTAGGGGTGGGAAAGGGGCAAGGTTTGATTTGGAATTACTCTGGAAGGCCCCTTTCCAGGCTGAAAAAAAGGTGAGTGTGCCCCTCGATCGTCTACTCCCATTGCTCCCCGCACGGTGGCGCCAGGAGACTTTTTGCCATCCCCACCCTCACCTTCTGGAGAAGGGGCGTGAAGTGCAGTGGGGTGGAGACAGTTTGTGTCCCTCTCAGAATCCTGCAAGGGAGCTAATGATGCTCTCCTTTCTGAGCAGCTTGAGCCATTGAGGTCAATTCTTCGGGGAGGTGAAGGGGACACCAAGTCATCTTTAGAGTGGGAGGGAGACCGAGATCATCTTTAGAATGAGAAGGGGACGGGAGAAGAATAAGCTTTTTTTTAAAAAAAACTTCGTTAAATGTTTCCCAATTATCTGTAATAGTTTTTTAACAATCATTTAAAAATTTTTTGAGTTTCAAATTCTATTCTCTTTCTCTCCTTGAGATGATTTCAACTATATATATGAGGCCCTGCAAAACGTTTCCATATTAATGATGTTGCAAAAGAAAACAAAAAATAAAACAAGAAAAAAAATTCAGTGCATTAGTCTACATTCGCAGTTTATCAATTCTCTGTAGGTAGATAGCATTTTTCATCATGGAAAGTAGATGGCATTTTTCATCATGGGTCCTTTGGAATTGTCTTGGATAATTATCTTGATCAGAGTAGCTACTTCTTTCACAACTGATCATCCCTACAATATTGCTTCTTACAGTGTTCTGGTTCTGCTCACTTCACTTTGCCTTAAGTTCATATAAGTTTTCCCAGGTTTTTCTAATTTTCTCATTGTTTCTTAGAGCACAATAGTGTTCTATCACAATCATATACAACAGTTCATTTCCCTATTGATAGGCATCCCCTTAATCTCCAATTCTTTGGCATCACAAAAAGAACTGTTATAAATATTTTGAAATAAAAAGAAATTTTTTCATTTCTGCCAAACTGCTTTCTTGTTTTCCCAGTAATTTTTGTTAGATATTGATTACCCCAAAAATTTGGATCTTTGGGTTTAACAAACACAAAATTACTATGATCACTTATTGTGTATTGTCTTTCTAATCTATTCTATTGGTCCTCCAGTCCATTTCTCCAATGTCTCTTTCTGAATTTGTCTTGATATTCCCTGTTACCACAATGGCTTTTTATGTTCTCATGGGATTTTTTTAAATATTTGCTCATTTTTCCCATTCACTCTGACCTTTTGTATGCTTTATTACTTCAGAATTTTTTGTCATTATTTTAAAGTTATTTGGAGGATAATGTTGCAAGAAATTGACTGAGCCTTTTCTAATATGTTTCTCTTTGTTCTGCGCCCCCCCCCCCAAGAAGCATTTATATAGTGCCTACTATTTGGACCTTTAAAAAGGAAAGAAATAAGCAGTAACTTATATAGCACCTATTTTGGGGCCCAGGAATAAGGATTTATATAAAGTCTACGATTAGGACAAGCATATAAATAGTGCTTACTGTGTTTCAGGTACTGTACTAAATGCTTTTCTACAAACATTAAGTCATTTGATTGTCACAGCAATTCTGGAAAGTAGGTGCTACATTCCCAGGATTGGATTGAGATAAATAAGTATATTAATTTTGCTGCCCTTTGTAGAAGAAAAGCAGTAACATGTCAATTGAGCATGTATCATAAATAATTTGAACATTAGTGAAGATGTATTTTCAATGATCCATTATTCCCTTTGACTTTATGGCAAAGGAGAAGATGAAGTTGTATTCCAACAATTAAAACCTCCATTTTGCAGGATAGACTTTGGTTTCTACAAAATATACCCATATATTACAAAAATCTTTTTGAACAGATTTTTGGGGGTGTTTTCTCAGATTGGAACTCTGTTTATGTAAAAAAAAATAAGATAATTCAGATAATATAGTGAATTAAAGAGCATTTATTACTCACATGTACAAGTCACTGCAGTATTATTTTATTATTTTATAACTCCATCAGTCACATATAATATTCTTCTGTGCCTCCCAAGAAGTATGGTAGCAATTAGAATTTTATGCAAATATTTTTGATGGTGCAAAAATGATTATACAGCTTATAAGAAGCATCTGCAAAAATTTTGCAGGTATCCTGAGGAAAACAATGAAAATAGTTTCTTGATAATTGATTCAAGGGTCCATGCTTATTGATATTTCTAGTTGATTGTTTTTGTTTTTTGTTTTTCTTTCTGTACAACATGGTACTGGGTACAGAGAGGGTATTCATATAAATTTATTGAATGACAGTGTCTTGTCATTTTTAAAAAGCAATGCTCTCTGTAATTTTCAAATTGCATATGTTTGGAAACAAAATACTAAAAGGTGAAAACTGAAAAAATTAAAGCAACATTTAAATTTTGGAAAAACTTTTTTATATCTAGCATAGATTTTCCTTTTTCTAAATACTTTGTTATGTTTATTATTTTTAATGGAAGATGATTGAAAGTGAAAACCTGAACCACGAAGAAATCATTAAAGAACTGGTAAGTCCAATCCAAATTTTATCATATAACATGCATGAAAGAGAATAAGGGTTGGAGAAAAGAAGAAAGGAAAAGAGGCTGAATGATAAGATATTAAAAGATATTAAAATATTTTGTTTTCTGGAGACAGAGGCATAGACCAGAGCTCTGGCCTATCAGCCAAGAAATAAAATGTGTAAGTAATGTAATTTATAGTTTTGTCTGTTGAGAGAAGAAAGCTGCATGAAAGATAAACAGTTATAATTTCTAATGGCTGAATAATTGTCAAATAATATAAGTATATAACAACTGAATCTTTTCTTTTCTAACAGTGCACATGCAATGGTTTGTGTTTCGAGTTGATTGATCAAGAAGGACCAGAAACTTTCAAACTGGAGATGTTTTTTTCAGGGTATCCATGTATTGTAGGGTTAGCATCTTTTCCTAATTTAACAAGTCTCACAGTAATTGCTCAAAATATTTCAAAAATCTCAGGACTGGAGTCATGTACGTTACTTAAAGAACTTTGGCTCGCTGAATGCCATATAACAGTAAGTCATATATATTTCATTGTTATTTTGCTTTGAGAAAAAAGCACTTGAAAAAATATATACACATTTGATATGCTTAAATATTATGTTTTGTGTATACATGTACGTATTACATGTATCTTTACACACAAGTTGTCTCCCATGATAGAATGTTAATTTCTTAAGGTCAAAGAGTTTCATTTGTAAATTTTTATCCCCAGCATTTAATCTAGTCCTAGTCATAGCAGATCCTTGATAATGCATATTTATTGATACAAACATTTGTATGGAGTTCCCTGGAAGGATCAAGACAGGACTCATAGGAAATAAGAGAAAGCTTTGAGATGATAGCTAGCATTCATATAGCACTTTAAGATTTACAAAGCTCTGTACAAATATTTTCACACTTATCCTTATACCAGTCCTAGGAAGAAGGTATTGTCATTATCTTCTTTTACAATTGAAACAGACAGTGCTCGAAGCTCAGATTACTTGCCCAGGATCGCAAAATTAGTTGGTGAAGACAGGTCTTGACCTCAAGCCTAGTACTCTCTGGACTGCCCTCCCTAGCTGCCTCTTCAGTCTCAAAGGAAGCTAAGAATTCTACAATCTGAGAATGAGGAAGTAATGAGTCACAGGCCTGGGAGATAAAGACATTGAGATGGGACATGAATGGTATGTTTGGAAAGGAATGAGTAGAACAGGGAGAGTAATGTGCAGTAAGCCTGGTTTTTAATGCCAAGCAGAGAAGCTTATATTTATTTAATCATAAATACCTATTTGAGCTTATTGAGTAAAAGAGTAAGTATAATCTAACTTATGCTTTGGGAATCTCATTATTGCATCTGTGGAGGATGGCTGTGGGTAGGGAAAGACTGCAATGTGTTAGGTTATTGCGACACATCCAAGTTAAAAATGAGGTCTTGAAAAATGTTGGATTGTAATGTGTGTGAGGAAAAGGGTACAGATCCTTTTTCTGGTAGAATTGGAAAAAATACAAGTAATTGATTATGGTAGAGTGTGGAAGATGATTCTGAAATTGAAAACCCTGGTAGCTGGAAAGATGATGGTGCTCTCAGCATAATTGGAAAAGCTGGAAGTTTTGGGGAAGAGATAATGACTTATATTTTGAACTTGTTGAATTTAAGAAGTATATGGACTTTTATTACGTGGTTGGTGATGTGAGCCTGAAGTTCAGAAAGGCTAGATCTGGAAGTCCTCTGCTTAGAGGTAATAGTTGAACTGTTGGCAGCTGATAAAGTCACCAAGAAAATATGGGAGAGAGAGAAAGAAAGAAGAGGGTTGGGACTTGGGAGAGCAGGACAAGAAGGATGATCTAGCAAACAAAACAAAAGAAGTGGGTGGCCAGGAGAAATAAAAAGTTCAGTTGCTGATGTCAGATATTCTAGAGAAGTCAAAGAGGATGAGAAATAAGAAGAGGCTACTATATTTAATAATAATGGTAATTGCATTTATATTGTATCTGTTAATGGGCCCCTAAATGCCGTTATTTCATTTGATCCTTACAACAATTTTGGGAGGTAGGTGCTGTGATTATCCTCATTTTACATATGAGGAAATAGGAAGCAATAAAGGTGAAATAATTTGTCCAAAGTCATACTTCTAATAAAATGACCAAGCAAAAATGTAAACTTAAGATTTTCCTGACTCCAGCTTCAATACTTCATCCACTGTGCCATCTAGTGGCCTTTTTTGGTATTAAAGAGATTTGGTAATCTTGGAAGAAGTTTCAGTTGAGTGATGAGGTCAGAATCCTTAAAAGCATAGGGTTGAGGAGTGAGAGGAGAGAAAGTGGGAGTTAATCAAAGTAAATAAATTTTTCTAGGAGTCTGGTGATGATATATAAGGGAGATAGGAATAATAGCTTGGAAAAAAGGCAAGATCAAATGAAAGTTTTTTTTAAATATTAGGAAGGTAGGTTTTTTTAGTATTAGTTTTTAGGTAGCAAGAAAAGAACCAGGAGATTGAGAGAAAAAAATATGTAAGTCTGGGTGATCTGCTGGAAGAGACTGAAGGGATAAAGAGCACAGATAGAGGGATTAAATTGAAGTACCATCATCAGACTAGAGGAAAGAATGGGAGATGATAAGCAAATTATTTTGAATTGTAAAATAGTAGAGAAGTGGGAACTCATTTTCAATAACATCTGTTTCCTCAGTTATATTTTATAGAACAGAATAAAATATAATCATACTTTATAGAACAATAATACTTTATATCAGAGGTGAGAACCTCTCCTGGAGGAAGAAGTGGCATCAAGACTTGAGGAAAGAAGGGAAGCTTTAGAATAGCTTCTGTGGACAGATTTTTAAATACCAAAGAGGAAAAAGATTGCCTTAATATAATGAAGCCTGAGCTGAGTCCAGATCATATGACTGTATGAAAGAATAAATAGGCATGAAGAAGGTAATCCAGGATAAGGGTTTGGCAAGGCAGGCGTGACAATAGGATAAAAAGAGCAAAAGGATTGACTAGAGGAGAGTGTATGGCTGAACTGGTTAACGATTATGTTTCTTATTTGTCAGACTTTAACAATGATATGTAATGAAAAAGTTTTCCACACACCCAACTGTTTTCATTTTTCATTCTTTAATTTTCGTTGATTTTCCTTCTACAAGGCTTTTTTTAATGCAATAAAAATTGTCCATTTTATAATTATCATTTCCAGTTTTGGGGAAGGATAATAGAATTTTGAAAGGCTCCTCTTTTATTTGGTATCAGTTTTTAAATGATGTGGCCATTTTGAGCTTCTTGTGATATCTAGTATAAAATGTTGTCTATATCAGATTTTTTTTTCCTAAAATGCCTTTCAGTTTTCCCAGAAGTTCTTTTTAGATAGATAGTCCTTCCCTTAATAATTGATATTCTTAAGTTTATTGTGCACTGGAAATTACTGTAAAACTATTCTTTTTTCAATTGCTTTTATTTCTTTCTTATTAAATCTCTTTAACTGATCTACTTTTCTCTTTTTTAATACCAAAAAGTTTTGACAATTCCTATTTTGTAATGTTCTTTGAGATTGGCAAAGCTGTGCCTCCTTAATTCTTGTTTTGATGTTTTGATTTGTTTTTTTTTAATTTCCCATGAGAAAGTCTCTGCCTTTTGCTCCTACAGAGGAATTTTGTCATTGCTCTGACTAGTTCTGTGAAGTGGATGCCTTTGTTATTTGATTGGCATAACACCAAATGTATAAATTAATGCTCGTGTTTATTTTTTAAAATTTTCAATAGCATTTCATTTTCCAAATACATGTAAAGTTAGTTTTAAACATTTGTTTTTGTAAGACTTTATGATCCAAATTTTTCCCTTCTTTCCTTACCTCTCCCTCACCAAAATAGCAAATAATCTGATATAAGTTAAATTTGTACAATACTTTTAAACATATTTCCGCATTTGTCATGTTGTATAAGAAAAATGATGAGAAAGAAAAAAACAAACAAAAGGTGAAAATACTATATTTCAATTCATATTCAACTCCATAATTCTCTCTCTAGATGTGGATGGTATTTTCCATGCCAGGTTTATTAAATTGCTTTGAATCACCACATTGTTGAAAAGAGCCAAATCTATCACAGTTGATCATAATATAATCATCTTGTTACTGTGCACAGTGTTCTCTTGGTTCTGCTGGCTTCATACAGCATCTGTTCGTTTTAAATTTTTTCAGGCTTTTCTGAAATCAAGGCTGCTCATCATTTCTTATAGAACAATCATATTCTATTATATTCATATACCATAAACTTATTTAGCCTTTCCCCAACTGATGGGCATCCACTCAGTTATCAGTTTCTTGCCACTACAAAAGGCTATTACAAACATTTTTGCACATGTGGGTCTTTTCCCCTCTTTGATGATTTCTTTGGGATACAGACCTATTAGTGATACTGCTGGATCTAAGGGTATGTGCAGTTTGATACTTTGGGCATAGTTCCAAATTGCTCTCCAGAATTATTGGATCATTTCACAACTGCACCAATGATGCATTACTGTCTCAGTTTTCCCACATCCCTGCCAACATTTATCATTATCTTTTCTTGTCATCTTAAGCCAGTTTGAGAGGTGTGAAGTCGTACTTTTGAGTTGTCTTAATTTGCATATGTCTAATCAGTGATTTTGAGCTTTTTTTTTTTTAATGACTACAGATGGGTTTAATTTCTTCATCTGAAATTTGTCTGTTCATATCCTTTGACCATTTATCAGTTGGGAATGACTTGCATTCTTGTAAATTTGAGTCAGTTTTCTATATATTTTAGAAATAAGACCTTTATCAGAAACACTGGTTGTAAAATTTTTTTTCCAACTTTCTGCTTCCCTTCTAACGTTGGTTGCATTGGTTTTGTTTGTGCAAAACCTTTTTAATTTAATATAATCAAAACTATCCATTTTGCATTTCATAATGTTCTCTAGTTCTTCTTTGACCAGAAATGCCTCCCTTCTCCACAAATCTGAGAGATTATACCTTTTTCTCCTCATTTGCTTATAATATCACCCTTTAAGTCTAAATCGTGACACCATTTCAAACTTATCTTGGTACAGTATTTTTGATGTTGGCCAGTGCCTAGTTTCTGTCATGCAATTTTCTGATTTTTCCCAGCAATTTTTGTTAAATAGTGAGTTCTTATCCCAAAAGCTGGAGGTTTGGGGTTTATCAAGCACTAGATGTTAATAGTTGTTGACTGTTGTATCTTGTGTATCTAACTTATTCCACTGATCCACTACTCTGTTTTTTAGCCAAATGGTTTTGATGGCCACCACTTTATATTTTAATATTTTATATTATATTACATGTATTATAATATTTTAATGCTCATTGTTTATATTGATGTAGTCTAATGTTTAGTAGGGTCTAGCTCTTCAGTTATTTATGTTTTCCTTCATTTAAGTAAAAAGTGTTTGGAGGATGTATTTATATAAATCTTCTATGTGTCTTGTTAAGTTAATGTTTAAATAATTTATAATTTGTAGTTGTTTAAATGAAGTTTATTTTAATATATTCTCATTATAATATTCTAATATTTGTGTGAATTCTGCCTAGGTATGATTTTTGTGGATTATTTTATATTGTCTGCTAATTTACTAATGCTATTGTCTCAATTTCTTTGTTGATTCTCTGGGGTTTTCTAAGCACATCATCTGCAAATAAGAATAATTGAATCACTTCTGTGCTGTTAATTATATATGAACTTTCCAGGGAATTAGGAGGGGGAAGGTGGTTTTTAAAAGCCTTTCCAGCAATACTTATGAGTTATTTCAGTGTCACTCTCTCCAATTTTTAGTAAATAGTGACTCTACACTAGGAGCTCAACTTCTTCCATGAAGAAGCAATTTAATCACTTTTTATCTTAAGAGAAAATTTGAATTTGAAATTACTTCTATAAGTAATCATCTATTTTCTTGCTACAGAAAATTGAAGGTTTACAAGAATGTAAAAATTTGGAAAAACTGTTCTTATATTATAATAAGATTACTGAAATAGAAAATTTGGAGTCACTAACAAAGCTGGAGGTCATTTGGTTGAACTACAATGGAATCAGAGCTATTGAGGTAAATTTGTTATTAGGCGGTTTGGTTTTTTTGTTTTGTTTTGTTTTGTAAACTAGACCAATTTTTACACAGCTTAAATTTAAGTAATATTACATGTATTCGATAAATGCCCCACATTATAGTTTAGCCAAAATTATAAGTATTTAACATAATTTAGATCTCTAAGATCAATAATACTACTTCTAATTTAATAAATGTAAACATTTTTATTAAAAAAATAGAAAAACTCTGAGGAAAAAGTAGAATGTAATAGATTTTGGTTCTCTCCTGCCTTTCTACAAAAGCTCTCCAGTGGAACTTATAAGAAATAATCTCCTCAGAACTCAAAGAAGAAATGGGAAAGTTGATAATCTCCAGATTTATAAATGTAGATTTTTATGATTTTATCTAAATTAAAATTTTCCTATATTATAGGGTTTGCAAACTTTGAAGAATTTGAAAGACCTCAATCTTGCTGGAAATTTTATAAGTAGCATTGGTAGGTAATGTTTATCTTTGCCTTTGAGATGACTAAATTATTTTAGTATGTGTGCCACAGAAGTGAGCATGATAACAAAGTTATTTTGAAGAGGCACCATGGCCTAATGGTTCCAAGAACACCTGGGTTCAAGTCTTATATTTGACCCATCCATTCTGTCTATGTGACTGGTTAAGTTATTTAATCTCTCAGTGCCCCAGTCACTTAGACTCTTAGATTTAAAGGCACTATTTGACTCTAAAGTTGCAGAAAAGGTACCAAATTGCATTAATGAAATTAAACCAGTGAAATCATCAATCTTTTTCCTATCCCTATGCTGTCATATTTGGTTTTTAGACTTTTAGTTTACTGTTTGGTAAGAGACATGGTAACCTGTTTCTGTGATGGTAAAAGATTTGCACAGTGGTACTGCCAAACATGTTATGGTTCTGTTTGTTGCATAAAATTATAATAGTGGGTAAAATGACAATTTCTGTTTTATGATTTTTTTTTAATAAAGGACAATGCTTGGACTATAACGAAAGAATAGAGAGGCTAAACCTGTCTGGTAACCAAATATGTTCTTTAAAGGTATGTTTAAATAAGCATTTCCTTTTTATTTGGGAAAAAAGCAAGGCAAGAAGTAAGCCTGTGATGGAAATGGAATATTTTGTGTGTTTTTGAAAGGTGGATTAACTGTTTTCCCTAAAAGCTACTCCAGGCAATTTATTTCATAGGTCTTAAATTGTCTTCAATAATTAAGACAACTGCAAAGTCTTATTGTGTAATTACAGAAAATATTTAATCTTTTAAACTTAAATTTTAAGAAGGAAAATTTTATTAATGATAGATTAATGTCATTTTGTTTTAATTTTTTTCATTAGAAATACAATAATTTTAACAAATAAAAATAAACTACTGACAAACTTAAATAAGGAATACATTTTCAAATGAAACACTAACATACAAATTATTCACAATTTGATTAAAATTATCTATATGTTTTAACAGAAAAAATAAGTACTACATTTGTTATGTATCCCCTTTCAAAGATCCATATCTTTTCTTCTTGTAATTGCTGTTAAACAGCCAATGTTTTTATTGTTATTTTGCTGACATTGCTTTTTGTCACTTTTTGTCACTAAGAGAAGAGGAGCATATATACTTGGGATTGGTTGGGACTTAAAGATCCTCTGGCCAAAGCCTCTCATTTTACACTTAAGAAAATTGATATTCAGAAAGGACAAGGGACTTGTCCAAGGTCATGTACTTTTTGTAGGTCTTTGCTTTCTTTCATTTTTGCCATTTATAATAGCATAACAATATTGCATCATATTAATAAGCCGTGATGGTTTTATTTTATTGCATTTTATTACTAAAAGGGTGGTGACATGATCAGATCTGTGTTTTAGAAAAATCATGTTTCTCCTTAGAAAATTATATTCTATGAAAAAATGCTCTAAATCATTATTTATTAAAGAAATACAAATTAAAACAACTTTTGAGGTTCCTCCTCATATTTGTAAGATGGTAGAAAAAGATAATGATAAATGTTAGAGGGAATGTGAGAAAATTGGGACACTAATGTATTGCTGGTAGAGTTGGGAAATAATCCAATCATTTGGAACTGTGCCCAAAGGGTTATAAAATGGTGCATTCCCTTTGATCCAGCAGTGTTACTATTAAGCCTGTATCCCAAAGAGATCATAAAAGGGGGGAAAAAGGACCCACGTGTGCAAAAATATTTGTAGCAGCTCTTTTTGTGATGGCAAATAATTGGAAAATGAGTAGATTCCCCATCAGTTGGGGAATGGCTGAATAAACTATGGTATATGAAAGTAATGGAGTATTATTGTTCTATAAAAAAATGATGAACAAGCCAATTTTAGAAAGGCCTGGAAAGATTTTCATGAAGTGATGTTAAACAAAACAAGCAGAACCAGGAATACATTGTACACAGTAACAACAAGATTGTGCGAATATCAACTATGAAATACTTGGTTCTTCTCAGTGGTTCAATGATCCAAAGCAATTCCAGTAAACTTTTGATGGAAAATGCCATCTGCATCCAGAGAGAGAACTCTGGAGACTGAATGTAAATCAGCATGTCCTATGTTCACTTTTTTTTTTCTTTTTCTTTTTCATGGTTTTTCCCTTTTGTTTTGATTTTTTACCTTCCAACATGATTCATAAGGAAATATATAAAAAAAAGAATGTGTATGTATAACCCTAAAATTAATTAATTAATTTTAAAATTTTTTTTTATTTTATATAATTTATAATATTTTATATAAATTTTTGTATAAAAGAAACTTATTTTCTGTGATCATCATAAAAACATAATGTAATTTCTCTCTCAAAAGATTGCCAAACTGCCTAACTTCAAGACAGAGACCGTTCTGTGCTCTATCCTACCATGATGAATCTTGGTTTCTTCATCTTTACATGAACGTTTTTTGGGAAGATTTCTCTAGGATATACCCTCTAGTTCAGTTTTGTAGCTTCATTCAGAAGCAGCAACCTCCCATAGAACCAAGCAAAAATACACTTGATAATCTCTCCAAATTAGCTAGTTCTGCTCAGATATCCTTACTTTACATTCTTCTAAAGTGGTTTCTGGCTTCTCAGAAAATTCAGTTAATTAAATATGAATCAGGACTCCATTATGGAAAAGGTACTGTGCTACACACAAAGCTAATATAATACAAACTCTGCTGTCAAGTAACTTGTAATCTAATGGGGATAAATACTTGTACAGAAATAACAGTGCTACAAAAGGGAGTTAGAGAAATAAAAAAAGAGGAATAAGAAGATGTGGGATGCTTAGTTTGTGAAATGTCCAGTCTGTCGGATGCCAGGAGCAGACCTGCTCCTGGCTCTCATAGAGATCATGAAAAACAAGAGAAAGAAAAACATCAAAAAGTTCAAACAACTACACCACAAGTGAAGAATCAGAATGAGAGTCCTTTATTATCATTAACCATACCATTAAATGCTTTCTAACCACAATGTTGCTAAGGAAACAAAAAGGAAAATAAAAAGTAGTTAAATCAGTGTATGAAGGGATTATGTGAATACTGAGTTCAAGGAAAGATTTTCGTATTCTCAGACAAACTGTCTCTCTACCTAACCAGACTGATAATCATATCACTTCTGCAATTCCATTCCCATCCGCTTCAAGCATATCTATTCCTCCACCAACCAATGGGCAAATTCTTGTGAGGGTATAATGCCTGGTCAGAATGACATGAATTCCTGCAGCTGTGCACAGACTAAGCAAGCGTAAGTGCCTGGGAAAGCACAGCTTGGGATCATGCAAACTTATGCACAGATTTAAGCAGGTGGTTCTTGAAGAGAGGCCCTAGGTGAAGACACAAAGCCAGAAGAGAATAGTATGATTTCAGGGAGCAAAAGAATACTTCAGTTTGTTTGAAAGATAAAAGTTTATGAAGATGAGTACTATGAGGTTAGTTAGAAAGGTAAGTTGGTGCTATAGTATAGAAGGCCTTCAATTGCCTGGACCAGGAATTATTTTTTTTTTATTTTGAAGGCAATGGGGATCAATTGGAAGTCTTTTTGTTCTTCTTTAATAGTATTTACACATGCAAAGATAATTTTCAAGATTCACCTTTGCAAAACCTTATGTTCCAAATTTTTCTCTTCCTCTATTACTCAACCCCTCCCCTAGACAGCAAGCAATCCAATACAGGTTAAATATGTGCAATTCTTTTAAACATATTTCCATAGTCATCATGCTGTGCAAGAAAAATCAGATCAAAAGGGGAAAAATGAGCAATGACAACACAAAGGTGAAAATACTATGTGTGATTGGCATTCTCTCCATAGTTCTCTTACAATGTGAATGGCTCTTTCCATCAAAAATCTATTGAAATTGTCTTGAATCACCTCGTTGTTGAAAAGAGCCAAAGCCTTCATAGTTAATAATCTTCTTGTCACTATGTACAATGTTCTCTTGTTTCTTCTCATTTTGCTTAGCATCTTTACATGTAAGTATTTCCAGGCTTTTTTGAAATCAGGCTACTCATTTCTTTTTTTTTTAATTAAAACTTTTTATTTGCAAAACATATATATGGGTAATTCTTCAACATTAACCCTTACAAAGCTTTCTGTTATAAATTTTTCCCCCCTATTCCCCACCCCTTCCCTAAATGGCAGGATATCCACTACATGTTAATTATGTTAAAATACTTGAAAAATCGAATATATGTATATATATTTCCACACATCGTTTTTGTGCAAGAAAAAGCAGAGAAAGGAAACACAATGCAAACAAACATCGATAAAGAGCATGAAAATGTTTTGTTGTGGTCCACGTTTCACATCCCTCTCTCTGGATGTATATGGCTTTCTTCACTGAACAGTTGGAACTGGTTTGAAACATTTCATTGTTGAAGAGAGCTCAGGCTACTCATTTCTTATAGAACATTCATATTTCATTACATCCATATATGTATTTAATTATTATTATATTAATATATCATTTAATCATTTTCTTCATTTAACTTTTTTATTTCCTTTTGCATTTGGCCAACTGTACTTTTAAGGGAGTTGTTTTATTCAGTGGATTTTTAAGGAATTGTTTTTAATGTCAATTTCTGTGCTTCCTATTCCAAGCTGTTGGCTTTTCCCCCCAAATTTTTCTAATTCTCTTGCATAGCTCTCTTTTTTTTCCTCATTTTTCTTCCATTTCTCTTTTAAGATCCTTTTTGGACTCTTCCTTTTGAGCTGGAGACTATTTCATATCCCCCTTTAAGACTTCACTTGAATTGCCTTGTTATCCTTGTTATGTGTGGGCTTTCTCTTCTTTCTCTATATAATCTCATCAGCTTTCTGGATTCAAATATCACCCTTTAAATTATCATTCTTATAAATACTTATCCAGCCCTAATCTCTCTCTTGACTATTGATCTCATATCTCCAACTGCCTATTGGACATCGCAGCTTCCCATAAGATGTCCCATAGACATCTTAAATTTAGCGGTGTTCAGAATTGAACTCATCATCTTTTCATCCTATTTCCCTCATTCTGAGCTTCCTAGTGAGGCTAATTGATTTCCTCAAAATCACACAGCCAGTTTGTTCACTTCCAGCTTCATGAGAAGATTAGGTGAAAGAAGAGACAACAAAAGGTGCTACACTGAAGTAAATGGAAGTAATTTTGGAAGAGATTTTTAAATTATATGAATGGGATAAGAGCACTGGCCAATAGAGGAATCAGGATTGGCCTCTTGAAGGAGTGGAACTTGAATTTATAAGCCTTGAAGGGAGCTGAGCCACCAACAGACAGTGGTGAAGAGAGCCTTCTACAAAATGGGGCTAGCAGAGGCAAGAGTTGTTGCGTTGTAGAGAACACTGATCATATAGGCTTCTACTGCCTGAAGGCCAAATGTCTTACATTTCACCTGGACTCCAGGGTTCCACCTTCAGAAGTTGGAAGGTCTTTCATCTTGGTCACTGGTTAGGATTCCCACCAATTGACTTCCAGTTCCAGGATGAGTGGAGTCTAAGAATCCCAGTTCCACTTGATCTCTTAACAATCAGATTGATTTTTACCAAAAAAAAAAAAAAAATCTATGTTTTTATCTGTGTTTGTGTGTGTGTTTCTAAAATAAAACAAGAAAAAACATATAGACATTTCCTCCTAATATATATCAACAGTTTCTGGAAGGGAAAGAGAAGGATTCGCAACTTAACTTAGCTTCTTTGTAGCATGAATTCTACCAAAGTTCCAGGTCCAAACTTCTCCTTTCCCAAGCCTTGCTCTGAGGTATCCAGACTTTTCCTTCTGGATGGTTACAACATCCATCCTGGAATTCTGGACTCCAAAATTCCTATGATTCAAGCTCCTTGATCCAGAATTCCAATCCCCACATCTAGAACTGAAAAGGTCAAATAAAACAAGACCAAATCTCTAGACCTATGTTTCAGGGCTACAGGACCTATAGCACTCTTCCTGCCTTTGCTGTGACCTTTGTATCTCACTAGAAAGAGGACTGTTCTTCAGGTTGATTTAAAGATATGTCCAACAGAAAGAGGCTGTTCCCACCCATGTGGGTTAGCCATTGAAGACTATCTTCTCCCAGAAACAGGTCCTACTTAGGTGATGTAGACATATGTCAAATCCCATTTTATTCATTCCCTTTGGAAAAAAAAAATAGCCCATCTCCATAAAATAAGCAGGAGTACAATTTGAACACATATTGTCCTCAATTCAAAATAGATCTCTGGGGAGGCACGAACAGTATCCTTTCATTTAATTTCTCACTGGCATATAAGAGAGTATCAAAACAGTCAATGTCAAATGATTGGTCTCATAAAAACAGACAAAAGTCACAGTCTTATAGAAATACAAAATTTTATACATTTAACAAAGAATATTTCATAATGTTTACTGCTTGATTAGCATTTAATAGGTGTTAACATAACCTTTCTAAACCCACAAAAAAGCAAAAAACAAAGAAAATTTACTTCCTGTGTCTAACAGAAATATGGTCCATGCTGGGCTTTGCAAACAACATGAATCTGTCCTGCAGGAATTTAGGATCTGAGGTTATTGGGCATCACTCCCTCTGTTAAATGAGGAAACTGAGCACAGCTTCCTCCCTCCTAGATGGAAACTTTTCCATGATTTCCTCAGTACAGAAAGCCATTCAGCTAAGGTCCAGACAAAGTCTCAGGTCATTTTGTTCATAGAACACACCAAAATTGACTGAGGGTCCCTGTAATGTGGAAGACTGGGCAAATTTCTTTTGGGTCTTTATTCCAAAGGGGACTCATAATTCCTTTCTCTCCCCCACTCAAGCTATCCCTGGCATAGCAAGGATAATCCATATGGAATTAGAAGCTCATCCAAGAAGATAAGTAAGCTTTGCAAGAGAAGTTAAGAAAGTGAATTATTTGTGGATCAGGCAAAGGCATTAGTTGCAGGACATATTGTTTCACAATTAGATGAGCAGTATAGATCTATGAAGGGCTTTGGAATGCCATATATTATCATCCTAGAAACAATAGGGAGCCACTAGAACTTCTTGAGTATGGAAGTAATATTAAACTTGTTCAGCAGGAATATCAATTTGGTGGCAGGGTGGAGAATGAATTGGAAAGGAAAAAGATTAGAGGCCAGAAAATTGAGGGATTTATGGTAATCCACCACTTAGTAGAGTAGTTACTCCTGAGATAGTGAAACTTTCATATGAATAGGAAAAGAGATGGATGTGATAGACACTTATAAGGTATGTGGCAAAATTTGGCAACTTATTCAAAATGAGATTGCACAGTCCAGTGACTGAATAAATGGTTGTTTTTCTAATAGAAATAGTGAAGGTATAAAGTAATGAATTTGGTTTTATACATATTGAGCTTGAGAGGTCTATGGGACATCCAAGTGGAAGGAAGAGTCTAGTGAGCAGCTGGAGATGAAGGATTAGAGCTTAAAAGAGATTGAGGATTGAAGATATGTAGATATCTGCATAGAGACATTATTTGAATCCCAAGGAACTTTTGAATCCATAGAGAATACACACACACATACACACACATATGTATAAAAGATGGCAGAAGACAGTGCCTTGGACTTCACATACCCAAAAGGGATTGACATTGTATGATGATCCTAAAAAGACAAGAATAGATTAGCTTTCTACTCCTATGGCTCTGTCCTAGGCTCTCTTCTCTTTTCTGTTTACATTCTTTCTTTAGAACCTCATAAGCTCCTTTAGGCTTGTAAAGGAGGTAGGGTGGGAAATTGACTCTCAGACCTCAATTCATGCAGCATTCCCTGAACCTCAATTTCCTCATGTATAAAATGAGGTTGGACTAAATCTTTTCTATAAATCTCCCTAAAATGAAATATAAACTTTTTTGACATTTAAAGCTCTTCACAGCTTATCTCCAGCCCTCCTTCCCAAATCTATTACATGTTACTCTCCTTACGCTCTACAATCCAACCACTCTGGCTTTCTTGTTCCTCAAACAGCATTCCAAACAATGAGTTGGATAACAGAGCAGAGAGAGATAATTGAGCATTTCCTGGTCTCCAAGAACCTGATGCTATTTTAAAAAAAGATCTGAGCACCATATTCCCAGACATCATTTAAAAATCCTTATTGAGGGGGCAGCTAGGTGGCGCAGTGGATAGAGCACCAGCCCTGAAGTCAGGAGGACCTGAGTTCAAATCTGGTCTCAGACACGTAACAGCTGTGTGACCTTGGGCAAGTCACTTAACCCCAATTGCCTCAGCAAAAAATAAAAAAATAAAAAAAAAATCCTTATTGATAAATATTAGATCATAGAATTAAAGGTGAAAGTGACCTGAAAAATATATAGTTCAAAAAAATATAGTTCAACCCTTCTCAACACCCCTGTGCCCCACCATTTTATAGAAGAGTAAACCAAGGCACAAAAAACCCCACTTACTCAAGATCACACAAGTAATAAGTGATAAAGGCCAGATTCAAACCCAAGTGACCAGACTCCAAATTCAATGCTTTTTCTCATCTAACATGGCTTTTTTTTGGTGGAGGGAGGTGGGAAGGAAGGGGTAGGAGATCACAGTCTCATCAAGTTTGTCCCTATGGAGAAATAAGTAGTTCCTTATTCTCAGTAAAAATATATTTGAATATTGTAGTAGGTGTCATTTTTTTTCATGGTCTTTAGCTGGACATAAACTTTTATTTGGTTTTTCAATATGTATTTTAGCTACCACATAATTTATTCACTATAAGAAATCCATCATAGTAGCTAAACTATATTCACATTTTAAGTGCATATGTGATTATGCTGCATTACTTTAGAATATGTAGCCTCTTTATGTTTTCAAATGCCTTCTTTAGGAAGAGGCAATGACTATCAATTAATGCTTTATTATTGTCATTGTTTTAGGAACTCACTCACTTAACCAAGTTATCCCGTTTAAAGGACTTGAGTCTGAATGATCCTCAGTATAAACCTAATCCAGTTTGTATGCTGTGTCATTATTCCACACATGTGCTGTATCATTTGCCTCGTCTTCAAAGACTTGACACACTTGACGTGTCACCAAAGCAGATCAAAGAACTGGCTGAGGTAAGTATGTTTGGTTAAGTAATTTTCTCCTCATGGTTGTGTGTCCACAATATCCATTGAAGAATATAATGAATTATATGACTAATTTAGACCTACTTCTGAGAGATTGGAATTTTTGTAATTTTGTAACTTATGCGAAAAGGTGAGTATTTTTTCTGCCAAAAAGGTGTGTGTTGGTTTTGTTTTTTTTTTTTTGCCAGAATATTTTGAATAATCCTTTTATTTCTCTATTTCATTTTGACACATTTAGACTAACCTTTTTCTGATGCACATTCAACATTATGTTCTTCAGTTCACAAAGAACTGAATTTCCCTATTTCTGTTTTCTACATAAGGCAATATAATGAGGTCTTACACTCATTGACAATCACTTTATCCGATATTCCTAGCATGTTCCACCAACTGGAATCTCAAATTATATGGCATGTATTTTGTCAAATTGATTAAATGTGGTAAAGATAGGGACTAGACCTTTGGCTTCATTGATATAAGGAATTTCCTAATTCTAAAAGAACCACCAAAAAACTATCAAAGAAAAATGCTTGGTCCTGACAGATTTAGAGATGAATTCTGTCCTACTTTTAAAGGACAATTAGTACAACAAATAATTCTTAAAAACCAAGAAAGAAAACATTCTATTAGATTCCTTTTATGAAATAAGTGTCCTAATAACTAAACCAGGGAAGTATAAAATACAGGAGAACTAGAGACCAATATTGAATATTGATTCAAAAATTTCAAATAATATCCTATTAAGTGGACTACAGCAGTTCACCTAAGAAATAATTCATCATAACCAAGTTGTATTTAAATCATGACAGAATGGTGGTTCAACATTAGGAAAATGTTGAAATGGTTCGACATTAGGAAAATAGTCAGCGTCATTAATCATGTTAAAAACAAAAATAGTCCCAACCACATAATTATTTCAAAAGACGTAGAAAAAAATCTTTGATGAATACCATGCTCATTTAAGTGAAAAAGCCCCATAAATCATCAAATGCATTGAAGATATGCTGGAAGCCAGAAAGTAAATTTCCAATTAATACAAGAAATATTAGAATAAAGCAAGGATAACCACTATCTCTGATAATACTTAACAATCTAGAAATGCTAACAATGAAGCAAAGAAAGAAATGCATAAAGATAGCGAGGAGATAAAATATCCCAGTTTACTTATGAAATGATAATTTAGAAAACCAATTTGGTTATCTTTCCAAAGAACCAGGTTTTCATTCCCCCCCTCCATTTGCATGTTACTGGGACACCACCTCTTCAAAAAAGAGAGGTAAGATGATGTCATATATATTTTTGTAATTTTTCAAATTTTTTATTGTTTTTGCCATCTTTGGTAATTTGCTGAGGGTGAAATAAAACATGGTTGTGCTGAACAAGTAGGATTAGAGTAGAAGCAGAAGTATAATGAAGAATCATCCAGGGTTCATCTGGCATGACAGAAGAGTAAAAGAGAGTAAAAGAGAAGAGGAGAGAGGGAAGTAAAATTCTTTTTTTTAGTTCATTTTTTAAATTAAAGCTTTTTATTTACAAAGCATATGCATGGGTAATTTTTCAACATTGACCCTTGCAAAGCCTTCTGTTCCAAATTATCCCCTCCTTCCCTCCACCCCCTCCTCTAGATGCCAGGTTGTCCAATACATGTTATATATGTTAAAATATATGTTAAATCTAATATATGTATACATATTTATACAGTTATCTTGCTGCACAAGAAAAATCAGATCAAGAAGGAAAAAAAACTGAGAAAGAAAACAAAATGCAAGCAAACAACAACAGAGGGAGTGAAAATGCTATGTTGTGGTCCACACTGAGTTTCCACAGTCCTCTCTCTGGGTGTAGATGGCTCTCTTCATCACTGAACAATTGAAATTGGTTTGAATCATCTTATTGTTGAAAAGAGCCATGCATATCCTTCAGAATTGATCATCGTATAGTATTGTTGCCATATATAATGATCTCTTGGTTCTGCTCATTTCACTCAGCATCAGTTCATGTAAGTCTCCCCAGGCCTCTCTGAAATCATCCTGCTAATCATTTCTTACAGAACAATAATATTCCATAACATTCATATGCCATAACTTACTTATTTAGCCACTCTCCAATTGATGGGCATACATTGTTTCCAGTTTCTAGCCACTACAAAAAGGGCTGCTACAAACATTTTTGCACATGTGGGTCCCTTTAGAGGGAAGTAAAATTCACCACAAAGTCTCTTAGAGAAGAACACTATTCTCTGATAAAGGAAGAAAGAGTAGGCTTGTGGCCAGAAGGGAAGGCCCCAACAAAACCAAGCTTCTTGGGTGGAAATAGGCCTGGTGCAAGAGAATTACATTTCTCATAATCTTAAACTCCTACAAGAAATAACAAAAATCAGAATCAATGTCTTTTCTTTCATCCGTTTTCCATTTCTCAGAATCAGTAACTTGTTTGAATAGGGTAGATTGAAACATTTGTAATTATAGACAATCTCTTCTTTAGCCTTCAGCTTAATGTTGATTTTTTTTTTGTCTCTAAGTAGTTGATGGTCTAAGTATTTAAAGACAACTGAATATGCTAAACTTCATGCTAGTGTTTTGTCCTTCCATCTCCTGGTAGATGTATCATAGCTCCTGAGAAAAGGCTGCTAATGGCTGAGGATGGGTGTTTTCCATCCACCCCAAAGAAACTACTTCTATCTGTGCCAGCAAAAGGCAACTTTATTTCCTGCTGTCAGCCCATTCTCTTAACTGGGAGTGGGGGGAGGACTTCTGGTTCAAAGAACAATACTCCCTTTGATATCAGCTACACTGTCCTTTGAATATAGAGTGGTGCAGTCTACTGTTGAACATTCTCACACCTGATTATACTCTGAACATCACTAGATCATTATCCAAATTCCCTATCTCCTACATCCTGATAATTCATTCCCATCTCTCTCAACCATCTTATCCCAAAGATTCAACTATATTTTCCAACAAGCTTTTCACTGCTCTGCCTAATGCCATTCTTCAAATGAAAACCACTAAGATTTTAAGATATATTTTGACTTTACTTGGAGAATCTTAACATATATATATATATATATATATAATTTTTTTGCTGAGGCAAATTGGAGTTAAGTGACTTACCCAGGGTCATACAGCTAGGAAGTGTTAAGTGTCTGAGGCCAGATTTGAACTCAGCTCCTCCTGACTTCAGGGCTGTTGCTCTATTTACTGCTCCACCTAGCTGCCCCTTAATAATTTCTTTATAGAATTTCTCTACTTTTAAACTCATTGCATAAAATGTCACATAAACCATAGTCGTCTCATTATTTTTTTATTTGTAACCGTCATGAACATTGTGAGGAAAGATGATCAAATGTTCCATGAAATGAAGTTTCTCTTTCCCCTTGAGGGTTCAATGAAATAAACTCAGACAAAAATTTATAAAGAATTTGTTGTTTTAGGCACTAGGAACTCCATCATCTCTTTATTTCCTTTTCAAGGAAAATTTTTGAGCCTACTTTCCACAACTACAACTTATTTATGTCTTTTAGTTTCGGTTTTATATGAAACTGAACATAATATTGGAAATGCAGTTGGACCAAGACTATCATCTCTCTTAACAACTACCATTGTAACGATTGCCATTTTTACAAAAATAATATGAACTAAATTTTATTCTGTTTTCCATTTAGAATACTTTGGAGTAATTGTGAAGAACATGTTACAGAAATTGCCCCTGATCACAAGAGTTTTACTTAATCACTATATAAGTATATATTTTTTAAATTACAATTATTCTAAATTTTATTTTCTTTTCTTCTCATTTCCAGACTACAGCAATGAAAAAAATAATGTATTACACTATGCGTATAAAAAGTGTTCATAGGAACCTTAATGAGGAAATCGAAAAGCTGAATGAAAGAAAATGCAAATTACAGAAATTGCCAGAAGAACGTATAAAATTACTCAGCTTCATTATAAAAAATGTGAGTTTTAATATTTTAAAATTCTTATTAGATTTATTTGGGAAAATACATTAACACTGCAAATTTTCCTCTTTTTATTGAATAACATGCAAAATTTTATTTGGGGCTATTATAAAATAAGTTATTTCTTTTATATCTACATCATCATCTAGGTTTGTAAAGCATCACTGTCAGAATAGTCATCTTAAATCAGAAATGCCAAATTCATGGTCTTGTGGCCTTTACAGCTCCTGAGAGCAATTAAAAATTATCTGAGTATAAGATTTGGGTTTGTGAATTATGATTAAAATATAGGAATGACTGATTTTGTGTAAGTATGTAACATTTCTCATAAGGGCAGAAAAAATATTTACCTGAACCCTTTAAAATTTAGTCAAAAGGACTTTTAAAGTGAAAAAGGGAAACAGAAACTCTCCATTTATAGCAACTAAACATAACATAATGTGATTGTAGTATAAGAAGAAATCAGTCAAGTAAGTTACTTACAAACAATAATTTTGACATAGTTTGATTTTGTATTAGCATAAGTCATGCATGCCAGTGTTATTCTATATGATCTTAACCAGGCAAAGCTAGGCTGCTCAGGTTTCCCTACCATTTACTCAGTTCTCTACCAATTAGTTAAATGCTGGATTTCATATTATAAATATATTTCATTGCTCTCTTTTATTGGATTTATAATTCTACGATTTTGAAGAATGTCACTGCAAAGAAATACATTAAAGATTAAAAAAGGTTTAACAGTGACTATTAAAGGTATTGCAGTTGTGTTGATTTTCAAGTATTGTTTTTTTTTTTAAATAATCATTTAAGTCCATAGTAAAATACTATTAGTCATACTGAAGTACAGGGGAAAGTGTGAGTAAAATTGAAAAACATCACAGAAACTGCCAAATTGTTATTGTAAAACAAACTAATTGATCCTTAGAAAACAAGCAAGCTTTTTCAGAGGTACCTAGAAATTTGAGGGCTTGTTACTGATCTCTCTATATATGACATTGATTTCTTGCTGTTAGGAGAACAGCAAGAAAACAAATTTAAAAAAAAACTGCTTACTACTACTATGAAGAAAGAATACTCTTAATTAGCAAAAACCATCCAAATATTAGAATGCTGAGGATTGGAAAAGGATAATTTTTATGTAGAAACTAACTTTTATTCAGGATTATAGCAATATTTTTTATTAAAGCTTTTTAATTGTATAACATATGTATGGGTAATTCCCCAGCATTGATCTCTACAAAACTTTCCATTACATATTTTACCCCCAGTCCCCTCCCCTCCCCTAGATGGCAGGAAGTCCACTACATGTTAATAATGTTGGAATACTTGACAAGTTGTGCAAGAAAAATCCTTTTTACAAGAAAAAAAAAAGAAAATCAGAGAAAGGAAACACAATGTAAGCAACCCTCAATAGAGAGCATGAAAATGTTATGTTGTGGTCTATATTTCATATCCCTCTCTCTGGGTGTATATGGTTTTCTTCAATGAACAATTGGAACTTGTTTGAGACAATTCTTTGTTTCAGAGAGCCATGTCCATCAGAATTGATCATCATGTAATATTGTTGTATAGCAATATTTTTTTAGAAGACGAGTGCGTTTATAAGAGCTGTGGATCGTCATCAAGTTATGAAAATATCAAAGCAACAGAAAAAGTGTAGGGATTTTTTTTACTTCCAGTGGACATGGTGGGCTTGTTCCCATTAAGAAAATGATAAACTCTGACAAATATATTGTTATGCTGAGAAGCATAATTGTTCTAGAATTCCAGAAATGGATGCAAGTAGTTCTAACATGATCTTACAACATGTTATATATTATGAAAGATTTAAAAAAATTTAAGAGACAGACAAACGTGTTTTAATGGGAACCAGCCCAGTTTAAACTCTATTAAAAATCTATGGGCTAGGGGAGCTAGATGATGCAATGGATACAGCACCAGCCTGGAGTTAGGAGGACCTAAGTTCAAATTCAGATTCAGATACTTGGCACTTACTAGCTATATGACCCTGAACAAGTCACTTAACCACTTAGCCTCCAAAACAAAACAAAACAAAACAAAACAAACCAACAACAACAACCCAAAATTCTATGGGCTAACTCTGGAAAAATTGACTCTTCTTCAAAAATCCAATGTGATAAAAGTATAGTTTTATGGTGAAGAATTAAAGAATATGTGTCAAAATCATGTGAACTCAGTGATAAATCATGTAAACCAAAAGACCACAGCAAAAAAAAGGTGACTTTTATATATTAAGAATCATTTTAAAAGATATAGTAAATTATAAGAAGTATTTTATGTCACTAAGTTTATTTGTTTTATAAGTTACTTTTATATAATAATGGTTTTGTATACTACTTCAGAATTAGAAATTCTCAGGAGGAAAAAAAATCTGAGAAAGAATCTGAATTCAAAGCTTCAAATGTCAAAATAGACATTCTTTGGATTTTAGGGTTATAGGAAAAATAAACTAGAGATCTTCAAAGAGTCAGGTTTTACCTCATAGGTATCGTTAAGGTAACTTAATAAAATGAGATCCATGACTTGAGTAAGGTATAGAAAAAATTGTCCTTACTTAAATGAGTAGCTAGCTGGTACAATGGATAGAGCACTGGGCCTGGAGTCAGGAAGTCCTAATTTCCAATCTTGCCTCAGACACTTAACTGCATAATCCTGAACAGGTCACTTATCCTGTTTGTCTGTTTCCTTATCTATAAAATGAGCTAGGAAGGAAATGGCAAACCAGTCCAGTATTTTGCCAAGAAAATTCCAAATGGAGTCATGAAGAGTTGGACACAACTAAAACTACAAAAATACCTTAATCATAAAACTAGGATATATAAGACCCCTTTGTCTATAGAGTTTAGATTCATCATCTCCCAAGAGCCTTCTAGATAGCAATGGTTCCAACCAAGTATCTGTAGCCCTTATTCTGGAAAGCAGCCCCTGAGAAGCAACATGATAACTGCTCTTGCAGATGCATCTTTTAAAGATCTTCAAAAAAGGAAAGAAAAAGTTCTTTCCTCCAAAGGTCTTGTCAAATGATTCCACATCAGAAACTGATGTGATATTAATGGAAATGACATTAAAGAAAAGGTGTGACTATCTGCTTTTGTCACCAAGGACCATAGCACCTTTCAGTCTGATTTGCAGCTAAATGAACTGTTCCATAGGTTTTATTTTTCCATTAGAAGATGAGCTGCTCAAGAGCAGGGTATGTCATGATTTTTTATTTGCTTTGCCATGGTTCTGTAAGCTCTTAATTAAATATTTCATTCATTTAACTTTTCGTTAACTAAATGTTTAAAAGCTGTCTTGAAATAAGAAGAATAATGATAATAATAGCTACAGCTTCTACACACACACATACATTTGTGTGCATACATTTAGTATGTAGTATTTTGTTGTTTAAAAGCACTTTCACATTTCCTGTTTTCAACCCCTTAAAAGCCCTTTAAGGTAAGCAACGAAAATTTTATTATCATCATTTTGCAGAAGAGGAAATGGAAGCCAAAAGAATTTAACCAGTTGATAAGTGATGTGACCCAAGAAATCTGGCTCCAGATCCAGTGCATTTTCTGTTGCACGTACCAACAACTTTGGAATTAAAACGTCATAGTTAGAAATGCTTTAATAGTGTTATCTATTTATCTGTCTTTATCTAAATACCTATCTCTATCTGCTTATCATCTATCTACCTATGTATCATTTATCTATCATCTATCTATCTATCTAAAATTCAAGTGCAAGCTTCTTCCAAGGGCTTCTCCTTTTACCACCTACAAACACCTTAGATTCTCAATCTTATCAGCTTGACACATATTTGTCTTTCCTTTGCTTCCATAACACTGATCTTTTCTGGATCTCCTCTTGTCTGACCATTCTTTCTTTGTGTCCTTTGCTTGTTCATCATCTATAACCCTACATGTGGGTATCTTTCCGTGGTTCTATCTGGGGCCCTCTTTTTTCTATATACTTTTCCCTTTGGTGATTTGGTAATCATGAATTTCATTTACTAGATGACACTGGATGGAGTGCTAGATTAGGAGTCAGGAAGACCTAATTTCAAATCCAGGCTCAGATACTTTCTAGCTCTGTAATCTCCAGAAAATTATTTAATTTCTTCCTGTCTTTTTCCTCACCTGTAAAAATGGGGTCATAATAGCACCTACCTCTCAGGGTTTTGTGAGGAACAAATAAGATATTTGTAAAATTCCTTTTAAATCTTAAAACATTAGACTGACGACTCCCCAAATTATATATCTAGGTCTCCTCTCACTCCTGAACTTTATTCAGTTCTGTCTCCAATTGAATGTTCAATGTCTATACTTGGATATCTCATTCATACCTAGGAATCACTGTTGTCCAAATACATTTCATTGTCATCCCTTCTAACTCAATGCTCCTCCATACTTTCCTGTTTCTCCTAATGGCACAACTATTCTTTTAATCACTAGGGTCAAAACCTTGGAACTAACCTCACCTTTATCTCATAAATACTCTTCATTACTTGTCAGGTTTTATATAATCTCTACCTTTTACAGTCAACCTTTTCTTTCTACAATCACCATTCTAGTTCAATTTCTCTTCATCTACTGAACTGGTCTCCCTCCTAATCCTCCATGCTAATGTCAAAACAGTTTTCCTAAGGAACAATTCTAGCTTTCTCTACCAGCCAGAAATATTCATTCTCTAATACCCTTCAAAATTGTACTTGTAGGCTACCCTTCCTATTTATCTTATTTTATTCCCCTATATGCATTCTATGTTTCAAACATCTGGCTTTTCTCCAGATTTGGTACCTCATCTGTGATCTCTCTGCCTTTGTATAAATTGTCCCCTTAAACCTAAGCCCAGAGTGTGTTCCCTCTTTACTATTCCATCTCAGAATACTACTTCCAAGTTCAATTTCAGAATACTACTTCCAAGTTTCAGCTTAAGGACTATAACCTATAGGATATCTTTCCTGATTCCTCAAACATTATTTTCCTTATTGAATTATCTTATATTTACTTAATCTGTTTTACATGGTATAGCATCTATTAGAATTCATTTGACCTGAGGACAAAGAATATTTTTCACTTCTTTCTTTGTAACTCTGGTATTTACATTGCCTTATCCATAGTCAATAATGTAACACTATAAAGATCAGGTATTTCAATTAATACAAAAATTTTTCTTTTGAAATAAAAATGTTCATTCTACCTCAAGGGATTTTTTAGTTTCTGTCTTATTAAGAAAAATCTTTTTTAATTTTTTTTAATTTTTTAATTTTTAATTTTAATTTAATTGAATGCTGATGCTATGGAAATGTTCAACTCAAGTGATTAGGACTGTGAGTATTAACCAAGAAATTCACTTCTGATGTAAAAGAGACTCTCTATAGTTTTTCTGCATGAGAAAAAAAAATTTCCAAACTAAGGGAACTGTGGCAGCAGAAGATCCTTGACAATGCATTACTTAGTAATGTATACTTAATTTATTCCTTTGTGATATTGTTATTTTATGGCATATCTTTTCTCTTGCCAAATAAATTGAGATCTATGAAAATGTCTGCTACCCCTTTTTTGTCCACATAGTAGATGTTAAAATGCTTTTGACTGTTATGATTTTATAAAATCAAACTTCAGACATCATTTCATATCAGAGTTCATATTTAATTAAAATTCTTCATCAATTTCAAAACTTTCATATCATCTTTGATTTAATCAGGGCCAGCAGTTTTTCTATGAGGATATATCCTTTGAGAACATTCTCTATACCATTGAAAATTAGGATTCTAGATAATGTGCCAGATTTCTGCTGGGCTAAACCAAAATAGTTGAGCTAATATATTTAATTCATTATTTCCAAATACTTAATATTTATCAATGTGCTTAATCCTTCTATTGCAACTGAGTTCAAGTCTTTCTTATCTTAGTGCGTACAATCTTTATAAGTTGTTACAAGCCAACAGAAATTATCATCTGGTAGCTATTTTTTTTTCTGGTGATGAACTTCTTCAAATGTAGCTCGGTACTCATACAACAACAAAAAACACAGAAGCTACTTATATTTCAACTACATACATGAAAACTTCAAGACATACCACATACACTAAAACTTTAGTGTATGTTTTAATAAATTGAAAAATCTTATGTTAAAAATATAATATCTCTCATACAAATATTCACTTTGTTATATTTTACTTTTAACTTTGTTATTTAACATGGCATGTTGTTTTTCAATAGCTGGAACGGGAATTAGAGGAACTACGACTAAATGGGAAAATAAACAATGAAAAATCTCATCATAGTAAAAAATCTCACTATGATAAATCCAAGAATGAAATTCCTATTGAAGAATCAAATTTTGAAAAATACTTTGAAAAACGGAATGCCCTCAATGAAAGGATAGCATTCTGGAACAGAAAATTAGATGAGTATGTTTGTGGAATTAGATAGATGCTGCATTTCAAAACATTACATAAGACTACAATTGTCAGATATTATAATGTATAGTTTAAATATAGTTAAAATAAAGTCTGTGTATTTAGGAATAGAAAGTATTTCCTGTATAGTATCATTAAACAAATTATGAGACATATTCTTAATCTAGTTCATAAATATTTGTGGTTATTACCTTGAGAATAGTGGAGTCTACATCTTTACTTTTCCCACTGACCTTTGCGGGTGCTAGAACAGATCCCCAGAAAGAGGGTGGGGAAAGGATACCCTGCCAAGCTTTAGGATTTGAATGTAGATGAGGGGACTAAGAAATATTTAGAGATGTTATTGACCCCAAAACTACCTTTAATTTTTAAATTCACATTGGATCAGTTCAGTTGCAGTTAAATTACATAATCTAGAATCATTTAGTTAGTCTTATTAAAGATATTCAAATTTATTTGTCTCAATAGAACTTAGTAGAAAAATATATATAATGTGTATTTATACTTATATATACATATATGCTTATATCTATGTATTTCTGGATGAACAACATATTGCATATACCAATTTTGAGGGTCTAATTTAGCTGTTTAGACAAACTTTGATCAATAGTATGCAGTAGCAATAAAAGATAGAAAATGTGGTTAAGAATATGACTTTATTCTTAATTATTTAAGTAGAACATCATGTAAAAATGTTAGCTATTTCCTTATAGTCTACAAAGAATTTCTGATAACTGCTGTATTATAAAATTAGTAAAGCTCACAGTGGTCATTTTAATTACCAAGAATAGAATTTTTTTTTTAACTTGGTATATCAGGGTAGCTACATGGTACAGTGGATAAAGCACCAGCCCTGAAGTCAGGAGGACCTGAGTTCAAATCTGCCCTCAGACACTTAACACTTCCTAGCTGTGTAGCCCTGGGCAAGTCACTTAACCCCAATTGCCTCAGGAAAAAAATTGGTATATCCCAAATTTTTGAACCAAACTTTATTTTTATTTTTAGCTTCTTTATTGATGAAAAAAGGATCACAAAATGCTATGTGAATCACAAAATGTACATGTAAATTTTTTTAAACTTATATACATAGTTCATTCATTACAGTACCTTTATATATTTTTTTCTTCAATAGAATTGAAATACTTTATCTGAATGAAGTCAAACGAAAGAAGAAAAAATATGGTTTACTCGTGCCATTTTTGTTCATTGAATTGGAAACAGTGGGGAATATCCAGTTTGAAGAAGGCACACCATCACATGTCTGGTAAATGTTTGAGATTCACTATCAGATTTGTAAATAATATTTCTTCTCAAATATTCAGACATAAAGGCTATAATTTGAATTTTAAAAATCTGATGTTTTTAAGTTTCAGTGCCAAGGCAATGGTGGATCATAGTTCAAAAACTAAATTGCACCCCCAAGAAAGCTGGGAGTGAAGAGTAGAAAGTTGGTATGAGAGTAGGCTAAACTGTAGAAATACTTGGAAAGTCCACAATCAAATCAGAACTAGGTGATAGTCAGTATGCACATAGATATTGCAGGTGACAGAAAAGTATGCATTGAAATTAGACAGGCAGTCAAGCACCCAGAGGAAGAGTAATAGTAGTGAAGGGCAAAATAGTACAGATGTTGAGATAATCAGTGTATAGTGAATAATGCTCAGAGTATATGTTCTCATAAAAATATATGCACAACTCTGTTAGAATCTGCTATGGTATAAATAAAATTCATGCTAATTTCTATGTAAGTTATAAAAGGCCCTAGAAAAATACCCTAAATGGTCTGAATAATTTTATTTATATTTTCATCTATATTTAGTGTGTATATAAACATAATTAGTACCAACTATCTATTTCTTTTACATGATGCAAAATTAGCTCTTTAAAAAAACTGAAAGAAAATTATATAAAAGTAAAATGACTATGATATATTTAGACAGTTATGGCAGCTCAACTGTAAAATAGCTTTAATTGATTTTTGTAAATATTAAAATATATGCATATATGTTTTTAATTATATGAATAACTGGAACTTTACTAGGGAGAAAATCAAATGTATATTAACAGAGTTTAAAGTACAATTTTCAGCTTCACTGTATGTAGTCTTAGTATGGTCACTTCGACAGTTTCTTTCCCTTATGTTAAGAGGTCGTTTAAAAAATATTTTAGATCACTATGTGTATATAGATTGTAGTTGTATGTCATTTAAATATTAACTTATTTTTTAAGTTAAGGATGTGGATTTGAACTTAAGAGTAACTGAATCTAGCTGGAATCCCAAATCTAAAAAAAGTTCTTTCTACCAAAGTAATCTTTGTGTAAATTCCTTTAAGAAAAAAAAGCAATGTTGTTTCTTTATCATACCTTGTTCAGTTTTCCTTAACTTCTTTTCCTTTACAAAGTAATATTACTTTAAAAAATTATTTTCTCCAATTTGAAAAAAGTGTTTATTTTGGGTGGGACATATTGTTTTTACTTCATAAGTAATCTGCTGATGCAGCTTTACTTCTATAGATCTCTTTTTCTTAATCTTTACCAGTGAAATTGGTTTTCATGATGTCAGTCATCAAAATTTTATTTTGTTTCTCATGTGTAGAGTTGATGCCACAAAATATAATACAGAGTTTCAGCCCCCAAGAAACTTATAACCTATTTATAGAGAATATAAATAGATGAAAGAATGTAACATAAAATTCACAAATAGATAGAAAAATTAATATTTAATGCAATATACATGAAAATACCTTAGGCAAATTATAAAACAAATATACAGATAACTGCAAAATAAATTACACTGTTTTATGACAGGGTATAGTATATGTATTTACTTTATACAAACTCATCAAATAGCTATATGTGGTTAGCCTCAATTTATACATTCAAACTTCATGTTATTTCATTATTGTGCCTTATAGATTGAGCCTTTGATTTCATTTGCATATTTATTACTACTCATTGAGAAAAAGCCCAGTGTATATTAATATTGGCATGCTTTTAAAATAATCATAGGTCATGTGGACTGAGTATGCATTTAACTTTCCTTGACAGGACTATATGAAGAAAAAATATCTACATAAATTGTGCTTTGATCAAGGTAGAATATCTGAATTCTTATCCAGTAATTTTTATTTTTAACTGAGTTCCCAAATGTTCCTATTATAATGTTTTAATAGATATGTGGATCTGTTTCTTTACTGGGGAAAACTGCAATTCAAACAAGCCTTTTCATTTTATTGTATTTTTGTTTTATCATTCCAAAAGAGCTTCATTCCAATATAGAGATAAATTTCTTTTAGGTCTTAAACATGCTTTAGCTATCAATACAAAACTTAAGCTCTCTATCTATGATATTTTACTATGTGGTCCACCTGCCTCCTTTTTCTGTTCATATATTTTTCCTTGATGATAATGTCAGGGTTACCTATACTACTTCTGGGAAATTATATAGTGTACTGTAGCTTACTTAAACTATCACATATCTCTTCCTTGTTCTTTGGATCACCTGCAGTTTTTATTCTTTTGAAATCATAATGTTCCATGATTTCATATATAATTATGGAGCAGTCACCAAAAGAATTCCAAAAAGATAAGTCTTCTTTGTCAAGGTGTTGCTTGGAATGATAGAATTTTAATATTCAACTCCTCAAATTCAATCTAGCCTACTCTCTTTCTGTTCAGTTATGGACCCAGTTTATTCTCTTTCTGCATCATCTATCAAGATATATGTACTGTTGGAGTAGTTTAGTAGGCTGCTCACTCAAATTTATATCAGAATCTGAATGATATACATTCTTTCTTCATCTGGTTTGTGTGTGTGTGTGTGTGTGTGTCTCTCTGTGTGTGTATACCTGTATTGAAATCTTTTGACTATGGTTATCATTGACAAGGCAATCAACAAAATATCATCTTATCAACAAAAACATCTGGAGAACCTTATAGGTAATCTCTTATTCATTTGGACACTGAAATATGATGTCTTTGACATTGATATATATGCCTTTGATGAAAATGTCTTCTTGGTTTTTGATTATCATATCATATTTTATGTTATCAACAATTAAAGAATTATTAAACAAAAATTATCTCTGTGGTTGTGTGCTCAACAAATTTTAACCTACCTGTGGGACATATCTTATTGGAAGCATCTCTATCTTTTTTAAGCCTATTTCTATCAAAATATGATTTGTTATTAGTGAACAATAGACATAGAATGATCCTGTATAGTCATTATCTCTCAGTCAGTGTGGTTTGATGTAGAAAATCATTTGTAAAAGTCTACTTTTTAAATTTTCATTTTCCTTAAGATCATTTCCATACATACATAAACTACTCAACATTTTTTTATGAAGATGAGAAAATAGACATATATATGTCTTGGTCAGAATTTGAGGGAAGTTTTCATTCTTTTGTAATCTTTCCTCCTTTAAGATATTTTGAAAACTGATTATCAGCAAGCTTTTAAATTTTTTCTGTGAATATTTTGTTGGTTATAGTCATTTTTCCATTTATTTCGGCATTCTCCTATAGCACATTGTAGAATGAGATTTTATGGTTGCACTGTCATCACTGATAATACTAGACTACTATAGAAATACTGGTGAATCTATTCTATTTCATATCTATTTCTTGTTCTTCCAATTTTTAAGCATAACTGCTTTTAGAATCTGCTTAATTGGGTCATCTGAAGCTAAGTGTCCTACAGTATCATTTTTCCTAGTTTCTTTTCACTGTTTTGTGAGATTATGCTCCTCATAATTCAATTGAACAGACTTGTATTAAACTACTATGTATTAAACTAGACCCTGTACTAAACTTAGGATGTAAAAATTACAAAAACCTCTTAAGGAGTTTCCTTTTTCTGTAGGTAGATGGATAAGTAAATAGAGGATATGATACCATCCCGGCCCCTTAAAAAAAATTCACAATGATTATAATACAAGGGAGCCAATTATTAGAGGAATCAGGAAAACACTTTCAAAGGAGATGACTGTTTCACTGAAACTTTAATGGACTTAGGTAGACCAATGCTGCCCTTACCTACCATGTTTTTACTTAACAAGATCAATTATTTGCAGGCTAAGTTAGGTTTAGGGCTCTTTTGACCTTCTTGTCATGCTATTTTGTATCAATTAAATTTCTCTAAGAAGTGGTGAGAACCAATCAACAAACATATATTAAGCATCTCCTATATACCAGGCATTGTGATCAATCTAATGGGGAAAATAAAAATAACATGTGTAGAATATATATGTATGTGTGTGTGTGTGTGTGTGTGTGTACACACACACACACACACATACAGAGAGAGAGGGAGGGAGGGAGGAAAAAAGGGAGAGAGGGAGAAAGAAAAAGGGGAAGAAGGAAGAGGAGAGGGAGAGAGAGAAAAAATCAAAGCAGTTAAATGCAAGGAAGTTTGGAAAGAGTGGGCATTTGGCTGTTGGGAAGATTAGGAAAGGCTTCGTGTACAAAGTGACACTTGGCCTAGCCTTAAGAGAACTCTTTTAGAGGGTTTCTTTGAAGCAGAAAGGAGTGCGTCCCAAGCACAACGGAAGACTAATGCAGAAACACAGAGATGGGAAATGAAATGTCAAGTACAAAGAGAGGCCAGTTTGTCTAGATCATACAGTGAAGGAAGAGGAGCTGTGTAAAGAACTTTAAAAGCGAAACAGGAATTTAAATTTTATCTTAAAGGTAATATAGAGCCAATGAAATTGAGTGAGTAGAAGAATGTTATGTGTAAGTCTTTTCCTGAAAGAAAATCATTTAGCAGCAGTATAGAAGAAAGACTGGAGTGGAGGGACATGAGGCAGGGAGTTCAGTTAGGAGCTATTAAAGTCATCCAGGTGAGTGGTGATGAGGGCCTGAACTCAGGTGCCATCTTTGTGATAAGAAAGAAGGAGCTGAACACAAAGCTATTGTAGAGAAACAAACAGCAATATTTGGCATCTGTTGTAGGCCTGAGGAATCAAAGATGATGTGAAGATTGTAAACCTGAGTGATTGGAAGGAAGGCAATGCCCTCAACAAAAACAAGGAAGTTTGAAAGAGGAGTGGCTTTGAGGGAAAAGATAATGCATTCTGTTTTGTTTTAGATGTGTGTGTGCACACAATTGCCCACACACACACACACACACACACACACACACACACACACACACATTTGTGATCCATGGTAGATAGAGATAATTAAACTCATGGAAACTAATAATGTTACTAAGAGAAAAAGAGAGCCAAGGACAGAGCCTGAGAGAAAATCTATATTGGGAGTCTGATTTGAATGATGACCCAACAAATAAAACTAAGAAATTGTCAAGATATGTAAGAGAACCAACAAGCAGAGTAGAAAACCAGGAAAGAAGAGGTTGATTGACACACTAAAATGCAACAGAGAAATCAAGAAGGATGAAAACTTTTACAGATTTAACAACTTCAAAATATTTTAATGTAAAAGCTATTGTAATAGTTTTTTTTCCCCTCATTTTATCCTTTTCTCTAAAAATTTCATTTTTGTTCCAACTAGTCAATGATCTGAAATTCTGGAATGACTCTAGCTTGGACAATTAATTGTTTCCTGTGTATTAATATAGGATCAGTCTCTTCTTTTTTACTAAGCTATTTATTGTACTTCACATCCAATGTCCTCTAATATCCTTGATAGAGTAGTGTGTGTGTGTGTGTGTGTGTGTGTGTGTGTGTGTGTGTGTTGTATGGCTTCTAAATAAATTCAGACCTTGGGGCTCTTTCTTGAGCCATATTTTCCATTTTTGTTCTGTTTGGTTTTTTGGTGATTTCCCATATCCAACTTTGCACTGAAGTTATTAGATATCAAGATATTAGATTTGAGAAATCTTTTCTACTTCTTCATAGGATTTCTCTACTTCATTTTCTGTGGCAATTTTTTTTACATAAATGGAAACTTTTTTCACGATAGTCATTTTGCTCACCATAATCATGAAAACTGCTACAAGATGAGATGACACTGATCCCACATAATCTTTCTTGTTTCCTTTGGGTACAATGTGATACCAACTGTACCAATTCCTTCTATTAGTTCTTTTTTTCTCCTCCCCCCCACTTTTTATAGTATTTTATTTTTTTGAAATATATGTAAAGATAGTTTTCAACATTCATTTTTGCAAAACTTTGTGTTCCAAATTTTTTCTCCCTCCTCCCTCAGACAGCAAGCAATCTGATATAGGTTAAATATGTGTGATTCTTTTAAACATATTTGCATATTTGCCATGTTGTGTAAGAAAAATCCGATCAAAGAAGGAAAAAACACAAGGAAAAAAAAACAAGAAAGGAAAAAACAACTAAATAACAAAAAGGTGAAAATACTATTCTTTAATCCACATTCAAGTCTCCATAGTTCTCTCTTTGGATGCAGATGGTGTTTTCCATCCCAAATCTATTGGAATTGCCTTAAATCACCACATTGTGGAAAAGCGCCAAGTTCATCACTCACATTATTTTGGTGTTACTATGTACAATGTTCTTTTGGTTCTATTCATTTCACTCACTATCAGTTCATATAAATCTTTCCATGCTTTTTTGAAATTCACTTACTCATCATTTCTTATAGACCAATAATATTCCATAACATTCATATTCCTTAATTATTCAGCCATTCCCCAACTTATGGGCATTCATTCAGTTTCCTTTTCCTTGTTACTACAAACATTTTTGCACACATGTGCCCTTTCCCATTTTTATGATCTCTTTGGGATATAGACTCAGTAGAGACACTGCTGGATTAAAGGTATGTACAGTTTGATAGCCTTTTGGGCATAGATCTAACTTTCCAGGATGATTGGATCAGTTCACAACTCCACCAATAATGCATTTGTGTCCCAGTTTTCCCATATATTCTACAGTATTTATCATCTTTTCCTATCATCTTAGTTAATCTGAGAAGTGTGAGGTGATCTTAACTTGCATTTTCTAATCAATAGTGATTTAGAGCATTTTTTATGTGGCAATAAATGATTTTAATTTCTTCATTTGAAAATTGTCTATTAGCTATTTAAAGAGAATCTAAGAGTTTTCCTTCCATTTAACTACAATTCTTTTATGCCTTCTGGTTTTATTTGTTGCAAAAGTATCAGTGTTGATGTGTTGTCATTCTTTTGCTAGCTATTGGGCAAAAACCTCACATTTAGAGTACCAACAGTGAAATTAATGTTTGTAATTGCTTTAAAAACTATCATTCTTGGCATTTTCTTCTACCTCAGCACTGTGGAAGAGGAAAGAGAACACATAGGACCTAGTGCCATTTTTTAAATATTTGTCTTATTTGGGGAATTTCTATGGTCAAAAGAATTTATCACCTAATGGCCATTGTGTTATTGATAAGTTTCTTCTTAAGAAAGACTGTCCTCAAATATATTCAAATGTATATAGCCATTTATAAAGCCTTCTTGTTTGTTAGAGGCATAAGGGTCGTCAAGAACTCAGAACTACCTCTACACTTGTGATAAAATAGTGGAATAGGACTTTTGTGAAGGCCATGAGTATATATTCATGAAGTAATCATGTAAATCAATGGGGAAATATGATGTCATAAAAATTTTCATTTTAAATTTATAAGTTTGGGATTGCACCAGGAGCATGATAGAAACCTAGTAAATGCTTTTAGTTGGTTAAGTGAATGAAACTAGAATAAGGACTGGTCCTGTGATTGTTACTCCTCTAAAGTGAGGAAATTGCCTTAGCCAATGCCGGCCAGCATTTTCTAATATTAGAATTTGCACAGGGTCACACAACTAGTAAGTCACACAAAAGTAGGACTTGAACCCATGGTCTCCTAGCTTTAAAGCCAGCTCTGTCTGCTACATCATGCTACTTAGAGCACAGGATGAGGGAAATGTGGCATATGAACTGAGTTAACTGATTTTTGTTTAAATAAGGTATATAAGTAGAAAAAAAGTAATATGCATGCAAAAGCATTGTTCTGAGTGAAGTGAAAAGAAACACATTAAAGCTGTTTTAGCTGCAACTTGGAATTTCACATTTCTGAATTTTAAAGTGATTTTTCTAAATTGCAGCTTTGATCATGTTATTCCTCTCAGGAAACTCCAGGGACCTCTAGAGTCAAATATAAACTCCATTTCTACATTTAAATTCCTTTACAATCAGGTCCCAACTTAACTTTCCAGCCTTATTACATATCACTCCCCACACAATTTGTGGTTCAGCCAAACTGCTGGTCTTATTGTTCCTTCTACAAAGCCCTCCATCTCTCTTTTCTGTGCCTTTGCAATGATTGTTATCAGTGCTTGGAATGAACTCTCTTTTTTTAGGATCCATATTTCCCTTTAAGGCTTGGCTCAAATACCAGCTTCTTATTGTTCATCATTTTCAGTTGTATCTGACTGTGACCCCTTTTTGTGTTTTCTTAACAAAGAGATTGGAACAGTTTATTAACTTTTCCCTCCTATTTTCTAGACAAGGAAACTAAAGCAAACAAGGTTAAGTGACTTGCCCAGGATCACATAGTATTTGAGGACAGATTTTTAAGTCAGGAAGAAAAATCTCCCATTTATACATTTTCTATACCTTGATATATATACATATTGTCTCCCATGGCTGAATTACAAGTACTATTCCCCTTTTGTCTTTATATCTCTACTGCCTAGCATGGTGCCTGGCACATATTTGGTAATAATTAAATGCATATTGAATTGTATTTCTAAATGAGAATATTTTATTCAGGACAGGTGTGTAAAGGCCCTGAGGCAAGAGATGGAAAACTATGGTCATAGAACATAGAACTTGAATGTAAAAAGAATCTCGAAAGGTGGATTGAGTTAAATGGTGACAAGTTGAAGAGTTTTGATTGCTCCTAGAGAGAGTATAGAATGAGGCATGTGGTTTAAGATTATTTTGGCAGATATATTGAAGACAGATTACAGAGGGGAAAAACTGGAAGGAAGGAAATACATCAGGCTTTTGCAATATTCCAGGTAAGAACTGATAAAAGTCTTAATTAGGCTGATGCCCCTATAAATAGAAAAAAGGAAAACAAAGTGAGAGCTATTATGGAAATAGAATCAACAAGACAACTAATTATTTGATTGGGATGAGTGATAGAACTGAATGGTTTCAATTTTATAAACCTGGATGACAGGGTGATGCCCTCAATAAAAGAGGGGAGGAATGGTGGGTGCAAGCATAGTTTAGCCTAGTTTGTGGCACCTAATAAGTGCTTGTTGACATTATTTTAAAGAGGAAGATAATAGGTAGATTTGAGAATCATCAATATGGAAATGGTAATTAAATATATGGGAGGTGAGGAGATCGCCAAGTAATAAATAGAGAAAAATATAGAGAAAAAAGAGTACAGAGTATAGAGTTATACTTTATATACTCTATATACAGTATAGAGAAAAGAGAGACGACTCAGAAGAGAACCCTGTGTAATGTGTATGATTTGAAGGCATGATCTGGATCAGGATCCAACAAAGGACACTGAGCAGTGGTCAGACAGGAGAATCAAGAGACAGTGGTGTCCTGAAAACCTAGACACAAAAGAGGAACAAGGAGGGGAGAGCAAACAGCAAAGCCTAAGTCTGTGGAGAGATCAGAAGAGTTAGGACAGGAAAAAACCATTGGATTTTTTGGCATCTAAGAGATGACTAGTAACTTGGGAGAGATCAGTTTCAGTGGAATGACATCCAGAGTTTTCAGAATCCTCCTTTTCTGTCTTCTTGAAACTTTACATTTTTTGCTCATATTCAATCTTGTGAATCCTTCTCCATTCTTCATGATTCCTCCAAGATTGCTGACATTACTTGGTCAATCACTTGTGCAAATTCTTTTAAAGTCCTAAGATATAATCCAGGATTTTAATTCATTTACAGCAGCTAAGTGTTTTATTATTATCTCTTCATCATACTTGGAATTTGTACATATTCATGTTAACTCTATCCTTTTCAGTTTAAAAATAATCACTTGGACATATTAAAATCCAAATAAAAAAATTGACAAGTAGATCAACTTTCTATTATCCATCCAATGTTGTAGACTCAAATCTTGTTGTAGACCCCATCTTGTTCTTCCTAGTCAGGATGTATATTAAAAGTCTTTTGTTCTGCATTTAGCATTTTTTGCAAGTTTCATTCAGCATATCTTGGCTTTAGTTTTTAATTTACCACTAAGCATACTGCTTGACCTATAGTAGGCATTGGCAAATACTAGTTGACTGACTGACTAATCAGGTTAGATGAACAGGTATTCATTCAATGCAATGCATTAATCTAGGCACTACTGATTAAAAGGTGAGACATCACAATCTTTGCACTCAGAGAACTTGTAGTCCTCACTTTAAACAAAAGCTCTCTATATATCTTCATTATTTTTTATTAAAGATTTTTATTTGCTAAACATATGTATGGGTAATTTTTCACCATTGACCTTTACAGAACTTTCCGTTACAAATTTTCCCCCCTAGTCCCCACCCCTCCCCTAGATGGCAGGAAGTCTACTACATGTTAATTATGTTAAAATATTTGACAAATTGAATATATGTATACATATTTCCACACTTATCATTGTTGTGCAAGAAAAATCATATCTACAAGAAGAAAAAAAATCAGAGAAAGGAAACACAATGCTAGCAAACATCAATAGAGAGCATGAAAATGTTATGATGTGGTCAAAATTTCATATCCCTCTCTCAGGGTGTATATGGCTTTCTTCACTGAACAATTTGAACTGGTTTGAAACATTTCATTGTTGAAGAGAGCCATGGGGGGCGGAGCCAAGATGGCGAACTGCAGACAGCTTTCTCTGTGAACTCCTTTGGGACCTTCCCTCAAACCCAGACAAAGTGAGCCTTCGAACTGGTTTGTGAGTGAAGGCTCCACCAAACATTTGGACTACAACGCACTTCTATCAAAAATCTACCTGGAAAGAACTCCGGAGAAGGTTAGCCTCAGGGGAAATCGGCTGCTGGTCCCCATCAGACTCCAGCCGGGGCGGAAGTCAGGGCTGCGATAGAGGGCCGGATTTAAGGCACCCAGGAAGCCCCTGGGAGACGCCTGGGCCACTTTGCTCTGCTTGCAGGCAGGTGCTTTGACAGATCTGCCTTTGGTAAAGGGTGGATCGAGAGAAACTGAAAACGTGGTCTAGCCCCACCAGCCTCAGACCGGAAGTCAACTCGGCAAACTGCCCCAGGGCAAATACAAATCGTTGCAGTTTTCTCTGTTTTTGACCAATATCCCAACTTTAAACCATGAGCAAGAAGCAGAAGAGAGCTCTCACCATAGAAAGCTTTTACGCAGAAAAAATAGAACAGTCCCCAGATCCTGACATTATGAAAAAAATCCCAGATGAAGCCACAAAGGCAGACTTAAGTTGGTCTCCCTTTCAGAAGGCTTACCTGGATGATTGCATTAAGAATCTCAAAAGAGAGCTAGAAGAAGAATGGGGAAATAAATTGAGATCAGGGCAACAGAAATATCAAAAACTGGAAAATAGGACTGGTGAATTGGAAAAAGAAAACAGTTCATTGAAAAACAAAATTGGCGAATTGGAAAAAATCACCAACTCACTGGAAAATAAAAATGGTGAACTGAAAAACAAAATTGGTGAATTGGAAAAAGACAACAATTCACTGAAAAACAAAATTGGTGAATTGGAAAAAGACAACAATTCACTGAAAAATAAAACTCGCAAAATGGAAAAAGAATGCATTGAATCCAGAAATTCAATTGGCCAGCTACAAAAGGAGCTAAAAAAGATAACTGAAGGAAATAATACTTTAAAAATTAAAATTGAACAAATAGAAGTAAATGACTCAATAAGACTTCAAGAATCAGTTAAACAAAAACAAAAAAATGAAAAAATAGAAGAAAATATGAAATATCTCCTAGGAAAAACAACTGACTTGGAAAACAGATCCAGGAGAGACAATTTAAGGATTATCGGACTCCCTGAAAGCCACGATGAAAAAAAGAACCTGGATGCTATCTTCCAGGAAATCATGAAAGAGAATTGCCCTGATGTTTTAGAATCAGAAGGCAAAATTGGCATTGAAAGAATTCACCGATCACCTCCAGAAAGAGACCCCAAAATTAAAACCCCAAGGAATATCGTGGCCGAATTTCAGGACTATCGCACCAAGGAAAAGATATTGCAAGCAGCTAGAAAGAAACAGTTCAAATACCGAGGAACTGTCATTAGAATTACACAGGATCTGTCAGCTTCCACATTGAAGGATCGAAGGGCCTGGAACCAGATATTCCGAAAGGCAAAAGAACTTGGATTACAGCCAAGAATAAGTTATCCAGCTAGAATGAGCATCATCTTCCAGGGAAGAAGATGGTCATTCAATGATACAGGAGAATTTCACCTATTTCTAATGAAAAGACCTGATCTGAACAAAAAATTTGACCTCCAAGTAGAGAACTCAAGAGAAGCATAAAAAGGTAAAAAGGAAGACTCTTGAGAACTATATTTCTACTATAGGTATCCTTTAAAGAATGGCAGTATAATTTGAAGAGAGCCATGTCCATCAGAATTGATCATCATATAGTATTGTTGTTGCCGTGTATAATGATGATCTGGTTCTGCTCATTTCACTCAGCATCAGTTCATGCAAGTCTCTCCAGGCCTCTCTGAAATGATCCTGGTCATTTCATATACCATAATTTATTCAGCCATTCTCCAATTGATGGACATCCATTAAGTTTCCAGTTTCTAGCCACTACAAAAAGGGCTGCCACAAACATTTTTGCACATGTGGGTCCCTTTACTTCCTTTAAGATATCTTTGGGATATAAGCCCAATAGAAACACTGCTGGATCAAAGGGTATGCACAGTTTGATAACTTTTTGAGCATAGTTCCAAATTGCTCTCCAGAATGGTTGGATCCGTTCACAGTTCCACCAACAATGTATCAGTATCCCAGTTTTCCCATATCCCCTCCAACATTCGTCATTATTTTTTCCTGTCATTTTAGCCAATCTGACAGGTGTGTAGTGGTACCTCAGAGTTGTCTTAATTTGCATTTCTCTGATCAATAGTGATTTGGAGCAACTTTTCATATGACTAGAAATAGTTTTAATTTCATCATCTGAAAATTGTTCATATCCTTTGACCATTTATCTATTGGAGAGTGGCTTGAATTCTTATAAATATGAGACAATTCTCTATATATTTTAGAAATGAAGCCTTTATCAGAACCCTTAAAAGTAAAGATGATTTCCCAATTTATTGCTTCCCTTGTCTGCATTAGTTTTGTTTGTACAAAACCTTTTTAACTTAATATAGTCAAAATTATCTATCTGGTGTTCAGTTAAGAGTTCCAGTTCTTCTTTGGACACAAATTCCTTCCTTTTCCACAGGTCTGAGAGGTAAACTATACTATGTTCCTCTAATTTGCTTACAATATCACTCTTTATATCTAAATCATGAACCTATTTAGATCTTATCTTGGTATGTGGTGTTAGGTGGGTCAAGCCCTAATTTCTTCCATACTAGTTTCCAATTTTCCCAGCACTTTTTGTCGAATAGTGAGTATTTATCCCAGAAGCTGGGGTCTTTGGGTTTATCAAACACTAAATTGCTATAGTTATTGCCTAGTTTGTTCTGTGATTCTATGCTATTCCACTGATCGACTGCTCTATTTCTTAGCCAGTACCAAATGGTTTTGATGACCTCTGCTTTATAACATATCTTCATTATTTTTTAACCCTAATAGGCAAAGTTTCTTTTAAAAATTGCAAGTAAGGCATTATACCATAATGAGTGACACAGAACTAGGGCTAGTGTCAGGAAGAATTGATTGTTGTGTGATTTTTTTCTCTCACTTGGTTTTTAGAGCTTTAATCATTGTCTTAGATTAGTGCTCCTCGAAAGGCAGGATCCAGTTATAGGGTCTCACTGGTTTATTGTTAAGTGATACAGTAGCTAGAGTGCTAGATCTGGAGTCAGAAAGACCTGACTTTAAATTCTATCTCAAATCTTTACTGACTTTATAATCCTCAGCAAATCACTTCTCTTCTGTTTGACTCAGCGTCTTCAACTCTAAAATGGGGGTTATAAAAATACTTCCTTCCCAGGGTGATTGTGAAGATCAAATGAGATAATATTTGCAAGGTATCTAGCACAATTTCTAGCACATAGTAAGCATCGTATAAATGCTAGCTGTTATTAGTATGTATGCTATCAAATGTAGGTGATTCTAAGGGATAGTCTATGCTCTGTGTACTTTCTTGTCTTACAGATTCTTTTCTGAGATGGAATAAAACCATTATTTAAGAGTAGTAGAGGGTAGGGTCAGAATAAGCAGAATAAGAGGATTGATCAATTCACTATGAGGATGTCCAGTTTTAAATAAAATACTATGTTGTTTTATAGAACATTTATTTCTTCAATGGGGAAAAAATAAGTATTTCATGTAATTTTGTCCACTAATATATTGATAGAGGAAAAATGTGCTATTTTTAATTGTGCATTATCTTGTATTTCCATATAGGTTTAATTGCTGCTATGAGTTAATTTTGTCACGGTTTTGTACCTGGGACTTCAGAGCATATGGTATTACTGGAGTAAAAATAAATCGCATTTTTAAAATGAACAATCGTATTCTGAGACTGAAATTTGAAGAGAAATTTCAAAAATTTTTGGACAGTGAAGATACAAATGATTCAGAGTAAGAAATTTAATCTTTCAAGTAATATTTTTACCATAGTCTGATTTTGCTTTAAAAGCTACCTCCTTTGTTTTACAGATGGTAGATGATCACATAGCGTTTATTAGTCAATACTTTATTTTTGTTCTCTTAGAGATATTATGATATCAGTTCTAAATTGTCTCTTTTTCAAATTAATCTTAAGGATCTACCGAAAGATGATGGAATACCTTTTTTATATTTTTGATCCAGAAGTTCCCCTAAAGAAAAAACACCTGCTGCAAATACTTGAGAAAGGATTCAAAGAGACTGAAACAAACAGGGTAACTTGAAAATATCAGCAGTATAGTTCTTTTGGCCTGTTATATGATTCTTTTTGATTACAGATGTAGTATAACTCCCATATTTTTTCTTTCTTTTCTCTACTTATATTATCTTAACTACTGCTCTATGAAATGATAATTGTTCATAAAGATTATACTTGTTTAAATGATCATAATAAGAGAGTATCAACCAAGCAGTTTTTATTACTTCCCTTCCCTTTTAATTTTTGCTTGTAAAGGGATATTTTAATAACTTATTGTTAAATGTCTAAAGACCACCATACTAATTTGTCATTGTGGCATGGAAGTAACCTGGGTTCCTGAAAGTTATGATGATGGAGGATAAGTTCTAATAATAGTTTTTATCCAGGTAGAAAAACTTGGGAGTACAACCATGACAATGGTATTTTGCCTATCCAAATACTAGCCTTCCTGAACACAGAGGGCATAGTGTAGTAGAGTGTAGAAATATCACTAGCTATAAAGACAAAGGAACTAGGTTCAGATCCCAGCCCTTATTATACCAGTGATTGTAGGCAATTCACAAAACACTTGTAGACCTTGGTGTCCTCTTCCTGAAAATGGAGATTGTTGTCTAGATTATCTCTAAGAATCCTTCCACCTCCAAATCTTTGATTCCTAGAAAGGCTAGTCACCAGTAGGATGGATATGTTGTCTTGGACTCTCTTCTTCCTCTAAAGTGGTATCACTTTACTTGGTAATCTCATCAGCTCCCATGCATTTAATTATCTCTGTGCCCATGATTCTCAAGTTTATTTATCCATCCCTAACCTTTCTATTGACTGTACTCTTGGTCTCCAACTGCCTATCTGATATCTTAGACTGAATGGCCAGATAGATATCTTAAACTCAACATGTCCAAAATTGAATTCATCTTTCCCCTAACCTCATTCCTTCACCTATCCTCCATATTACTTTAGAGGGAAACATATCCTCCATTTCCCCATGCTTCTTACCTTATGTCATCTTCAACTTACTTATCTCTCACCCTCTTTTTCCAAAGTCTGTAGATTTCACCTTTGCAACATTCCTCAAATATGCCCCCTTCTTTCCTCTGATACTGCCATCAGTCTGGTGCAGTCTGTCATGTCCTTTTTCCTGTATTATTGCAATAATCTGCTTTTGGGTCCACCTGCCCAAAGTCTTTCCCACTCCAGTCCATCCTTTCAGCTACTAAAGTGATTTTCCTGAAGCACAAGTATGACCTTGTCACTCCCCATTCCCCATACTCAATAAACTTTTGGTCCCTTATCACCTCCAGGATCCAATCCAAAACCAGCTGTCTGGCCATTAAAAGCTCTTAATCACCACCTCTGCCATCACTACCACACACACACATACACACACACACACACAGCCTTCTTACACTTTACACTATACCGCATGTGATCCATGATACTGACTCTTAGCTATTCCATGGACAAAGCACAACAATCCATGGTGTTAGGCGTTTTCTCTGACTGGCCCCCATACCCAAAATGTTCTCTCTTCCATTTTCTACCTATTGCTTTCCTTGACTTTCTTTAAAAGTAAAAATCAAAAGTAAAATCTTAGCTGCCTTTCCTAATATCTCAGTTTGAATCTCTGTTCATTATTTCTTAGTTACCCTCTCTGTAGCTTGGTTGTAGATATGTGTTTGCTTGTTGTCTCCCCCATTAGATTGTGTGCTCATTAAGGGTTGGATCTGTTTTTTGTCTTTGTATTCCCAGTGCTTAAAGCCTCGCTTATAGTAGGTGTTTAGTAAATGATTATTCAAAGTAGAAATAACAGAATAATAGAAAAGAGTTTAGAAGATGTTAAAATTACAGTTTTAGATCAACTATAAAATTAATTTCGGCATGAGATCTCTATATTTGATTTGTTTGATGTGTTATATAGTAGGAAGAGCATTGATTTTAGATTAGAGGACCTAAGTTTATATCTCACTTCTGGAAATTAAAACCCATGTGACCTTGGATCAAGTGACTTAACCTCTACAGAACTCTGTTTCTTATCTGTAAAATTAGGGGGGTGGACTCATTGACTTCTGAGGCTCCTTACGGCTCTAGATCTATATATGATTTTATGACAAATTAAGTATACTAGTCTTCTCAGTCTTGCTAGAAATGAGAATAAAAGTTTTTAAAGAGAACTGCTAGCTGAAAGAATCATTTGCTGATTCTCCTTGAAGAGACAAAGGAGTTGGCAGAGTTAATTTTATCATGAATCTAAGGAAGCAAGAAACATTATTTTTATGGTATAGTTGCAGTGCTCATGATAAGCAGTTCTAAAAATACCACTATTGTTGAGAGGATGAAAAGATAGAGAAATTCCCTTTAAGATTTTCCAAATTAAATCAACATATGTTTTAATATTTGTTGATTCTAATACAAAGATGGGCACAGGAAAAGACAAATAATATTATATTGGAAAACATAGTCCAAGATTTTAAAATAGGAGAAACCAAAAACTTGCAGATAATAAAAAAGCCTTACACCTATATATCGTGAATATTCTCTGCAAGAGGAGAATTATAAGGAACTCAAAACTTTAAATAAAAATATTTTTTTAAAAAAGAAGAGAATTATGAGGTACTAGACATGACAAGCACCAAATAACATCACGTAAAAAATGATTGTTTTAACTGACAGAAAACAAATGTTTACCAATGTAGGAATCTTTCCCAAAGTAGCCAGCAACTCTGACTTGTTAGAGTAGAAATAAAAAATAATACCAAATTAGATAAAGCATAAAAGTGGCCAGAAATGGAACTAATGTCATGCAGTTCTATTTAAGTATGCTATTCATGCCCCCAAAGGGAAAATAGATAGAAGAGAAAACATCAGTAAAGGAGACATGGAAGAGAGAAATTTGTATTGCTAGAGGAAAGATGGTAACTAATTAAGGTTATGTGTTTTTTGAGCCTTCTCTAGAAAAGAAGTCATTGCTTTTTGTATAAAACAAAGGAATATGATATATGAATATTAAAACACTTTTTTCACCATATCTCTACTCTTTTTTTCTTTGAGAAAGGAGAGTCCTGAAAAGATTTGCCTATGCAGAAAGACATATTAAAATGTAAGAACTAAAATGTCTTTCTAACCACAAATTAGACGGTTCCTGAATAAAGAGACTCATGAAAATGAAGTAATGAAAACAGCAGACTTCAGAGAATCAGCCTGATGTTTTCCTGGGCTTCTGTGACTTTCTGGTGCTAGGGGACTAAAGGGAAGTTAGCTGAGATTTTTGAGAAGAATAGAGAGAGCTTTATAACCATTAGCTGAGAGCAACTCAGCTGAAAACTGTTGCAAAGTAGAAGGCATTGGTGGGAGACACTTCTGAACAGGGGGTTCCCTTTAATCCAGTAAAAATCAGATATGATTCCCCCAAAACTCAATTTCTTATATTAAATAGCAAGTTATAAGAAAGTATTTTACAAATATAAATGTTTTATCATAAACTTGTGACATAAAGAGAATGGGAATATTTTGGTAAAAATTCTAACTTATTTGGCTCATTTTTCCTATCTAGATGATTTGAGATCCTCAATATCTTAAAGCCCTATTCCTGCTTCTATTTCCTGCCTTAACAAAAACAAAAACAAAAATGTAGTTAACAATCATAAAGCTATTTATTTTTAAGTTAACAGAAACTAATAGGCCTCACATCCAGGCCTATAGAAAGTAATGCTAACCACAAAGTATAACTGTCTTCCAAAAACCCTGTGGGATAGAGAAAGACTTTCCAATGTTATCCTGGGTTGGGCTTCATCAGGGAATAATTATGGTTGCTTCCTTCATGTTGGTACTCACCTTCTCAGACCTCACTCAGCATTATTAATTCCTATAACTCTCATTTATAGCCATTTCTCCTGTATTGGTCACAATTCTATAGTTTTCCATAAATACTACTCAGGTGGTAGTCATTATCTGAGACCCCTCTCCCTTTTGCAGTTCTTTTGTTCTCCTCAGACTCTAAAAGATTATACCCACCATCTTTTCTGGTGGGCAGGCTTGCTAACCAACCTTTTAAGGTTGACATACTATTCTGATATATTTACTACTCAAAAGTTCTCCCAGCCAGCATGCCTCCACTCCTCAAAGGTCTTCTGTGGTCCACTGGTCCCCAGAACCCAATCCCTCATACTGCAGAGTGATCTCAGAGGCAATAGGAACCATGCCTTCTTTACCTCACCAGCAGATCCTTTCCTCAGTTCCTTGTGAGCTCATGGTGACTCATGTTGGTAAATGCTTGCCAACTTGATTTTGAGTCTCACTCTTATTGTCTAAATAGGATCAGAGATCTACAGATAGAAAAGATTTCTTTCTTTTTTAATAATAGTTTTTTATTTCCCAAATAAGTGCAAAGGTAGTTTTCAACATTCACCTTTGCAAAACCTGGTGTTCCTAATTTTGCTTCTTCCCCAGCTTCCTTCTCCCTTCCCTAGATAGCAAATAATCCAATATAATTTAAGCATGTGTAATCCTTCTAAACACATTTCCGTATTTATCATGTTGCACAAGAAAAATCAGATCAAAAAGAAAAAAAAAAAAACCACAGGAGAGGAAAAAAAAACATGCAAACACGACCACCAAAAAGAAGGTGAAAATATTACACTTTAATCCACATTCAGTCTCCATAGTTTTCTCTCTGGATGCAGATGGCTCTTTCTATCACGTTATCTATTGAAATTGCCTTGAATCACCTTGTTGTTTAAAAGAACCATGTCCATCACATTTGATCATCACTTAATCTTGTTGTAAAATGTTCTTTTGGTTCTACTCATTTTGCTTAGCATCAGCTCATGTAAGCCTTTCCAGACTTTTCTGAAGTCAGTCTGTTCATCATTTTGTATAGAACAATAATATTCCATACATTCATATACCATAACTTATTCAGCCATTCCTCAACTGATGAGCACCCACTACAAAAAGGGATGCACATAGAGTTGTTTCCCCTTTTTATGATCTCTTTGGGATACAGGTCCAATAGAGACACTGCTGGATCAAAGGGTATGCACAGTTTGATAGCCCTTTGGGCATAGTTCCAAATTGCTTTCCAGAATTGTTGGATCATTTCTCAACTCCACCAACAATGTATTAGTGTCCCAGTTTTCTCACATCCCCTCTAACATTTATCATTATCTTTTCTTGTCATTTTAGCCAATCAGAGAGGTATGAAGTGGTACTTCAGAGCTGAATTATTTTGTATGTCTCCGATCAATAGTGATTTAGAGCATTTTTCGTATAACTAGAAATGGCTTTGATTTCTTCATCTGAAATAGTTTATTCATATCCTTTGACCATTTATCAGTTGGGGAATGGCTTGTATTCTTATAAATTTGAGTGAGTTCTTTATATATTTTAGAAATGAGGCCTTAATCAGAAACACTGGATGTAAAAATTTTTCCCCAGTTTTCTGCTTCCCTTCCCTTGGCTGAGATCCCCCAACTAATATAGCATTGCTGTCTGTTTTTTCTTGAAACTCATTAACTTCCAGAAATTTGGATGCTACCCTTTAGCAAGATTAAGTTTCCTTATCTCTTTCAATTAGATTTATTTTTGCTTTTGTTTGATCTAAGATCAAGATCATTAGCCCTCCTTTTTTTTTAAACATCAGCTGAAGAATAATAGATTCTGCTCCAGCCTTTTACCTTTACTCTATATGTATCTCTCTGCTTTGCATGTATTTCTTGTAAACGTCTTGTAGGATTATGGCTTTTAATCCACTTTGTTATCTGCTTCTGTTTTATGAGAGAGTTCATCTCTTTTACATTCACAGTTAAAATTACTAACTCTCTATTTCTTGCCATCTTATTTTTTTTCAAGTTATCCTTTTCTCTCTCTTTTAACCTTTTCCCTCCTCACCAATATTTTGCTTCTGATCTCTTCATCCTTCAATCTTTTTTCCTCCTTGTTTTCAGTCCCTCCTCTTATCCTTTTCCCTTTTTACTTCTGCCCTCCCTTTTACTAGCCTTCCATTTTCCTTTCCTCTTTTCCCTCTACATCCCTATAGAGTGAGATAAATATCTATTCCAATCTCAGTATGTATAATATTCCCTCTTTGAGCCAAATCTCATGAGATTAAGGTTCAAACAACGTTCATTCTCCTACCTTATATCCCTCAACTATAATAGGTCTGTTGTGCCGCTTATTGTGACACAATTTACCCCATTTTACTTCCCTTTCCTTTTTTCTCATTAAAATCCTTTTACACCCCTAATTTCTTTTTTATATCATCACATTAAAGTCAACTAATACCTAAATTCTTTAAGGATACCCCTTCTAACTGCCCTGACAGAAGCACAGTTCTCAAGTGTCTCAATTATCATCTTCCCATATTGGAATGCAAATATTTTAAATTGAAAAAAAAATTAGTTTTTCTTCCCTCTTTACCTTCTTATGTGTCTCCTGAGTCTTGCTTTTGATGATCAAATTTTTTGTTTAGCTCTAGTCTTTTTATCAAAATTGAAAGTCCCCTATTTCGTTGAAAATTCATCTTTCAACAGGGGCGGAGCCAAGATAGCAAACTGCAGACATCATTCTCTGTGAGCTCCTCTGATCTTCCCTCAGAACCAGAACAAATTAAGCATCTGAACTGGTTCTGGAGTGAGGGTTCCATCAAACACTTGGAGTACAACACACTTCTATCAAAAATTTACCTTGGAAGAACTCTGGAGCAGGTCTGTTTCAGCCAGGCAGGGGATCGGCTGCTTGAGGCGCTCAGGCACCAGCGCGCAGCCAGGGTGGAAGACAGGGCTGGGACGGAGTAGCGGATTCTAGGCACCCAGGAAGTCCCTGGAAGATGCTTGGGCCACTTTGCTCTGCTTGCAGACAGGTGCTTTGGCAGATCTGCCTTTGGTAAAGGGTGGATTAAGAGCACCTGAGAGTGGAACTAGTCCGACCAGTCCTGCAGTGGAAGTCAACTCCATGAACTGCTCCAGGACAAATTGAAACGGCTGCAGGATCCCCTGCTTGAATCAGACCTCAAGCTCTAAAACATGAGTAAGAAGCAGAAGAGAGCTCTCACCATAGACAGCTTTTATGGAGAGAAAGAAGGGCAGACCCCAGATTCTGAGGTTCCTAAAGGGAATGCCACTGCAGAGGAAGCCACAAAGGTAGACATGAGCTGGTCCCCATTTCACAAGGCTTTCCTGGAAGATTGCATAAAGAACCTCAAAGGAGAGTTAGAAGAAAAATGGGGAAATGAATTGAGATCAGTGCAAGAAGGATATAATGCCCTGCAAAAGAGATATGAAAAACTGAAAAGCAAAATTGGTGATATGGAAAACGTCAACAACTCACTAGAAAACAAAAATGGTAAACTGGAAAAAGATAACAATTCACTGAAAAACAAAATTGGTGAATTGGAAAAAGTCACCAATTCACTGGAAAATAAAAATCGTAAATTGGGAAAAGATAACAATTCACTGAAAAACAAAATTAGTGAATTGGAAAAAGACAACAATTCACTGAAAAATAAAATTGGCAAAATGGAAAAAGAATGCAATGAACCAAAAAATTCAATTGGCCAGCTACAAAAGGAGCTAAAAAAGATAACTGAAGGAAATAATATTTTAAAAATTAAAATTGAACAAATAGAAGTGAATGACTCAATAAGACTTCAAGAATCAGTCAAACAAAAACAAAAAAAAATGAAAAAAATAGAATAAAATATGAAATATCTCCTAGGAAAAACAACTGACTTGGAAAACAGATCTAGGAGAGACAATCTAAGGATTATTGGACTCCCTGAAAGCCACAATGAAAAAAAGAACCTAGATGCTATCTTCCAGGAAATCATGAAAGAAAGTTGCCCTGATGTTTTAGAATCAGAAGGCAAAATCACCATCGAAAGAATTCACCAGTCACCTCCTGAAAGACACCCCCAAATTAAAACCCCAAGGAATATCGTGGCCAAATTTCAGGACTATTGCACCAATGAAAAGATATTGCAAACAGCTAGAAAGAAACAATTCAAATACCGAGGAACTGTAATTAGAATTATACAAGATCTGTCAGCTTCCACGTTAAAGGATTGAAAGGCCTGGAATCAGATATTCCAAAAGGCAAAAGAACTTGGATTACAGCCAAGAATAAGTTATCCAGCTAGAATGAGCATTATCTTCCAGGGAAGAAGATGGTCATTCAATGATACAGGAGAATTTCACCTATTTCTAATGAAAAGACCATATCTGAACAAAGAATTTGACCTCCAAACACAGAACTCAAGAGAAGCATAAATAGGTAAAAAGGAAAGAACTCTTGAGAACTATATTTCTACTATGGGTATCCTTAAAGAATGGGGGTATAATTTGATTTTACTTTGATAATAATGGAAAAGAAATTAGAGGTGGAAGGGCTATCATACTGGAAAAAAGGAGAAAGGAGATAAAATACAGTTTAAAAAAAGGAGGTAAAAAGGTAAAATTTCATGAAGAGGCAAAGAAAATCTAATATAATTTGAGGGAAAGAAGGGAGGGCGATGAGCATTGTGTAAATCTTACTCTCATTAGATTGGGGTATAAAAGAGTATATCAGACACATTTGGCTTCAAGGAAAAACTTGTCCCTCCTTATAGGGAAGTAGGAGGGAAAGGAGGAAAAGAAAGGGATAGACTAATAGAAGGGAAAAAAGAAAAATTAGGGGAAAGGTGTAAAAAAGAGGGAGGTGTTTTAAAGGGGAGAGGACTGTGAGAGGGAGATGGTCATCAAAAACAAAATACTGGGGAAGGGGGAAGGGATAAAGGGGAAAGGAAAGACAAAAACATAACTTTGAGTAAATAAGATGGCAGGAAATACAGATATAGTTATTTTAACTGTGAATGTGAATGGGATGAACTCTCCCATAAAACGGAAGCAGATAGCAGACTGGATTAAAACCCAGAATCCTACAATATGTTGTTTAGAAGAAACACATCTAAAACATAGAGATACATACAGAATAAAGGTAAAGGGATGGAGCAGAATCTATTATGCTTCAGGTGAACAAAAAAAAGCAGGGGTAGCAATCCTGATCTTAGATCAAGTAAAAGCAAAGATAGATCTAATTAAAAGAGACAAGGAAGGAAACTATATCTTACTAAAGGGTACCATAGATAATAAAGCAATATCAATACTAAACATATATGCACCAAGTGGTATAGCATGGAAATTCCTAGAGGACAAATTAACAGAGACGCAAGGAGAAATAGACAGCAAAACTATACTAGTGGGGGATCTCAACCTTGCTCTCTCAGAATTAGATAAATCAAACCACAAAATAAATAAGAAAGAAGTTAGGGAGGTAAACAAAATGTTAGAAAAGTTAGGTATGATAGATCTCTGGAGGATATTGAATGGCGATAGAAGGGAGTATACTTTTTTCTCAGGGGTTCATGGAACATATACAAAAATTGATCATGTGTTTAGGGCATAAAAACCTCAAAATCAAATGGAGAAAAGCAGAAATAGTAAATGCATCCTTTTCAGATCATGATGCAATAAAACTCACATGTAATTTAAGGCCAGGAGAAAATAGACCAAAAGTTAATTGGAAATTAAATAATCTAATTTTAAAGAATGAATGGGTGGAAGAGCAAATCATAGACACAATCAATAATTTCATCTAGGAGAATGACAATAATGAGACAACATACCAAAATTTGTGGGATACAGCCAAAGCGGTTATAAGGAGTGATTTCATATCTCTAGATGCTTACTTGCATAAAATAGAGAAAGAGAAGATCAATGAATTGGGCTTACAATTAAAAAAGCTAGAAAAAGACCAAATTAAAAACCCTCAATTAAATACCAAATTGGAAATTCTGAAAATAAAAGGGGAGATTAATGAAATTGAAAATAAGAAAACTATTGAATTAATAAATAAAACTAAGAGTTTGTTTTTATGAAAAAAACAACAAAATAGATAAGCCTTTAGTTAATTTGATTAGAAAAAGTACAGAGGAAAATCAAATTGTTAGTCTCAAAAATGATAAGGGAGAACTTTCCTCCAGTGAAGAGGAAATTAGAGTAATAATTAGGAACTACTTTGCCCAACTTTATGCCAATAAATTTGATAATCTAAATGAAATGGAGGAATATCTACAAAAATACAGATTTCCCAGCTTAACAGAAGAGGAAATAAATTATTTAAATAGGCCCATTTTAGAAAAAGAAATAAAACAAGCTATTAATCAACTCTCTAAGAAAAAAATTTCTAGGGCCAGATGGATTTACATGTGAATTCTACCAAACATTCAAAGAACAATTAATTCCAATACTATATAAAGTATTTGAAAAAATAGGGAAAGAAGGTGTACTACCAAATTCCTTCTATGATATAGATATGGTGCTGATAGCTAAACCAGTTAGGGAGAAAACAGAGAAAGAAAACTATAGACCAATTTCCCTAATGTATATTGATGCAAAAATTTTAAATAAGATATTAGCAATGAGATTACAGAAAGCCATCCCCAGGATAATACACTGTGATCACGTAGGATTTATACCAGGAATGCAGGGCTGGTTCAATATTATGAAAACTATCAGCATAATTAATTATATTAATAACCAAACTAACAAAAACCATATGATTATTTCAACAGATGTAGAAAAAGTTTTTTATAAAATTCAACACCCATTCCTATTAAAAACACTAGAAAGTATAGGAATAAATGGGCTTCTCCTTAAAATGATTAGTAGCATCTACTTAAAACCATCAGCAAGCATCATATGTAATGGAGTCAAACTAGTACCATTCCGAATAAGATCAGGAGTGAAACAAGGCTTCCCACTGTCACCACTGTTATTTAACATTGTATTAGAAATGTTAGCTTTGGCAATAAGAGAAGAAAAAGAGATTAAAGGAATTAGAGCAGGTAACGAGGAAACCAAATTATCACTCTTTGCAGATGACATGATGGTATACTTAGAGAACCCTAGAAACTCAACTAAAAAATTACTAGAAACAATTCACAACTTTAGCAAAGTTGCAGGATACAAAATAAATCCGCATAAATAATCAGCATTTTTGTATATTACTAACAAAGTTCAGCTGCAATAGATACAAAAAGAAATTCCATTCAAAATAACTGTTGATAGTATAAAATATTTGGGAATCTATCTGGCCAGAAAAAGTCAGGAACTATACAAAGTAAACTACAAAACACTTTCCACACAAATAAAGTCAGATGTAGTCAGTTGGAAAAACATCAAGTGCTCATGGGTGGGCCAAGCGAATATAATAAAAATGACCCAACTAATTTACTTATTTAGTGCCATACCAATCAAACTCCCAAGAAATTATTTTACAGATCTAGAAAAAATAGTAGCAAAATTAATTTGGAAGAACAAAAGGTCAAGAATTTCAAGGGAATTAATGAAAAAAAAGGCTGATGAAGGTGGCCTTGCTGTACCAGATCTAAAACTATATTATAAAGCAGCGGTCATCAAAACTATTTGGTACTGGCTAAGAAATAGAGTAGTCGATCAGTGGCATAGGATAGAATCACAGAACAAACTAGGCAATAACTATAGCAATTTAGTGTTTGATAAACCCAAAGACCCCAGCTTCTGGGATAAGTACTCACTATTTGACAAAAACTGCTGGGAAAATTGGAAGCTAGTGTGAAGGAATTAGGGCTTGACCCATACCTAACACCACATATCAAGATAAGAACTAAATGGGTTCATGATTTCGATATAAAGAGTGATATTACAAGTAAATTAGAGGAACGTAGTAGAGTTTATCTCTCACACCTGTGGAGATGGAATAAATTCATGTCCAAAGAAGAAATGGAACTATTAATTGAATACCAGATAGATAATTTTGACTATATTAAGTTAAAAAGTTTTTGTACAAACAAAACCAAAGCAGTCAAGATTAGGAGGGAAGCAATAAATTGGGAAATCATCTTTACATTTAAGGGTTCTGTTAAAGGCCTCATTTCTAAAATATATAGAGAATTATCTCATATTTATAAGAATTCAAGCCATTCTCCAATCACTAGATGGTCAAAGGATATAAACAGACAATTTTCAGAGGATGAAATTAAAACTATTTGTAGTCATATCAAAAGGTGCTCCAAATCACTATTGATCAGAGAAATGCAAATTAAGACAACTCTGAGGTACCATTACACACCTGTCAGATTGGCTAAGATGATAGGAAGAGATAATGACGAATGTTGGAGGGGATGTGGGAAAGCTGGGGCACTAATTGTTGGTGGAACTGTGAACGGATCCAACCATTCTGGAGAGAAATTTGGAACTATGCTCAAAAAGTTATCAAACTGTGCATACCCTTTGATCCAGCAGTGTTTCTATTGGGCTTATATCCCAAAGAAATCATAAAGGAAGGAAAGGGACCCACATGTGCAAGAATGTTTGTGGCAGCCCTTTTTGTAGTGGCTAGAAACTGGAAACTGAGTGGATGCGCATCAATTGGAGAATGGCTGAACAAATTATGGTATATGAATGTTATGGAATATTATTGTTCTGTGAGAAACAACCAGCAAGATGATTTCAGAGAGTCCTGGAGAGATTTACATGGGCTGATGCTGAATGAAATGAGCAGAACCAGGAGATCATTATACACAGCAATAAAAATACTATATGATGATCAATTCTGATGGACATGGCTCTCTTCAACAATGAAATGTTTCAAACCAGTTCAAATTGTTGAGTGAAGAAAGCTATATACACCCTGAGAGAGGGATATGAAATTTTGACCACATCATAACATTGTCATGCTCTCTATTGAGGTTTGCTAGCATTGTGTTTCCTTTCTCTGATTTTTTTTCTTCTTGTAGATATGATTTTTCTTTCACAACAATGATAAGTGCGGAAATATGTATACATATATTCGATTTGTCAAGTATTTTAACATAATTAACATGTAGTGGATATCCTGACATCTAGGGGAGTGGTGAGGAGTAGGAGAGAAAAATTTGTAACATAAAGCTTTGTAAGGGTCAATGTTTTACATATGTTTTGCAAATAAAACGTTTTAATTAAAAAAAAAAGGCAAACACTCAGAAAGCATCAATAAAACATATTTGTTGGTGTTTAAAAAAAAAGAAAGTTCATCTTTCCCCCTGAAAGATAAGGCTTAGTTTTGGTGAGTAATTGATTCTTGGTTGTAGTAATACCGACATTGCCTTCCAGAATATCATATTTCAGACTCTTCAATTCTTTAAAGTGGAAGCTTCTAGGTCTTGGGTAATTCTGATTGTGGTTCCTCAATATTTGAATTGTTTCTTTCTGGCTGCTTACAGTTTTTTCTCCTTGATTTGATCATTTTGGAATTTACCTACAATATTTCTTGGAGTTTCATTTTGGTATCTCTTTCAGGTGATCAGTAGATTCTTTCAATGACTGTTTTGCCCTTTGATTCTAGGATATCAGAGCAGTTTTCTTTGGTGATTTTTCGAAAGATATTATGCAGGCTCTTTTTTTTTCATTATTATGGTTCAATAATTCTTAGGTTGTCTCTCCTGGATCTATTTTTCCTGGTCAGTTGTTTTTCCAATGAAGTATTTTACATTTTCTTCTGTTTTATTTTTTTGTTTTGCTTGACTGATTCTTGATGTCTTATTGACTCACATTTGTCCAATTCTGATTTTTATTTATTTTCTTCAGTTAGCTTTTTTACCTCCTTTTGCATTTGGCCAATTGTACTTTTAAAGGAGTTGTTTTCTTCAGTGGATTTTTTTTTCATCTCAGCAATTATATTTTTAAGGAGTTGTTCTCTTTTTCTATTTCACTAATTCTGTTTTGAAGGAGTTGTTTTCTTTTTTCATTTTGCCAAATCTGTTTTTAAGAAGTTGTTTTCTTCAGTCGATTTCTGTTTTCTTTTTCAAACTCTTCTGCAATGCTTTCATTTCTTTTTCCCATTTTTCTTCTCTCTTTTTGAACTCTTCCAAAAGAGCCTTTTGAACTTGAGATCAGTTCATAGTCTCTTTTGAGGCTTCATCTGGAGGCATTTTGTCTTTGGTATCCCCTTCTGGGTTTATGTTCTTTTCTTCCCTGTCTCCGTAGTAATTCTCTATGGACAGAGTTCTTTTTGCTTTTTTGCTCATTTTTAAAAGTTGAGGTCTACCCCTTAGCACAAGAGGAGATTGTCCAGAGCTTCATCTTCAGGGTGACAGGAGCTTTTCACTGACTTGTTGGGGTTGGTGGTGCTGCAGGCTTCCCCACTGTGCTGGGTGGGCTTGGCCATATCCTATCTGTTATGCTGGTGTTCACAGGCTCACTATTTGTCTTCTGTAGTTGCATTGGAAGTCTTCCTTGAAGTCTTTTCAAGATATCTTGTTCTGGAAATTATTATACTCTGAATATTTGTGGGTTCTGTCACTCCAAAATCTGTTCAGAGGCTTGATATAGTGGTCTTTTTTTTGAGGGAAGCCTGAAAGAACTCAGGCAAAGTCCCATCTACATGCCTACTCTGCATTATCTTGGCTCCCCCAAAGAATTTTAAAGATCACCTAGTCCAACTCCTCATTTGACAGATGAGAAAACTGAGACTCAAATAGATTAAGTGATTTTTTTTTCAAACATCACAAAGGTAAGTTTTAAACCCAATTCTTTTTATTCCACAGACTTTCCACTTTTAGTATCTCCTGTTCACATCAGAACTTTTGCAGCAATGAGACACCCCACATTCTCTTTATTTAATATCCCACCTTCATACTGAATCACTGGACAAGATTATTCATATTACCCGTATGCCATTCTCCAGAACACTTAGAAAAGGAGTCAACTGCAACCCAAAATATTTATGTGTCAGGGAGAGAAAAATCAGTAATGTTGACCACTCAAGTGTGAATAAAATGATCAGTATAGATTTTCTCCATTCTATATAAGCAGAACATTGTCAAAAATATATTATTATACTTTTTTTAATTAAAGCTTTTTATTTGTAACATATGTATGGGTAGTTCCCCAGCATTGATCTTTATGGAATATTATTGTTCTGTAAGAAACGATCAGCAGGACGGTTTCAGAGAGGCCTGGAGAGACTTGTATGAGCTGATGCTGTGTGAAATGAGCAGAACCAGGAGATCATTATACACAGCAACAACAATATTATTATACTTTTTTAAAGCGTTCACTTAGAAACAACCCAGGAAGTCTCTCAAAAAGTGTTGAGAAGACTTTGTCTCCTCTTCAGGGATAGGTTCTCAACAAATTCATTTAGATGGTCCAAGCATTGCTGGAGAACAATTTGGAACTATGCCCAAAGATCTATAAAACTGTGCATACCCTTTGACCCAACAATATCACTACTAGATCTATATCTCCAAGATACCAAAGGGGAAAGGATCTGCCTGTATAAAAATTTTGTGGTGATAAAGAATTGGAAATTGAGGGGATACCCATTAGTTGAGGAATGACTGAACAAGTTGTAGTATATGATTGTGAGGGAGTACTGTTGTGCTACCAAAAAATGATAAGCAAGGATAGTTTCAGAAAAATCTGGGAAGTCATATATTAACTGACACAAAGTGAAGTAAGCAGACCCAGGAGAACTTCCATACAGTGACAGCAATATTGTAACTGAACAACTGTGAAATATTTAACTACTCTGATTAAGACAATGATCCAAGACAGTTCCAAACAATCCATGATGAAAAATGCTTTCCATCTCCAGAAGGAGATCTAATAACCTCTAAGTGTGGGCTGAAGTATGCTTTTTTCACCTTTTTTGGTTTTTTTTTTTTTTTTTTTTTTTTGCTGATGCAATTGAGGTTAAGTGACTTGCCCAAGGTCACACAGCTAGGGAATGTTAAGTGTCTGAGACCACATTTGAACTCAGGTCCTCCTGACTTCAGGGTTGGTGCTCTATCCACTGCGCCACCTAGCTGCCCCTTTTTTTACTTTCTTTAAAAGAAATTACAAAAAGAGCATAAACTCCTCAAAAGTATCATTTCATCTTTGTTTCTCTAGTTCCAAGTAAGTTATCCTGCTTTGTATGGTATTTGGTAACTATTCAGTTATATTTTGTAAAATGTATATTTTACAAAATGTTTTTCAAATTGTGGAAATTTAGTACATTGTATATTTACTAGCTTTTTATAAGATACTGTTCTAGGTGCTGGATAAATAAAGATGAAAAAAAACCCACCATTTCCTAAGGAATATTACAGTCCAGTAGAATAAGATGGTGGTAATATAGTAAATGTTAAGGGCTTAAGAAATAATATATAAATTATGACATATACATTGCAGTTAGTTATATAAATAAGAGATTTCATTGGCACAATGTATCCTCAAGATCTATTTTATTTAAAAAATAACATCATGTCAGGCTTCTTGGAATGATTTTTGAAAAGTTGTATTGCTATAGTACCTGTTATATAGTTATATAAGTTTTTTGACTGATTTTCCAGGAATCCATTTGCTACAGATAATTTTAACAAACATTTTTATATTCAATTAGAACATTTCACATTATTTCCATTGTATCTTACACATTTGCAGAATAAAATTGTTTTGTATGATTTCCATCCCATTATGCTACAAAAGTGCTTCTCTTCATAGATACCACTCATATGAAGTAAAAAGCATTGTCTAGAAGATAACTGAAATAGAAGAAATGTCAGTAAAATGAACATACTGAGTCCTTTATTTCATCTTTGCAGTCTCACAAAAAAGAAGCCGTAAGCCTTGCTAACAGTCTCAGTCTGTGTGAGTGTCCCAGAATTGAATTTATACAGAAACAAATCAAAGAAGAAAAGAAAAATTCAGTTGATCCAGAAATGTACAGGCACGGTAATGTAAATGAACAGAATTTTAGAACCTTATGGTGCTAACATTTTGAGTTATATTTATAAATTTTAACAAACTAGAATTAGCTTTTTAAAAGCTATTATATTTTGTTCTTATACCTTTTCACCGATGAGATTTCATTTCTATTTCAATGTATGATTTAAATGGATTGAATTTCATTTAAATATTTTATCCAATTTAAATAAAATTCAATATATTGCTTTAATTCATTTTAAAAATAAAACATAAATGGGCAAGAGAAGAACAAAATGAACATATGCCAAATGTTTGGGGAGAAAGGGGCACCTTAGACCATGTTATGGTGGCCTAACAAAGTACACAATAAAAGATCATACTTAGGTACCCAGATGACCTAAATTTTGGTGAAATTTAGAATCATCTATTACACTAGACAGATAACATACAAGTCACCTAATGTTCTGGAAAATAGTCCACAACGACCCTGTTTCTTTCTACATAGTCCTAGATATAAACATGGACAAACTTGAAGTGATACCAGTTGCTTGAGGAACTGGCATACTTTGACATTTCTGAGTTTTTGTTGTGATAGTCCATGAGACAATTCTCCAGTCTTCAGCTCATTTCTGTAGCTTGGAATCTGAGAAAAGCAATCTACAAACCATTCTTCAAAAGTCTGAGGGAAACTTTAGAGCCACTATTGTCTAGCACCTTAATCTAAGGCTGAGTCTAGGGAATGATTTAAGACATGTGATGAGTAATCTCTAATTATATTATTCCACCTTTTATTACCTCACAATCTCTGAGATCTTTCTTATTCATTCTGGACCCTTTTATCTAAATGTTGTAAGGTTAGGGAAAATAATCTTTATTTTTCATTTATTCTTTTTGTTCTGCTCAGGTGTTCTGAACTAAGCTAGACCATTTGTATACTCTATTTTTTATCCAGTCACTGCATAGCCAAAAAAAATCAACTTTTTTTTTAAAACTCAGAGAATTATTTTCTCTTGAGATAACATTACTAACTGCTATTTCTTTTTTCCAATATTTCCTTATATCACAGTAAGAAAGAACAAATGGTGTTTCACCCAGATACATATAGTTTTATACATATTATTTTATATCCAACAACTCCCAACTTTGTCCCAGGGAATAAAATACATAGTGATGATTTGCTTGAATCCATAATTTGTAATGACTCAAAAGCAATTCCCATTTGAAGGAGAAATTAACCCAATAAACAAAAAGAATTACAAATTTTTATTACATTTTTAAGATAAAGTATTCCTAAATCTTTTTGTTCTCATTGACTATTAAAAAAAACTTTTGAGTTATCTAGTCATGGGAAACCTTGCAAAAATGCTATTTCATAAGCATGAGCAACAAAACTCTATTGTGCAATTATTATTATATACTGAGTAAAAGTATTCATGTTTTTCCACATTTAGGCATACTCTTAATGACAAAAGTTTTTCTTGGACATAGCATTCAAGCTCGTGAACAGGATCCCATCTGTAAAGTCAACTATCCAATGTATAATTCAGTATACATGCCTCGGAAATGTTTACTAAGTATGTCTGCCATCATGGGTATCATGATTTCATTTTTCTTAGTGCTATATATTTGTGTCTAGTATGATGTTTTTAATTCATTAATTCCAACTTTTCACAGAACTAATTTTTCCATTAAAAATAGCTCTCTGTGTGTGAACTTCAACCCTTTTTCCCTCCTCTTTCCCTATCCCTCTTCTCCCCAGTTATTACATGTGTAAAATAATACATGTACGAGCATGAAATTGTGAGAAGAAAGTAATGATAAAGTATCATCAAGGAATGCCAAAACCACTGTTTGAAGTAATAAAGAGTTTGATGTAGGATTGTACAAAGTATTATATACATCTAACAAAAAGATGTGAAGAATAGGAAAGAAAAGTAAAAAGATATAGAGTATAAGCAAGAAAAATATAAACCCATTTTTTAAAAAATGTGTGAATAAAATAGCATTAATCATGGTGGTGAGAAAAATGACTAGAGATATAGAGAATTAGAAAAGAGTTGTAAAATTAAGTGTTGTCTGTGGAGGTTGGAAGAGTTGGTGAAGAGACTGTGTTTGTATTTAAAATTTTTTTCCTGCTGTTGGAAAAATAAAAATGGAAAAGTTTATTCTATTTTGAAATTGTGATCTTTTTTTACCTTAGGCTCCTTTATATCACACAAAAATTGTAACTGCAACCTTCGGCAGAGCAAGTGGTTTGTATTTGATCATGACCTTGTCTTGCCAGAGTACATCATTGAATTTGAGTATATAACATTGGTATGTGTGTTTTTGTTTGTTTTCAAATGCAATAGAACTCCTTTAGGGATACAGAACTGAGCTAGCAAAATTTTTGGACTGTTGGTATGACATGCATAGTTGTTTTTCAAGGATGTGATTTTATCTCTGTATTATACCTGAGCTAGCATAATAATTAGCTATGATAATAAGATTCCCCTGCCATTTTTATGAGTAAACAATGGGAAGAAAATATAGAAATTAGTAACTAAACCTCAGCATCATTTGTTGATTTTTAAATTAATTTTGATTCTTGATGATTTGTTGATTTGTGTTGATGACTTCCATGATTCTCATAATTAGAAATATTATTACCAGAAGTAAAAATTCCCTTCTTTTATATCACTATTGTTAATGGTAACTGAAATTTATATAGCACTTTTAAGATTTGCAAAATGCTTTTAATCTATTATTTAAGCCTCCTAATAATTCTTGAGATATACTACAGGTATCATCCTAATTTTAGAGATGAAGAAACTGAGGCTTATTGTTTTAAATAACTTAACCTACTATGCCATTAATAAAAATTTAATTTTTTTTCCAATTTCTTTCATCTGTTGAAAAAAATAGTACTTTCCTACATAGAAACATTTTTAATAAAAATTCTTTGCTTAGGTCAAGACTCATTCTTTATTTTCTACACTCAACAATATTATGGCAGAAGGAGCAAAAAAAAGTGTGGATGGATCAATATTGTCTCATGACTTGAAAATTGATGAAGAAGTTATAGATATGGAGCCCAGGTTAAAGTCTAGAACAAAACTTAATAATTTAGATGAAAAAGCAATATTTTCATTTGCCAAGACTAATATTTGCAGCCAAATATTGGTGAGTATCATTAAAAATTTTAAGTGGAGTCTGAAACTAAGAACTTGGAATCAGCTTCTGACATTTGAGTCTTCTATTTATCTCCTTATTCTTTCTTGTTATATTTTTGGTTAGATTTATCTAGCTCTGAGAAGGGAAAATTGAGATTCCTCCTAGTAAAGTTTTACTGTCTATTTCTTCCTGTAATTCTTTTAGCTTTTCCTTTAAAAATTTAGATGCATACTATTTGATGTATATGTTTAGTATTGCTATTACTCCATTGTCTATGGCACCTTTTTTTTTTCAAAATGTAGCTTCTCTGGCTATCTCTTTTGATTTATTTTTGTTTTTGCTTTGTCTGAGATCATTATTGCTACCTCTGTCTTTTCAACTTCAGATGAAGCATAAAACTTCTGCTCCAACCATTTATTTTAACTCTGTGTCTCTTTGTTTCAAATATGTTTCTTATAAACAATATGTTATTAGATTTTGGTTTTTTAATCAATTCTGCTATCCACTTCTATTTTATAGATGGGTTCACCCCATTTATATTCACAGTTATGATAACTGTTAATTCCCTCCATTCTATTCCTCCCATATATTCTTTCTTTTTACTCTGTCTCTTCTCAAAAGTCTGTTTTGCTCCTTTGGACCCTATAAACAACTTGGGCATGTGATAGCACCATTCTGCCCTGTACTTAAGAAAAGGACTCTACCGTAACCCATCACCACAAGCACTCCTTTCCTGGGACCAGGTCTCCTGAAACTGGTGACAAGTATCGGTTTTCTGGAGCCCTTTTCATCCTGGACTGCAACTGGGAATTGTGTATGGACAATGCAGTAAGGATTTGTACCCAGGATTTTGCCAAAAAGTAATCTCCCTTATAGTTTGTGTACTGAGAGTTCCTGAAGTTGCTACCTAATAGATTACTGTTCAGTAGCCTGACTTAAGAATACTTTATATCAAGGAATTTTTTTATGTTATTTATTTCTTTAATGATAATTAATAATAATTAATTATATATAATCAGTATTGATCCTTAATAATGATACTTTACAAGATGAAATTAGAAAGTGCTATTGTACCTACTAAAGAAAGCTATGTTGGAGGTAAACACAATTTTGTTAGCACCTAATGTTGATTTTCAAGATATCTCAAAAAACAGATATTCAGAACAAATAAAAAGGATCACAACTGTCAATACTTCTTTTAAAAATATGAATAAAAATTCATTAGTAAGCAAAAAAAATAGCTTAAGTAAATTAACTTAGTTCCTACTTTTACAAAATGATACTTTGGTATATACTTATACATTGCTATATATGTATTTATAATGGCCTATAATTTCATTTCAATGGAATTTGCCTTTACCAAATCAGAGATTACAGACACAACATGCTATGATTAATGGTTTTTGTGAATTACTTAAGTTCCAAAATGGATTTCTTGATTCCATTCATGTGAATACTGAATGTGAATCACAAACTTTTTATCCATACCTGAGTCTTATCCACATTTCCCCATAAACCTTCTACAGAATTCTAAGCCAACCTAGCAGGAGTCTCCCTTTAGATCTCTTCTCACTTTGAAGATACCATTGAATATGCAAAACTGTTCATTGATTATCCCTTAATCTCATTTTTAACCTACCTAACATTTAATCAAGTCTTACGCTTCTCAGATTATATCTTTTTCTCATTGCTTTCTGTGTTTAACCCTTCATTGGTGATGCATTAAAAACTATTACCATACAGGAGGATTCTGGAAAGATGGTGGAGTAGGTCAGTGAATTTCAAGCTCTCTAGATTTTTTCCACAAACAGAACAAATTTGTGCCTCAGGGCAAATATAGACTAGTGAAAAATCAAGAAGACTTGGGGCAGAACAGATGGTCCTCCTGGTATAACTTTAGAAGATCAGAATTAACCAGCATGAAATACAAATATCTCCAGGTTAGCTCCACAGAGACCTTTGTAGCTAGCTGAGCCTCAGCAAGAAGCACAGAAACTTTCACCTCCCAGACTGCATGCCTGTGTGTGGAATAGGGCAGGATGCTGAGGAAGACTGGGAGAACCTCTCCTGCCTAGGAATGCCAGGTCCAGCTGTGCTGCAGAAACATGGCCTTGGGCGAGAAAGAACCAGCACACACATGAAGGCAAAAGCAGTAGGACCAGCACTTACAGGAGGTTGGAGCTTTTGGTTTGGGGTTCCAGATCAGAGCTGAAGTGAGGCTAGAGATACCATTCCCCCATCCATGATTAGAGGTACTAACACTAATACTTTTCAATAAAAAAAAAAGTAAACAAAGAACAAAGAAACTTAATATTGGAATAGGGAAGACTGGTTCATCTTCAGAGGAGCACACTAAAGTAAAAAAAAAAAAAAAAAAAAAAAAAACATCTAATCCAAAGATTAACATAAAATGGCTCCCTGCCCAGAGATAATTTAGAAGAACTCAAAAAAGAATTTAAAAATCAAATGAGAAACATACAGGAAAAATTAAAAATAAATAAATAAAAATCTTTGGAGAAAAATGAGATTATGAAAAAAAGATATTCAATTAGAAAAGGAGATAGAGTTTTAAGGACAAAAATAACTCTTTAAAATTAGAATTGGGCAAGGAGAAATCAGTGAAGCTGTAAGAGACCAAGAAATAATAAAAGATATAAAGAATGAAAAAAAACAGAAAAGAATATAAAACATGAGAAAACAAAAGATCCAGAAAATAGATCAAGAAAAGAAAATATAAGAATAAGCCAAAACAAGAATATTGACACAATAATACAAGAAATAAACCAAGAAAACTGTTCTGAAATGATAGAACATGGATGGAAAGTAGAAATAGAAAAAAATCTACCAATCATTACTTCAAAGAGAGCCTTTGTGGAAAATACATAAAAATATTAAATGCCAAATTTCAAAACCCCCAGATCAAAAAGAAAATTTTTGAAAAAACAAAAAAATGTTCAAATATATTGGAGCTACAATTAGAATTATACAGGACTTATCAACGGCCACAATTAAAGATCACAGGTCCTGGAATCATATCTACTGACAATCAAAAAAACTTAAGCCTGGTTATGAACCTTCCATTGATGAGATGAATGCATCTGAACTAGTACTCAATTGTAAGATAAACAGCACATTTCTGGGCCTATTATTACAAATTTTACATATTAATAGCCTTTGCCAGAACTATTACTTTATTGGCATACCCTTTGACAATTCAACCCTTTCATGAAATAATTGCTTCATTTATTTGTATTCTGTCTAGGCTTGACTGAAAGCTTTTGTCTTACTAATCAAGCAAGTCTTTAGTACTCTCCTCTGTCTAGTCCAAGACTTAACAAAATTGTAGCCAAAAGCCACTTAGTGAGCTCATCAGAGGCCTTCGGGGGGGACATGAGACCAGCACTATCTAATAAATGAACCTTGAATTTAGTGGGACCTCAGATTCCCCTATAGGAGCTATATCAAGGAACAAAGCCAATTTCCAACAGATGAGTAGGCAAGGAAACTAGGGTTCTAGGAAACACCAAACAGTAGAAAAGTATAATAAATAGGAATAGGAAGTTTTCACAAGAAGAAATGTAAGCTATCAGCTATATATAGATGCACCAAATCACTAATAATGAAGAATATATAAACTAAAATAATTTTGAGTTTCTTCCTCACACCCATTAGATTAATAAAGTTGACAGAAGAGAAAAATTGTTGAAGTAGTAAGAATAGATTAACATTAATGCTTGTTGGTGAATCTGCAAATTGGTCTAGTAATTCTTAAAATCAACTTGGAATCATACCAAAAGATTCAGTAAATTGTAAGTATCTTTTGCCCAATCTACACCACTACTAGGCATATATATACCTCAGAAGTCCAAAGCAAAAGAAAAAGCCCATGTGTGCAAAATGATACAGAAGAGGACCTTTTTGCTTCTAGAAAAGACCCAGAAACATAATGGGTCCTTGTACACTGGAAAGTGATTGTACAATTCTGACATTTCAATATAATAAAATATTATTGTACCATAAGAATTAAATTGATAGATCTAAAAAAAACCTGGGAAGACTTGAATGAACTGAGTTGGAGTAAAGTAAAGAGAACCAAAGCAGAACAATTTATGCAATGACTACAACAATATAAAAGTAGAGGGAAAGACTTTGAACACAGAATTTAAGACTCAAGAACAATGGCCAATTATGATTGTGAAAGATTGATGTTGAAGCATAATTTCTGAATCTTGTTTGAGATGTAAGACTAAAGGTCCATCATGAAATAATGCACATCCAATCTATTATTATGACAAATAGCTTTACTGTATTTGAATATTACTTAAGGATGAAAGGAAAATTTGGGAGTAGAGTTAGTGAGCAGTGATATAAGAAAGGAAGAAAATAAACTGAGTAGAATATTTTCTTTAAAATATATGGAAAAGAGTAGATGAAAATTTGGAAGGGAACATATACAAACAGCAAATTTTTATCTAGTTAAGTTTTTGACTTCATACTAAAAGTTCAATTTCATATAAAAATCCTCTTCTCTGTACTTTGTATAGCAGTGTTAAAAGACATATCTTTTTTACCCTACTACTATTTTCCCAACTGGATTTCCCAGCATAAAATTCTCCTCTACTCTAAGTAGATTAAAAATTATATAATTCTTTTTATCTTTTGATTAGCTCTGAGCCCCCAGCTAAAGACAGTGCTTCTATATAGATACCTCAGTATTTAGAACTGTCTCTGTCTCTTCCCTGATAATGTTTCACCCTTGTCTGCTTTCTCCAATTTGTATTCCCAAGAAGTACAAACCTCCAAAGTAATTGCTAGTGATTACCACTATTTATAAAGAAAAAATAAATTTTAAAACAAAGAAATGTAAGCAAATTTCTCTTAATGCTCAAAGAAAAAAGATTTCTAACTTGAATAAAGAAGTTTAAGAGAGAAATGATTGATGATAGGGCAAAATCATCTTGGAGTCTATAATCCATGGTTTTAGTGACACAGCTTTTCTCCCAACATATCTCATGCAAGATTGGTGCCCACAGCCCAGTTCTAATCTCTTTCATTATGGTAATTGTCTTTGCCTGTACTTTTGATTTCTCAAATCCATTGCCTTTTCCCTTTCCCAAGATCCATGCTGTTTCTGTTCCTCTGCCAGAAGCTGGGTTTTTCTTGGGTTCAGTGAAATAACTTCTAAATTTCACCCTGAAGCCTAATCCTATCTTTCTCTTTTTGATTCATTCAAAAAATTAATTCCCATTTCATAAATGGATCACCTAGCATTTTATAATTATCTTAATGCTTCCTTTCTTGTTTCCCTTTCTGTGACTGTCAGTGTCAGATTAACCCCATACTAAAATATTCTTAATTTAATTCTTATTTTAACATGTTTATTAAGTTCACAATAAAAAGGATTAAAAAAAAAGGATCAAAGGCTTAATGAAGATTGAATAGGTCAGGAAGGAAATTCAGTCCTTTAATGTTTTCCTATTTAATGTTTTTTACCTTTTAAGTTATTGTACTAAATGTATAAGTAAAATACCATAAAAATTATTAACTCAAATTATTAACTTTTTGATGTTAACATTACCTAATACTTATATATTTGATAATTTATACTACTTAATACTTTATAATATTTTACACTTTTCATTATTTTTAAATTTTGAATTCTCTCCCTTCTACTTTTCCCCCATCCATTGTGAAAGCAAAAAAGTTATATCAATTATGCATATTAAATTATGCAAAAGAAATGTGATATCAATTATACACATTAAATCATTAAAATCATGCAGAATTATACATATTAAATCATTGCATGCTGCAAAAGCAAGAAAAAAGAGAAAACAAAAAAATATGCTTTAACCTGTATTTAGACTCTTATCAGTTATTTCTTTGGCGGTGGATAGCATTTTTCATTATAAGTCCTTCAGAATTGTCTTCAATTACTGTATTGATCAAAATAGCTTAGTTATTCAATGTTTATCATCATGCAGTGTTGCTTTTACTGTGTACAATGTTCTCCTGGTTCTTCTTACTTCACTTTTACATAAGTTTATTTAAATCTTCCCAGGTTTCTTCTGAAACTATCCTACTTATCTTTTTCTTCTATTACAATAGTATTCTATCACAATCATATATGGCAACTTAGTCATTTTATAATTGATGGACATCCCCTCAATTTCCAGTTTTTTGTTACCACAAAGATAGCTGCTATAAATATTTTTAATACTTTTACAATATTTAATTTTTACAATTTTTCTAATCTTATAAAAGTTGTCTTTAATTTTAAAAAAATTAAAGTAGTATAGTATGAAACATGCAAAGTCTCAAAAGACAGTGCTTCTGAGTAATTAATAACATTAATTAGGCTAGCTAATCTATAAGTTATGGATCATTGATCTCTTTGAATAACCAAAGATAAAATCATGGAGATCACTGAATGCTTAAATATCTTTGAAAAAAGCAGTGCCCTGACAGGTGAAAACAATCCCTGATTGGTGAATATTTAATGAAGCGGTTGGACATATTAATGAGGAGGTGGCTAAAAGTCAGCTCCTTCTGCTGAGAATGTGGCTTGATCAAGGGGCTAAACTGACTCCAACAATTTGGACAAAGAAATTCATCTCTACTCGAACCACTCTGATTGGTTTTCTTCTTCATAAATTAGGTTAACTTTACCAGGGCTTCTTAAACTCTTTCCTTTTTAGCCCAAGAAATTTTTACATGATCCTGTGTATATATAAAATAGGTATCCAAGTTAAACATTTACCGATAATAAATTATTTAAATAGGAATACAAATCAAATATTTGCTGATAATAAATCATATAAAAGAGGTAGGCAAATAAAACGTTTATTTATAATAAATCAAAATTTTTCAAACCCCACATTCAGTTACATAATCTTGTAAGGGAATGCAATCAACAAGAAGAAAGAAAATTTTTCAAAGAAAGCAAGAAACTTTGTCCTAGGTCACAATAGGGAGGCTATACGGCCATAGACATAACTTCCTAATGGCAAGAATTCACCTAAATTAGATTCTGTTTTGTAAGGTCTTTTAATTGGATGAGGTCCTGCCAAGATTGCAGAGGATTTGGGCAATCCTGTCCATCAGCAGTGTCCCTCAGAAACTAAGTGAATGACCTACAAGGTCTGGTTCCTCAATGAAGAAATAGAAAGGAAAAACATCTTAATTTAATGATTGGTTGTTAAAATGATAGAAAAAAAATTTACCAATAGAATAAAATTTCTTATAATATTTAATTTTCTTTTTGCTATTGTTCTAGAGTCTGAATCTACATGGAAACAGCTTGAATAAATTGAGGGATCTTTCCAAGTTAACAGGAATTCAAAAACTCATCATCAGCTTTAATGAATTCACATGCTTAGATGATGTGTACTATTTGGTAAGAAATCATTTCTTATATTATTTTCTTTAAATAAAATAAATCCATTGCTTTGTAAAAACCAAATTATGTTTAGAAATGAAATTTTGCCAACCAGATGACTCAAAAATAGAGTGCTGAGCTTGGAGTCAGGAATACCTGAGATCAGATCCTACCTCAAATACTTAGTACCTGTGTAATCTCAGGAAAGTCTTCTTAATTTTTATATGCTCTTCTTCAAAATGAGGGCCTTGGATTCCATGGCTTCCAAAATCCCTTCAATTTCTTCATTCCTTTCCTCCCCATTTGTCATACCCCATCCATTAACTCCTTAACGGTGTTATTTTCATCTCTTTTCTCTTTCCTTTTTTTTTGTATTATCTTTTCCATCTAGACTTCACATAGTAATGCTTACATTCCTTAATATTGTTTTCTTTTTCCTTCATATTGACATAGATATCATCTGCAAGTGACTATAAGGAGATTTGAGCAAGTAAAAGGAGATTGTACATTTGTGTTTCTTGGTGTGTTATTCTACTTTAGTCATATTTCTTTTTCATTCTTTATCATAGATTTGGTTCCAAATTGAGGGAAGATACTAGCAGCTGGGCAGATCATGAAACATTTCATATAGTACATAGTGCTTAAGCAGAGCTATAAAACAAAGTAGGAATTCAATCAACAAATATTTATTAGTATTTAACTCTGTTCTAGGCATGGCAATAGACACAAGAGACTTAAGTACAAAGAGCTACATATAAGAAGGTTGTGCATCACATTCAAACATGGAGGACAGTTTGTGCCAATGCACAGGGACAGAAGATTAAATGTTTTGTATGAGGAGTATCAAGAAGTCCAGTTTACCTGGACTATAGATTATATGAGTGGGGAGTAAGGTTGAGTTAGTTTAGAACAGTAATTTGGAGCTAAACTGCTAAGATCTTTAAGTGTTGTGAAGGAAGTTGGACTTCATCCTAGACATACTAAAGAGACACTGGAATTTATTGAAAAATGGAGAATGGAGGCTTGTCATGTTGCTTAAGAATTTCATTTTGGGGTAGCTAGGTGGCACAGTGGATAGAGCACCAGCCCTGAAATCAGGAGGACCTGAGTTCAAATTTGGTCTCAGACAATACTTCCTAGCTGTGTGACCCTGGGCAAGTCACTTGACCCCAATTGCCTCAGTCAAAAAAAAAAGAAAGAAAGAATTTCATTTTGGTGACTCTGTGTAGGATGGATTGGAGAGGAGAGAGGCAGAAGGAAAAGAACCCAATTAGGGCTTATATCCCAAAGAAATCATAAAGGAAGGAAAGGGCCCCACATGTGCAAGAATGTTTGTGGCAGCCCTTTTTGTAGTGGCTAGAAACTGGAAACTGAATGGATGCCCATCAATTGGAGAGTGGCTGAATAAAGTATGGTAGATGAATGTTATGTAATATTATTGTTCTGTGAGAAACGACCAGCAGGACGATTTCAGAGAAGCTTGGAGAGACTTGCATGAACTGATGCTGAGTGAAATGAGCAGAACCAGGAGATCATTATACATGGCAACAACAAGACTATATGATGATCGATTCTGATGGACATGGCTCTCTTCAACAATGAAATGTTTCAAACCACTTCCAATTGTTCAGTGAAGAAAGCCATATACACCCAGAGAGAGGGATGTGAAATGTGGACCACAACATAACATTTTCATGATCTCTATCGATGTTTGCTTGCATTGTGTTTCCTTTCTCTGATTTTTCTTTCTTGTAGATAAGATTTTTCTTGCACAAAAATGATGTGTGGAAATAATGTATACATATATTAGATTTGTCAAGTATTTTAACATAATTAATATGTAGTGGATATCCTGCCATCTAGGGGACGGGTGGGGAGTGGGGGGGGATTTGTAACAAAGCTTTGTAAGGGTTAATGTTGAAGAATTATCCATACATATGTTTTGCAAATAAAAAGTTTTAATAAAAATAAAAAAAGAAAAGAGCCCAATTAGAAGACTATTGTGGTAGTTCAAGCAAGAAATGATGAAGGGCTGACCCAGGCTAGTTGTGGGGGTTGTCACAGTCAGTAAATTAGCATTAGGCACCTACCATATTCCCACTGCTATGCTATGTGCTGGAGATACCAGTACAAAAAAGGGAAAGATCCCTTTTTTCAGGGATCTTGACATTAAAACAAGAGAGACAACATACATATGTAAGTACATACAGATTAATTACAAAATAAATGTCATAGCTGGGGAAGCAGAGCATTAACAGTTGAAGGGATCAGGATGTGATACTTGAACCGCATCTTGAAGGAAGAAAGCATCTGTGAGGTAACAGTGAAAAGTTCAGTCCAGTCCCTAGGGGGGCACAGCCAAGGGCAGAGTTGGGAGTTGGCATGCCAGGTATGAGGAGTGGAGGGAAGGCTGTAGACACCTAGTGCAGGACGCAGGATAGCATCTTCTACAGCTGGAAGGGTAGATTGGGCCAAGTTAGAAAAGTCTTTAAAAGCTAATCTGAGCTTATAGTGTATCCTACAGGAAATCTAGGACCACTGGAATTGATTAAATAGGGAGTGATACAGTCAGATTTACACTTAAGAAAAATTACTTTGGATTGGGAGGAAAGAAAGCAGGGAAAACAAGAAGCAATTGTAATCATTTAGATGAGAAGAAATGAAGATCTGAATTAAAGTCATGATTGTGCCGATAGATGGGGAGTGGGGTGAAGGAGAAAGGATCCCGTATTGGTATGCAGTCATGAGGGATGCTGAGATTATGAGAATGAGATGCTGGAAGGACAGTGATACCTTTGGCAGAAAAAGTGCTGTTCAAAAGAGATGATCTAGGAATAAATTTGAGTTCTGTTTTGGATCTTTTGAGGTTAAGATATCTTCAGATCATTTTGTTTGAAATGTGTTGTAAGATTGAAGCTCAGGAAAGAGTTTACGATTACCTCTTTGAGTCATCTACATAGAAATAAAATTAAATCCTGACAGAAGAGAAAATTCATATAGAAAAGTGAAGAAGACGAGAGGCAGAGCCTTGGGCAGGTTTAACAAGACTTAGCAACTGATTAAATATGTGGAGGGAAGAGAGTTAAGAGAGTGAGGATGATGCCAAGGTCACACGCCAGGTGACTGGAAGAATGGTGCTATCCTTCCAAGAACAAGGAGAGTTCAGAGGAAGAGAGTATGTTAAGTTCCAAAAGTAGCAGCAGAATTATCTGTTTTGCCCAAGATGACATAGCTCTTCCACAAAGGAGCTTGGCTAATGCCTTGTGGGGAAATTGTTCATGGTTAAAGATGTACTGTCATGTGTAGCACTCACTTCTCTTTCCTCTTTCCCAAAAAGGTAATTGAAAATGATTCATTCCTGCCACAGCAGACCAACAAAGAAACCCAGAGGGATATGGAATGTCCTCCAACTGGTAGCCTAATAGTTCTTATGTCTGTGGGTTCATCAGAATGTCACCTAGGATCTGGGCTAGTAAAACCTGCCCCTTCAGTCTTTCCTTTCACCCCAAGGGTCATGGTCAGTGATTTCCTTGCACCATGTTGCCAGCCTTCCTTGAGCCCGTTGATTAGAGCTGCACTGTGATGATGAGCACTCATGAAAATGGGAAGCTTCCTTCCTTACTCTTTTGTTTAAGTCTCCCACCATTCATCCTTGCTGCCTCAACTACTGGGCCTACCCACCTGCTTTTCTAGAACATCTTATTAAACTAGATCCTTTCAGACAGCTATGCCATTTTATCTCTCCCTACAGACCCTACAATATCTTATATGACAGGCAGGTAGAATGACCTAAGTGGATTTTAAAGCTGTACCTCAGATGTTATGTCTTCCTCTAACACAGGGGTTTTCAAACTTTTTTGTGTCATGGACAATTGGCAAAAATACGTTTATATACATACATATATATACATATATATATATACATACGCATATATAGGATTATAAAGGAAAAAATAGTATTGAAATTGTCACGAAAATATTTTTAAAAATAAGTTAATAGACTCCAAGTTTGGTATCCCGGTGCCAGCAGTACAACTTAATAGTTTTATTACCCACTGATGAATTTTATTTAAATAATTTCATGCACATATTCACTACGTATATACTTTTTTGGAATTATGGATTCCATCCTCATAAATCTCATGCTTATCCCCACTCTCACATACCACTATACTCAGAGTTATCCAGAAGAAATGAAAGCAATATAGGGCATCCAATCCTACTGTGAACACTGTTAAATACATGTGTGACAGATTTCCATAGGATGCCCAAGAAGCCTTTTCTTTTTTTTTAATTTTTTTATTAAAGCTTTTTATTTACAAAACACGAGTGATTTTTCTACATTGACCATGGCAAAACTTTTTTTTGTTCCAAGCTTTTCTCCTCCTTCCCCCCACCTCCACCCCTAAATGACAGGTAGTCTAATACATGTTAAATATGTTAAATTATATGACAAATCCAATATATGTATACATATCTATACAGTTATCTTACTGCACAAGAAACATCAGATCTAGAAAGAGAGAAAAAAAACCTAAGAAGGAAAACAAAATGCAAGGAAATATTCACAGAAAGCATTAAAATGCTGTGTTGTGGTCTGTACTCAGTTCCCACAGGCCTCTCTCTGGATGTATATGAGTATCTTCATTGCTGAACAATAAGAAATGGTTTGAATCACCTCATTGTTGAAGAGAACCATGTCCATCAGAATTGATCATCGTATAGTCTTGTTGCTATGTATAATGTTCTCCTGATTCTGCTCATTTCACTTAGCATCAGTTCATGTAGGTCTCTCCAGGCCTCTCTAAAATCATCTTGTTGGTTGTTTCTTACAGAACAATAATATTCCGTAACATTCATATACCATAATTTATTCAGCCATTCTCCAATTGATGGGCATCTTTTCAGTTTCCAGTTTCTTGCCACTACAAAAAGAGCTGCCACAAACATTTTTGCACATGTGGGTCCCTTTCCCTCCTTTAAGATCTCTTTGGGATATAGGCCCCGTAGAAACACTGCTGGGGTCAAAGGGTATGCACAGTTTATAACTCTTTGAGCATAGTTCCAAATTGCTCTCCAGAATGGCTGGATCCATTCACAGTTCCACCAACAATGTATCAGTGTCCCAGTTTTCCCACATCCCCTCCAACATTCGTCGTTATCTTTTCCTGCCATCTTAGCCAATCTGACAGGTGTGTAGTGGTATCTCAGAGTTGTCTTAATTTGCATTTCTCTGATCAATAATGATTTGGAGCACCTTTTCATGTGACTAGAAATAGTTTCAGATTCTTCATCTGAAAATTGTCTGTTCGTATCTTTTGACCATTTATCAATTGGAGAATGGTTTGAATTCTTATATATTTGAGTCAATTCTCTATATATTTTAGGAATGAGACCTTTATAAGAATCTTTGAATGTAAAAATGTTTTCCCAGTTTATTGCCTCCCTTCTAATCTTGTCTGCATTCATTTTGTTTGTACAAAAACTTTTTAACTTGATGTAGTCAAAATTATCTATTTTGTGATTAATGATGATTTCTAGTTCTTCTTTGGTCACAAATTCCTTCCTCCTCCACTGATCTGAGAGGTAAACCATCCTACACTGTTCTAATTTGTTCATAATATTCTTTATGTCTAGATCATGAATCCATTTCGACCTTATCTTGATATACAGTGTTAGGTGTGGGTCAATACCTAGTTTCTTCCATACTAGTTTCCAATTTTCCCAGCAGTTTTTGTCAAATAGTGAGTTTTTATCCCAAAAGCTGGGGTCTTTGGGTTTATCAAACACTAGATTACTATTGTCATTGAGTATTTTGTCCTGTGAACCTAACCGATTCCACTGATCCACTACTCTATTTCTTATCCAGTACCAAATGGTTTTGGTGACCACTGCTTTATAATATAGTTTTAGATCTGGTACAGCTAGGCCACCCTCATTTGCATTTTTTTTCATTAATTCCCTTGAAATTCTTGACCTTTTGTTTTTCCAGATGAATTTTGTTGTTATTTTTTCTAGGTCAGTAAAATAATTTCTTAGGAGTTTAATTGGTATAACACTAAATAAATAGATTAGTTTAGGTAGTATTGTCATCTTTATTATATTCGCTCGACCTATCCAAGAGCACTTGATATTTTTCCAATTGTTTAGATCTGAATTTATTGTGTGGAGAATATTTTGTAGTTTTGCTCATATAGATCCTGACTTTCCCTTGGCAGATATATTCCCAAATATTTTATGCTATCAACAGTTATTTTAAATGGAACTTCTCTTTGTATTTCTTGCTAATGGATTTTGTTAGTGATTTATAAAAATGTTGATGATTTATGTGGATTTATTCTATATCCTGCAACTTTGTTGTGGATTAATTCTAATAGTTTTTTAGTTGATTCTTTAGGGTTCTCTAAGTATACCATCATATCATCTACAAAGAGTGATAATTTGGTTTCCTCATGACCTACTCTAATTCCTTTAATCTCTTTTTCTTGTCTTATTGCCAAAGCTGGCATTTCTAGTACAATATTGAATAGTAATGGTGATAGTGGGCAACCTTATTTTACCCCTGATCTTATTGGGAATGGTTCCAGTTTATCACCATTACATATGATGCTAGCTGATGGTTTTAAATAGATGCTACTGACTATTTTAAGGAAAACTCCATTTATTCCTATATTCTCTAGTGTTTTTAATAGTAATGGATGTTGGATTTTATCAAATGCTTTTTCTGCATCTATTGAAATAATCATATGTTTTTTGTTAATTTGGTTATTGATATAGTCAATTATGCTAATAGTTTTCCTAATATTGAACCATCCCTGCATTCCTAGTATAAATCCTACTTGGTCATGGTGTATTATTCTGGGGATGATTTTCTGTAATCTCTTTGCTAATATTTTATTTAAGATTTTTGTATCAATATTCATTAGGGAGATTGGTCTATAATTTTCTTTCTCTGTTTTTGTTCTACCTGGTTTATGTATCAGTACCATGTCTGTGTCATAAAAGGAATTTGGTAGGAGTCCTTCATTACCTATTTTTTCTTTTTTTTTTTTTTTTTTTTTTTTTTTTTGCTTTTTTGCTGAGGCAATTGAGGTTAAGTGACTTGCCCAGGGTCACACAGCTAGGGAATGTTAAGTGTCTGAGACCAGATTTGAACTCAGGTCTTCCTGACTTCAGGGCTGGTGCTCTATCCACTGCGCCATCTAGCTGCCCCCATTACCTATTTTTTCAAATAGTTTATATAATATTGGAGTTAATTGTTCTTTAAATATATGGTAGAATTCACATGTAAATCCATCTGGTCCTGGAGATTTTTTCTTAGGGAGCTGATTAATGATTGTTATATTTCTTTTTCTAAAATGGGACTATTTAAGTAATTTATTTCCTCTTCTGTTATTCTGGGCAATCTATATTTTTGTAGATATTCCTCCATTTCACTTAGGTTATCAAATTTATTGGCATACAGTTGGGCAAAGTAACTCCTGATTATTGCTCTAATTTCTTCTTCATTGTTGGAAAGTTCTCCCTTTTCATTTTTGAGACTAACAATTTGATTTTCCTCTTTCCTTTTTCTAATTAAATTAACTAGAGGTTTATCTATTTTGTTGGTTTTTTCATAAAACTAACTTTTAGTTTTATTTATTAATTCAGTAGTTTTTTTTTTTTTTACTTTCAGTTTTATTCATCTCTCCTTTTATTTTTAGGATTTCAAGTTTGGTATTTGATTGGAGGTTTTTAATTTGCTCTTTTTCTAGCTTTTTTAGTTGCAAGCCCAGTTCATTGATTTTCTCTTTCTCTATTTTATGCAAGTAAGCATCTAGAGATATAAAATTTCCCCTTATTAGCGCTTTGGCTGCATCCCACAAATTTTGGTATGTTGTCTCATTATTGTCATTCTCTTGGATGAAATTAGTAATTGTGTCTGTAATTTGCTGTTTCACCCATTCATTCTTTAGGATGAGATTATTTAGTTTCCAATTGCTTTTTGGTCTATTTTCTCCTGGCCTTATATTGCATGTGATTTTTATTGCATCATGATCTGAAAAAATGCATTTATTATTTCTGCCTTCCTGCATTTGATTTTGAGGTTTTTTGTGTCCTAAAACATGGTCATTGTTTATATAAGTTCCATGAACTGCTGAGAAAAAAGTAAACTTCTTTCTTGTCTCCATTTAATTTCCTCCAAAGATCTGTCATACCTAACTTTTCTAACATTTTGTTCACCTCCTTAACTTTTCTTATTTATTTTGTGGTTTTATTTATCTAGTTCTGAGAGAGGGAGGTTGAGATCCCCCACTATTATTCTTTTGCTGTCTATTTCTTCTTGCATTTCTCTGAACTTTTCCTCTAGGAATTTCTAGGAATGCTATACTACTTGGTGCATATATGTTTAGTATTGATATTGCTTCATTATCTATGGTACCCTTTAGTAAGATATAGTTTCCTTCCTTGTCTCTTTTAATTAGATCTATCTTTGCTTTTACTTGATCTGAGATCAGGATTGCTACCCCTGCTTTTATTTGTTCACCTGAAGCATAATAGATTCTGCTCCAGCCCTTTACCTTCACTCTGTATGTATTATTATGCTTTAAGTGTGTTTCTTGTAAACAGCATATTGTTGGATTCTGGCTTTTTTAATCCAGTCTGCTATCCACTTCTGCTTTATGGGAGAGTTCATTCCATTCACATTCACAGTTAAAATAACTAATTCTGTATTTCCTGTCATCTTATTTACCCTAGGTTATGCTTTTCTCTTTCCTATCCCCTTCCCTCCTCCCTAGTATTTTGCTTTTGATAACCATTTCCCTCAAATAATCCTTCCCCTTTAGAGCCCCACCCCCCTTTTTACATCTTTCTCTTAATTCTTCTGTTTTTCCTTCTATTAGTCTTTCCCTTTCTTTTCCCCCTTTCCCTCCTGTTTCCTTATAAGGTAGGACAAGTTTCTTTTTGATACCAAATACGTCCATTATTCTCTCAGAGCCAAATCTGATGAGATGAGGATTAACACAATTCTCATTCCTCTCCCTTTTTTCTCAGTTATTATAGGTTTCTTTGCCTCTACATGTGATGTAATTTCCCTTGTTTTACCTCTTTTTCCTCTTCTTCCAGTGTTATCCTTTTTCTACCTCTAATTTTTTTTCAGATTATCATATCATAATAATCATAAAATTACAATAATCATAATATCATAATATAATAATAAAATCAGCCTTCATTCTATAAGTATATCCTTAACAAATATAGTTCTCAAGATTTTTTTTCTTGTTACTTTTTTATGTTTCTCTTGAGTTCTGTTTGTAGATAAATTTTTTTGTTCATTTCTGCTCTTTTCATTAGAAATAGTTGCAATTCACCTATATCATTGAATGTCCATCTTCTTTCCTGTAAGATAATGCTCATTTTAGCTGGATAGTTTATTCTTGGCTGTAATCCCAATTCCTTTGCTTTCTGGAATATCAGATTCCAGGCCCTTCGATCCTTTAAGCTGTTAGGTCCTGGGTGATCCTAATTGTGGCTCCTCGATATTTAAATTGTTTCTTTCTGGCTTCTCTCAAAATCTTTTCCTTGGTATGATAGCTCTGAAATTTTGCCATGGAGGATTTAATTTTTGGGTTTCTTTCAGGAGGTGATCAATGGATTGTTTCAATAGTTATTTTGCCTTCTGATTCTAAAATATCAGAGCAGTTTTCTTTCATGATTTCCTGGAAGATAGTGTCTAGGTTCTTTTTTTCATCATGGCTTTCAAAGGAAGCCCATAATCCTTAGATTGTCTCTCCTAGATCTATTTTCCAGGTCAGTTGTTTTTCCTAGGACATATTTCATATTTTCTTCTATCTTTTCATGTTTTTGTTTTTGTTTGTCTTGAAGTCTTGTCAAGGCATTCACTTCCATTTGTTCGATTCTAATTTTTAATGTCTTATTTTCTTCAGTTACTGTTTTTACTTCCTTTTGCAATTGGCCAATTAAATTTTTTTGTTCATTGCATTCTTTTTCCATTTTTTTTGCAATGATTTTTCCCCACATTTCTTCTCTCTTTTAAGATCCTTTATGCAATCTTCAAAGAAAGCCTTGTGGCATAGAGTCCAGTTTATGTCTCTCTTTGGGGCTTTTTCTGGAGTTGCTTTACCTTTAAGGGCCTCAGGATTTGAGGTCTGTTTTTCCCTCTATAAAAGCTGTCTATGGTGAGAGTTTTTTGGTTTTTTATTCATTTTTTTTTAAAGGTGTGAGGTCTGTTCAAGGCAAAGGAGGGATAGCTGCTTTAATTTGCCCTGGGGCAGTTCTGCTGATTGAGTTATTTCAGGTGCTGAGCAGTGCTGCTGATTGATTGATTGCTATGTAATGGAAGCTAGGTCCAGTGCTCTTCAGGGGTTCAGTGGTTCACAACCTACCCCCTACAAAAGGCAGATTTTCCAAACCACCTGCTTACAATCAGGACAGATTGGCCCAAGAGGCCCACAGAAAACTCCCAGGTGTGTGAAAAGCACAACGCTCCCACTCCTGTGACGACTCCTGTGATGACTCCTGTTCCAGCTCCCTGCTCCAGCTCCCTGCCCCAGTTTCCCTGTGCTGCAGTCTGGGTTCAGCAGACCACCCCCCTGCCCAATTAAAACAGACCTGTTTTGAAGTTTTTCCAGAGTATCTTCATCTAGAAATGTGTTGTCCTCTGATATTGTGGATCAGGCTAGAGGCTTCATATGTTGTTGGTTTAAGGGAAGGTTAGAGGAGGTTACAGAGACTCCTGTCTGATCTCTGCCATCTTGGCTCCACCCCCGAAAGTTCGATTCCCAAGAAGACTTTTCACGAAGAGATGGGCAAGCACAAGATTGAGTGAGGCTATGACAAGATTCCTTTCTGGGCAGGGCTTGCTTTTGGAAGCCATCCATTTGGGTCCATAAAACCTTTTCACTAGCTCTACACATCACTGAAGGCCTACAAAGTATACCAATTTTTATACCAAAGAACCCTAGAAAACTGTATTCACCATGTTCTTGACCCAGGCAGTGATGATAAATGATCAAGAGAAATTTGAGACTGTGACAATCCTCGATTCTTGCTAAAAATGCACTCTCTGCTTGATTGGGAGGAATACAGTCCAAAAGATCAAACTTGGGAGCTGACCTGAAATCACTGCATGCCCAATTAAACTTGAGCCTTTTGTGTACTAAAGGTGACTTTGTAAAGTCTCAGCACTGATACCTAGAAAGGCTCCTAGGAAGAGAGAGAAAATACATGCCCTATGTCCCTGCCCACATGGCAAAAAAAAAAAACCCAGCTAGGTGCCTCCTTCTAAAATTACCTTCTCTTTAATTTCTTTGTATATATTTGTATTTATTTACTTTATTTTTATGCAGTCTACTTTTATATATATTCTTGCTATCTTCCCCCATAAGAATGTAAACTACTTATAAATGAGAATTGTTCCATTCTTAGTAATGCTTTCCTCAGTGCCCAGTACTATCTTTTTTTAAGCTTTTTATTATCTAAACATATACATAGTTTTCAACATTCACCCTTGCAAAATCTTGTATTCCAAATTTTTTCTCCCTCTCTTCTCCTGTCCCCTCCCCTACATGGCAAGTAATCCAATAGATGTTAAACATGTACAATTCCTTTATACATATTTCCAGAATTATCATGCTTAGCACTATTCTTGAGACACTATAGTAGATGCTTAATAAATACTTCTTGCTTGGTTAGAACCTAAAATCCTAAAACGAGCAAAATATACCAAACTTACCATATAATATTGACTCATATTATGTACCAAGCACTATGCTACATGCTGGGAATACAAAGAAAGGCAAAGCACAGACTCTGCTATAAAGGAGCTCAAATAGAAATAAAAATCACATATAGGAAGATATATACAGGACAAACTACCAACCATCAGAAGGAAGAAACTGGCTCCTTATAGAAATTGGGATTTTAGCTATGAATCGAAGGAAGCTAGAGAAGTTAGGAAGGAAAGATGAGGAAAGAGAGAATTCCTGCCTGAAGGAGAGCCAAGGAAAAGGCTCGGAGTCCAGAGATGGAATTTTTTGTGAAGGGAACAGAAGGGAGCTGGTGTCAATGAGTATGTGGAAGTAAGGTTAACATAGGAACATGAACAGGCTGTGGGCCCCACCTGGAGGTGAAAGGGAACCACTGGAGCTCATGGAGTAGGGGAATGTCCAACTTGGGACCTGTGCTTTAGAATAATCATGTTAGTGGCAGAATGGAAGATGGATTGGAGTGGGGAGAGACTGGAAGCAGGCCTGTCCAGCAGCAAGTGCAAGGTGATGGGGGCCTGCACAAGAGCAGTGCCTCTGTCAGAGCAGAGAGGTGGCTTTGGCAAAAATTTGGAGATGGGAGGTGAGAGTGTGAGGAGTGATGGAGGATCCCAACATGGCAGAAAATCCTCTCTATCTTGCCTGAGGGTCCTTCAGTATTTCTATTTTTAAAAGATAGGAGGTGTTTTTCTAGTAGTTCTGTCAGCTGAACAGAAACATAAATTAATGAAATGTGCATGATTTGGAATCATTGTACCTAAAATCTCTTCCTGGTTGGGTCTGAGTCGATATAACCATAGGATCAAAGGATTTCAATCTGGAAAGAACCTTAGGAGTCATCTATTTTTACCTCCCTTTTAACAAATGATGAAGCTATACCCAGAGAAATTAAGTGACTTGCCTAAGGCCACGGTGGTAGTTCTTTAGAAGTTAATTAGAGGATAAAGTGTAATTTATCTATCTTTGTTTCGACCTCTATAAAATATAGAATATGTTTTACAAGACTATATGAATATAAACATAAAATATAACAGAAAATGGATTAAATTTGAAGAAATGTGCCTTTATACATCTTTAAAAAAAGAATTAAAACATCTCTTCTTTATCTCATGAGTAAAATAAGGATTAATAATAAAATTCTACAATGAAATGTTGAAAGCTCTTTAAAATTCATTTATTGGCATCATTATGAGGACTTCCAATATTGTAAGGCTCTTTGAGTGTGGAAAAAGAACTATATTAATATAAATACTTATATTTTAGCTTTAATAGCAATATCATTATTGCACTTTTTTCCAGTGTAATCTTGAGTATTTGGATGCAAGCCATAACCATGTGATAACTCTTGAAGGATTTAGAGGTCTAGTGAAATTGAAATACTTAGACTTGAGCTGGAATCAGCTGAAAAAAACTGGAGATGAAATTAATATTTTGTGCAAACATACTTCAAACCTTCTTAGTCTTGATATTCGACATAATCCGTGGCAAAAGGTATGCATCAGATAAAGTAATTTTTAAATAATCTATTTACTTATATTAAGCAAAATAACTATTATTTGTGTTTCAGTGCAATTTTATCATTTAATGATATTTTGTAAGAAATTGATAAGCCATTTTTCTTTGCATGATATTTGATACCAATTAAGTATTTGAAAAAATGAATTCAGTTTAATAGTAAAATTAATCAAATGTTTATGCCAGAATGAACCTCAGATTTTTTTTCTGACAAACTACTATAGTGTTCTCAAATCAGTTGATAATATTTTTGTTGAAATATTATTATAATCTTTTAATTTCTACACACTCACAATTCCAAGTGTCTTCTACAACCTTCTGACAAGAATACTAATCTAATGTTTACCTAAAGACTTCTAATAATAGGGGATATACCACATCCTGAAGAAGTGAATCTACTTTTGGACAGCTTTAATTTTTAGGAAATTCCTTCTTCTATCAAGCCAAAATTGACTTTTCTACAGTATCTACTTGCTGATCTAATTCAACTTTCTGAATTTTAAATCCTCTTCCACATAATAACACTTCACATACTTGAAGACAATAACTATTTTCCCCTAATTTTTTTTTCTTTCCCATGGTAACCACCCAATTCTTGTACACATCATGATCTCTGATTTCTCTCACTATCCTACATGGGCTCTCTCTCTTAGCAAAGAAGGAAAGAAGTATTTGGGACTAAGATCTAGTTTCTCAGAATTCCTCCTAGACTATAATTTAGGACTGAACATAGAATATCCAAAAGTGCTCTGACTAGAGTAATTTTTCTCATTCTGATCATTATTCCTTCTGTGAATACTATACTATAATATATATATATAACTACACACACACACACACACACACACACACACACACACACACACACATATATATGCTATAAAAGAGCTTAATACTAATAGCTCTTTTATATGGTACATGTTTCTATTGGTTTGCAAAATGCTTGACATTATATAGCTTTTTGGCATCATATCATACCATGGATTTATTGTATTGTATACTAAAACTCTTATCATTTTCACCCACATTGTTGCTGGACTTGTAAAGCTGATTTTTAAAAATCTAGCAGGGGGTGCTAAGGTATAAGCATGAGTTAAAGTTCTCATACAATGAATGCTAAAAATAACCAAAGTACTTTATTAGTAATGTTGGGGTTAAAAGGAAGATCAAAGAAAGGATAAAAGGGAGTATATGAAACAATGATAATAGATAATGTATATGCAATAGTGATAACAGGCTGAATTTTTATGAAAATAAAACAAAAATAATTAGTAGGGAGTTGACACCATAATTTAGTAAGAAGATGGTACTAAAACACCTAGCTTCTATTAATGAGCTCAAGTAAGCAAAACTACTTCCAAGGTTATTTAAAAAAACTGGAGATGAGACTGCTGAGCATCTCTCAGTTATATTTGAAAAATCATGACAAAAACTGTAAAAGTATAACTACACAAGGGCAAATATAATTTTCACAATTGGAAAAAAAAGCAGACTCTTGCAACTCAGGACTATATGCTTGACTTTGATTCTGAAAGGAATTATTAAATTATTAAAGAGGTGGTTATGAACAATTTGAAAGGGAAGTTAAGTGATGAAATTAAATGTGAGAAATTATAGTATAAATATCACTTATTATCTTTTTTATTAATCTGTCCCACTATCTTGGAAAGACTTTCTTAACCTGCTGTGCTCCCAAGATCCATCAGACTTTGTCACCTCTCCAGCCCTCACATCTAACTATAAGATGAACCTTCCTCTTTGTGTTGTTTCCAATAATAGAACATGAATTTCTTGAGAGCAGGAACCATCTCACTTTTGTATTTGTACCCTGAGCACTTAGCACAATACTTGGCAATTATTAAGCACTTAATAAATGTTTTTCATTTGTCAGTGACAAACTTTGAAGTTGAATTTATCTACTTACCTTAAGATTTCTCATTTTGCATAATTTGTGTATTTGTGTAAAAACAGCTGAAACTGCATGTTTTGTTGCTTTTGCTCTTTTTAAAAAAAAAAATAGGGTCTATTGTGAATTAATGACTCAGTCTTTACTCATCTTCCTGTTGTACTTGCTTCACCTGACTTGGCAGATAAAGATATAAATGTAGATATTGGTATAAATGGAGGCCTAATATAAGTATAAGGTACATGTCTAGATATACATAGATAAGATAGAGATATATAGACATATATATGTGGATGTAGATGCAGAAATGCATCATTCACTGGATTATGGAGAAAGAAAGGCTTTTCCAGAAAAAACTTTGACTTCTGCTTCACTAATTGCACTAACATCTTTGATTGTGTTGATTACAAATCCTCAAAGAAATGGAAGTCACAGGAGCAGCTAGGTGGCACAGTGGATAGAGCAGCAGCCCTGAAGTCAGGAGGGCCTGAGGTCAAATCTGCTCTCAGACACTTAACACTTCCTAGTTGTGTGACCCTGGACAGGTCACTTAACTTCATTTAATTGCCTCAGCAAAAGAAAAATAAGAAAAAGAAGTAACAGCTCATCTTACCTATCTCCCGAGGAACCAGAATGCAGGCCAAGAAAAAAAACAGAAGCAAACATGGAACAACTTATTGGTGTAAGACTGAAAAAGGAGTACGCCAAATCCGTATATTGTCACCTTATTTATTTAACTTATATAGAGAATGCATCTTGTAATATGCCAGACCAGATAAATCAAAAGCCATAATTAAACTTGAGAGAAATATCAACAATTTCAGATATGCAGATGATAGCATTCTAATGGAAGAAAGTGAAGAATTTAGAAGTCTCTTGATGAGGGTGAAAGAGGAGAGTATAAAAACTGACTTGAAACTTAGCATCACAAAAACTAAAATCTTGGCAACTGACCCCAACACTTCCTGGCAGATAGAAATGGAAGTAGTGTCAGATTTTATATTCTTGAGCTCAAAAATTATTGCAGAACATGACTGAGGCCCTCAAATTAAAAGACCATTGCTCCTTGGAAGGAAAACTGTGGGAAACCTGGACACCATGCTAACAAGCAAAGATATCGCCTTGATGACAAAGATCCATATATTAAAAGCTATGATTTTTCCAGTAGTGAAGTATTTCCATATTTGGGCTATGATGAAAACTGAGAGCTGCAAAATTGATACTTTTTGAATCGTGGAAGAAAAATGCTCAATTCTGCAGTTCTGTTGTTTAATGTTTATGTTGGTTAATTGCTGAGTCCATTCTTTCTAGTGCTATCAAAGCAGTCTATCTAGAACTCGCCTCTTTTGACTCTTCTTATAATCATGATAGAACTGCCTTTGGTCTGATTCCTACCAGAGTCCTGAGGGCAATTCACCTCTTGGTCTTTTTTCTCTAGTCTACCTATTTATCAAATTACATTACCTACTTCCATCATCTTGGATTCAGCATTCTGGTCTTCCCTTATTACTATATGTAATAAAAGAATATTTTTCTAATGTAAAAGGTGGCTTTGTGGATGGCACAGTCAGATTTTCTCTACTCTCAAATTTATCATCAAGAGTGAATCTCAGGAGATCAGATAACTATAAGGAATCACCAAATAAACTTCCTATAGAATTTAGGCCAAAAATTTTTAATACTCTATGATGCATTCTCCTTCATTATAGTATCATTGTGAAATCCTGGAGAGAAGAGACTGTTTTCTGGTTTTCTTTGTATTCCTAGCATTTAACAGCAATTAAACAGTGTCTAGAAATTAGAGGTGCTCAATAAATGTTTATTGACTGCCTAACTAGTTTAAAATAATCTGAACTCAGTCATTACAGGGTTGAAAGTCCCAAATAAAATTTGAACTTTTAACATGTATTTTTCTCACTTATGTATACTCTTTTCTACATTTATTGATGGAAGCTAGATGGCATATATCTAGAACATTGGATAGCAATTCAGGAAGACCTATTTTCAAATCCTGCTTCTAGTCTTTTCTAGCTTTGTGACCCAGAGCAAGTCACTTAACTGAGAGTAACAAAGCCTCAGCTTCTTTATCTTTGTAAAAGAAAAAAAAGGGGGGGGGGAATAATAGTACCTCCCTCACAAGGTTGTTTTGAGACTCAAACAAGATAACATGTAAAACATTTTGCAAGCCTGACAGCACTGTACAAATACTATTATTATTTAAGATGTAGGCAGTTAAGGTGATATTTCATATTAAATGTATTAATCATATGGAAAAGAATGAACCACTCTCCTATATAATATCATCCATAATATTTTTAAAAATTAAGTTATTGTTCTGTTTTTTCTAAGCCAGCCACATTGAGAACAAATGTTATTGGCAGATTAAAGACTCTTACCCATTTAAATGGACTCATGATTACTGAAGAAGAAAAAATTGCAGCTATAAATTTTATTGCTGGAACAAAGATTACTCAGGTTGGATGCATCACTTTGATATTTCTTAATATTCACAAGATACTATTGTTACTCTCAACAAACACACAATATATTTCCACCATATAAATTGTTAGGTTTTGAAATTTTCTTTTGTTTCCCTCTCCCCCTCATTAGATCACATCAGCTATTCATTTCATTATCTAAATAATAATTATGATGAGGATACTGAGGCCTAAATCAAAAGTGTCCTAGGCCCCATTTTTAATGTTTTTATGCCCCATAACTAATTCTGAACCCTTGTTAAATGCCAAATTTATGCCTATGATCCTGCTGGCATGAAAGACAAGTATAGCTAATTAATTTCCAGAATATTGTTCTACTTGAATGTATTTTTTTCTTATTAAGACTGCTTCATTTGACTCAGTTAATTTTAGAAGTGAATTTACTTATTGGTTCAAAATCCACTACTCTTTTGAAGATCACTCCAATATATCTGATCTGTTTATGTACTCAGTCACTGAATTCCTTCTTAAAGCATCTGAGCAAGTAAACTACTTCCTTGTTAAAATTAGGCTTTTGGGTTACTATTTCGTGAATTGCCTCTCTATCATTGTATTAAATTATACTTCATAACCAGGAAGAATCAAAACAAATAGTTTACTTGTAGAAGTATCTTAGTTTCCCAAGGTTCAAGAATAACTTTCTTTTTCTTTTTCATAATATCACACTTTTGTCAAAGTGTTTCTGGATTGGCAATGGTATATAGATATAGCTGTATATAATTTTAAACTTGTTCAAAATTGATGAAAGAAATAACTTTTACTATATAGAAAAATAAGTTGGAAAAACAAATCTAGAATCTAAAATCATGTTTAATGATTTTAGATTTAGAAATTTAGATTTAAATAATAGAGAAAGGTATAAATGTATCAGATATAGACCTCTAAAAACAAAAAAAAAAGATTTATATTTTAATCTTGTTTTGTTGAGAAGCTATTGTGGCATAATGGGATAGAACATTGAGTCTGGGGTCAAGAAAAAAGTCTCAAATCTTGCTAGTTGTATTGACTCAGTTTTCCTCATTTATAAAATGGGAATGATAATTGCATCTAGCTGCTAGAGTTAATCCAATGATAAAATGAGACCATATTTGAAAATCTTAACAGCACTGTATAAATGCTAGTTATTAATATGTTTATGAAGCAAAACTCATGGTGGATAAAAAGGCTTTCCTTTATTCATCAAGTGTTTGGTTTTTTGTTTTTGTTTTTGTTGTTGGTGGGGTTTTTTTGTTGTTTATTTGTTTTCTTTTGTTTGTCTCTTTTAGGTAACCCTCTTACACCATTCCAGAACTGATGAAGCTCGACCACGGATACTTAGCATTTGGCCTTCTGCCAAAATTCTGACACAGATGACTAAGTCAGAACCATTTTCACATTTTAGTGGAAATTGGTGTTCTAAGGTAAATTTTGATACTTTTATGGAAATTTGCTTATCATCAGGTTGTTATATTTGATTTTTGTCAGTATGTATGATAACAGGCAGGGCATGGATGTCAGTCCAATATTTTAGACCAGGAAACATAATTCAAGGCAAAGGAAGACCAAACAGAGCATAAATAAAATATTCTGCTAGAAACCAGAGCTGGGAATCTAGTATTAGGATATAATCTCAAACAGGGATGTGAATTGTACTGAAAGTCAGAACCAGGTATCTAAATTGGGGTATTAATAGGCAGATAAGACAGAATGTCAACAGCAAATAGTATGTGAAATGTTCATTAGAACCTAAGACAAGAGGATCAGATAATGGGATCAGATTTCAGACAAGGAATTTGAGCAAGAGCCAGAGGTCATCAACAATAGGAAAGTTACCAGATTTCTATATATTTCTCTACCACAGATAGGAACCACTTGGAATGTTGAGCAGACCAGAACCATTGGGTAGAAGCAGGTAAAGCCATCTAATTATAATAGAAAGTAAGGGGTGAACATCAGGGGAATTTATGATTTTATCTATTTTTTTTAATTGCAGCATTTACATAAATCTATATTGCCATGTAGTCAGCCAGAACATCTTGTCATTTGGGGCTCATCATGAAACTTTTATTACTGTGACAATTTAGACTGAGAGGAGAAGAATGAAATTAAATATTATCCAAAGTATACATAGACTAAATACATCAAGCTTTTTTCTACATATCACATTGTCTACACAGCAATGTGAGAAAGTTGAAATAATCTTCATATCCCCTCCTGGAGTTTTCGTTTTATTCAGGTTTAAGATTGCTGGCAGTTTGAAACTTAAAAGACCAGCAAGCATATTATAGGATATTAAATAAACAAGCTTCTCATTTTATGACCTATATCTTTCCTTGCTCACTCTCAAAGGGAACTGTGTAACTAGAGAGCTACCAAACACCACATGTTTCAAAAGTCAAATATTAAATAGTAGAATCTGGCTTGCTGATAATCATAAGAAGACCCTTGCATATTAAATTTTAATCTTGACAAAATCTATAAAATGTTATTTAAAATGAAAATTCACATTAATAGGCTTTTATAATCATTTCCCCTTTTTCCATTTTGTAGCCTATTGGCAAATAATATGTTATAATGTAAGAGCTAAAAAAATTTAGAAAATATGTATAAAGAAGGAAATGAGTCAATTAGCCAACCAGCATTTACTAAACACCTCCTGTATAGTTCAAAAATTAAATTCAAAGAAGTTATATTTTACTAGGGAAGACAACATATACATATATACATCTATATAATATAATATAATATATATCATATATATATATAAACATATAAACATCTAACCCTATTTTGACTTTGCTAAGGAGATCAGTACACTAGAGATGCCTACAGGTTCAAGAAGGAATCACTTCAGTATTTCTCTCCTTAATTCTCTGGAGAATTTACCTTAACCTGGGGACTGATGGAAGCAGGCTCATAGATTGAATGACCTTTCCAACCTGAGGGGGTGAGCAACTATAATTATTTTAAAAATGAGGAAACATTCTGGCATCAGAGCAGTGTGTGGAAGTAAGAACAAGAGAGATCCTCCTGTATAAGTCATGCAGCTATGGAGGGGGGTAGCCTTAAAATCCAGTACTGGAACTATATGGGCACTTAAATGGGTATGAGGTACATAAGGATAGGTGCAAAATTGCCAAAAAATTTCACTACTAGCTCCTCTAGCAAACTTACAAGGCCATGACCATGATTCCTCCATTTTCTCCATTTTTTCTTTTCCTCCCTCTTCCCAAGTAGGTATGTAACTATTTCCCAATACTTAAGTATTTCTTTTTTTTTTAAATTTGCAAAACATATGTATGGGTAATTCTTCAACATTAACCCTTACAAAGCTTTCTGTTACAAATTTTTCCCTCCTACTCCCCACCCCTCCCCTAGATGGCAGGATATCCACTACATGTACTTAACTATTTCTTAAGAATTTGCTAGTTTTTAACTTGACTTTATTTTTAAAATATGATAAGCATAGGTAACTTGCATTGCTGATCTATGTAATGTATGCTCAAATACAGCAGAGAAGGGTGATTGGGGAGTACTCAGAATTTACAACTTAATATTTTGCCAGTTAACATCTTGAAAGATGAAGAAACATAATTATTGATTTGTTTTTTAAACAATTATAGCTAGCAGAATATTTTAATTATAAACCCAACTCTCTTGTTTCCTGTAAATAGATTGAAGTTGGGGAGCTTAGGGTGGAGGGCATTCACCTTTTTTTCCCTTCCCAATCCAGTTTTAAAATAAAATGCCTTCAGGGATAGGATCTAAGGAGAGGATGAGAGGAAAAGTCAAACCCAAGGAAGGGAGCTCTTCTCTGCTGTAGTACATCACTATACTTTCACATACCACTGCTACAAATTCAAAATGAAGGAGATAGGGGAGGGGAGGAGGGCACTATCAATTGAGAGCACTCAAGAAAGGCTTCTTTTAGAAGGTAGTTCTTGAATTAAATTTTGAAGTAAATAAGAAATTATAAGGTAGGATTGATGATTATAATGAATACAAAGACACAGACATGAAAAATGAGCCTTGAATGAAACCTGAATAATATCAAGAAAGTCACTATGTCCAGGGAGAAGAGTAATCTAATGAGGCAAATAAAGATACTCAATTGATGTTAATATAGCTAGATGGTGGCAGAGCCATACCCAGTACATGGGTCTCCTTATTCCTAGTTTGATCTTTGTCTACTACTTCCCAGTCTATCCATATTACTACTTGGACATTTTCAAATCTTGACCCTTGCATACAACTCACCTCTTCCTGAATCCTGAGCTTTTACTTATCTTGCTCAGAATCATAACACATTGCCATGTTCAAATCATGCTGCCACATTCGTAAGTCCAACATAATTTCTAGTTTCCCTTTATGTGTTGTCTCTTTCAATAGAATAAAGAAACTATTTGAGATCAGGGACTATCTCCTTTTTTTTTTATTTATATCTTCAGCACTTCACACAGTGTCTGGAACATGGTAAACATTTGATATATGCTTTTTTTAATTCATCCATTCATTCATTTCTAGCCAAGTGCACGGATCAGTTCAGACTACCTTTGACACTAATTATATAACAATAGGAAAGTTACTTGACAATAGGCCCAACAATTATGTATAGTGATTAGTAAACCTTAAAATCACTTTTGTTGGACATTTCGGCAAAACTGCTGCTAAACAAACACTCCTTCAGGGTTAGCTGTTCTCTACCCTATCTTATTTTTATAAGAATTATGTTTTAAGAGTTTTACTTTTCAGTTTAGAGTAAAATTCTTTTAACATTTTATGTACATATGAAACATGAATCTAATTATCACTAGTCTGCCTTAAAATTTTGTTTAAAATATTTTTATCTTTTCAAGAATTTACTAAATTCATTTTGAGTAAATTTTTCTACAGATAACTGCCTTAAACTTGGATGGACAAAATCTCTTTGAAATCACTAATTTGGAAAAATTAGTGAATTTGCGATGGGCATCATTTAGCAATAATAATCTCACAAAAATTGAAGGTTTGGACTCTTGTGTTAATTTGGAAGAGCTCACTTTAGATGGAAACTGCATCTCAAAGCTAGAAGGTAATGGGTTTCAGAAATGAGAAATCATAGCAGAATAAGTGCTTAATACATCAAGAGTAAAAATAATACATAGAAAGTTTTTTAAAATTTAGATTTGAATCCTAGCTCTGCTATTCACTTTCTTTTGTGACCCCACTGGGAAAGTGGCTTTCCACTCTGCGCTTCAGTCTCCTCATCCATAAAATGAACTAGGTGATGTCTAAGGTAAACTTTTCCAGATTTAAAGCCATGAACCTATGACTGTGTCTCCCTCAAGAAGCCATCAAAAAGTTATAATTTCTTGATGTCAGGATCAAAGGATTCCAGCTTTCCTTGCAAGCCTGTCAGTAACAAACTGTAATTTATTTACACAAGTACACTAGATCATAAATGTAAGGTCAAAGGAACCTTAGAGATCTAGTCCAAAATTTTGATTTTACAACTGAGGAAACTAAGGTACAGAGTGGTAAAGTGCTTTGTCCAAAATGATACTGGATGTAATAGAAGAGCCAGCATTTGAAATCAGATGCTCTGGCTCTGGATCCAGTGTTTCCACTGCAGCAAACAAACAAGCTAAGGTGGCCTCTTCTATGTCCTTCAGCCTCTTCCTGTACTTTTCTGTCTTAAATCTGTTGTCATTCCAAAATTGAAAACATGCAACCAAAGAAGGCAGAACTTGTCATGAAGAACCAAACAGAAATGATCACAGTGCCCTCCACATAAGGGGCTAAGGCAAATATCTACTTCTGAGAGCTATGATTCTTCTGATAAAGTTCATACCCTTTAATCTCATCCAATTGATCAGATGTTCTCCTGGCCTCCCTCTTACATTTACATAAAAAGAGAAATGAGTATTAGAATTTTATATTACAATAATCGAGCTAATTTGATCAAATATTTTGTGGCTTGAAACATTTTGAGAGAACTTAATGTTAATCCAAGTAACTGGTGGTGTGTGGCATCCACCTCCCTTCCATACACTTTTTATATTTCTAAGATTAAAAAACAAGGAACAAGTGAATTTTGAAGCATAATTTTAAAATTTAAGTTTATTTCCATAATATGCCATGTACACATATTTTGATGCATACATAGTTTCATATTTAATATTTTAGAGGATAAAGTAGTGTTTGTATTGATGTTTTCACTGAATCCTATGTAGTTTATGCAGAACACTAAGGTTTTATGCAAGACAGTTTGAGCCTTGGATTCAGATATAAGCATCAGTTGTGACTGTTGTTGTTGTTAATATTCATTATAGTCTTATAACTTAAAATGGGTTCTTCTTCTACTCCTAAGTAATATAGTGCTAATCATGTATCTTTCTAAACATAAAGAGAACAGAGAACCCTATTACCTCCTCTCCTTATAGTTATCTTCTTGTCCTTAATCCCAGGTGAAGGTAAACAGATAAGCCTGCTGCCAGACAGTCTATATTTTTGCTACAAAGCTAACCTGAATTTGGGCATAGATATTCCAACTATTTTTGTAGGAGCATACATGGACATAATATCCACAGTAGGAAATTTTTTTTCTATTGAAAGTTCTATTCTAGACTACTATGTTCTTTGGTTTTTTGGCTTTATTCAATTCAGAACCATATTTCTTTTCTCTGCAATCATTTTTTTAAAAGACATAGAAAACAGCAAAGGTATTCTTTATCTTTCTTTCAAGCCTTCCAAATATATTACTCATTGTAAACATTTTGGCATTAATTCAAATAATACTGAATAATACTAATGAAATATTAGTAATAGCTCTTCATCCTTTGGCATTCTTTAGTCCTTTGAATTATTTGAAAATTTTCAGAAGGTAAGTTTAAGACTTTAGTAACAGTATGAACTCTATGCATTCATAATAAAAACTGGTCACTATTTATCAAGATAAATTGAAATCAACATTTCCTAGCTAGATTTCCTTTTCCAGTCACTTAAGGAAGAATGGTTCAATGGAAAAAATCAAAATTTGCTTCTTCCATAGAAGAAAGTGAGATGATAAATTAATGCTGCAGGGTTTTTCAAATTCTCTACAACTGCCAAAGAATGCCAGTGATGCAGACAGAAATTTAACTTTTGAAGCCTATTTTTTTTTCTTTTGTACTAAACTTTCTCTTATATTTGATTATTTTTCCAGGCATTTCAAAACTGATCAAATTAACCCATTTCAGCATAAATAATAATCTCCTTACTGGGTTGGAAAAGCACATCTTTGAAAACATGCTTCATCTTCATTACCTTTCTCTTGAAAATAATAAGATCACTTCATTAGTTGGTTTACAAAAAGCTTATACCATAATTGAATTATACATAAACAATAATTATATTGCTACCAACCAGGAGATCTACAATTTAAAGGTAAATTTTAATGTTTTAGAAGTTTGCAATAATGATTTAATAATGTATATTTATCTTTTATGTGTATAAATGTGTAGATATGTGTAGATATAATATGACTATAAGTCCATATATATTTATATGCACAAATGTATATAAATATATACATATATATATATGCATCAGGTAGAAATCAGAGTAGGACTTTTGTTCAGGACCAGGATTTGTGCAATATGGTGAGAATCCCTATTGGGATAAAAGAAAAAATGTGGGCTGTAAGCACCCTGTCTTATAACTGTAAATAGTTTAGAGAGAACTTTGAAATGGTGTTTCAGTCTGTTCAGTGGTATTGAAAAAGGAGTAATAGAGTCCCTAAGATACTCATGAAAACCTTAGCCAGTTTTTTTTTTATTATGTATTGTTTGAAGATAACCTAACTAAATTTTTTTTTTTTTTGCTTTGGCAATTGGGGTTAAGTGACTTGCCCAGGGTCACACAGCTAGAGAATGTTAAGTGTCTGAGACCAGATTTGAACTCAGGTCCTCCTGACTTCCGGGCCGGTGCTCTATTCACTGCACCACCTAGCTGCCCCATAACCTAACTAAATTTAAAAAGGTTCATAACAAAAAGATTTACAACCACGATAGTTTTTTAGTTGCAGAAACTCATGAAGAGAATGTACTGAGATGTTAAAGAATTGTAGTCTGCATGGATGGAGAGTACCTATATCAAATATTCGTGAATTGCTGAATCACAGAATCACAGAACTACATTCTTAAAAGAATCTCTGAGTTAGGAGTGACTTTAGAGGTCACCTAGCCCAACCTAAAGCAGTCTGCTCTTGAAGATTTTTAGTAATAGGTAACTTGCTACCTTCTGAGACAACCACTTCTACTTTGATATAACTCCAATTGTCAAGCAGTTTTTCCTTAGGTAGCATTTAGAGTTCATTGTATAGCTCCTAAAAACAATGCCCAACTCATAGGTTAGATTTCCAAGTGAACAGCTACCTATCTCAGATTCAAGGTACTTTGGTTCTTCATCCCCTAAAATTATAACTTGTGAGATCCCACCAAAATATTTGCCAGTAATAGTTGGTCAGGGGATGTAATTATTTCAAAGCAAAGGCACTTAATGAAATGGCATTGCAAGAAAATTAGCAATAAAATATTTCTCTCATACACCTGGGCATTCTCCCATAGATATACACAACATCCACTGGAATAGTGGGCACGCATATAGAACAAAAAGCAGTAGTAGACAAAGAATATATGTGGCCAAGGCAACTCATGCCTCCCATGCTGCAGAAACACAAATGTTTTCTAGTGATGTTATCATGCTCTCCTATTAATACGTACCAAGACTGGTCTTGTAAACTCTGCCTGTCAAACCTATTCTCTACTGGTCTTGGGGAGGTGGGGGAGGAGAGCCAAGGGGGCAGAGAGAAGCTGGGAAGTTACCCAAGCTTGGAATCATTAAAGCAAGATCTAAATGGATTCTGGAGTGGCAGAATTCATAATTGTAATGAAGCAATTTTCCAGCTTAAGATAACTTAGAAGGGCCTCCAGGAAAGATCTGTCTCACTTGGGTAAAGATTACAGTATCTGGGCAAGCCAGCAGGAGGCTCTCAGTCACAGCACAGATCAGCAAACAGCCCATGGTCCAGCTCAGCAGGCCAGATGTCAGGCCTCCAGCCCCAAGGCAAGACTAGGCCCAGCCACTGCCCCTGCAGTGGGCAACTACAGGCACTTGGACTAGAAAGCCAGTGACCAAGGTCTCTGATCTCCAGCATGAGAAACTTAGGATAATGATGCCCCCTGTGCCCGAGGAACGGAGATCAACTTTAAAAGTCAAGAAATGGGCTAAAGAAGAATAAGAAGAAACAGAAGAGATCATAGAAAGCTACTATGGCAACAGGGAGGATCCATCCTTTGTTGCATCTCAGCTTCAGAGGCTACATTGAGTGCACAATCATTTGCAAACAAAAAATCACGCACCAACACTCCTTCTACTTTAGCTTTGGCTTGCAACCTTTTCATGTTAAAGGATTTACTATCAGTGTGGTAGCTACATTGATGCTATGTTTGCCTTCATTGAAGATATTTGACAACTTGATTGAAAATGTCATGCTAGGAGCCAAGATGGCGGAGTGAAGACATGAGTCTCTGTGACCTCCTCTGACCTTCTCTCAAACCAACAGCAGATTGAGGCATTAAACTGGTTCTGGAGTCAAACCTCCCCAAAATATTTGGACTACAACACATTCCCAGAAGAAGTTACCTTGGAAGAGCTTTGGAGCAGGTCTGTTTCAGCCAGGCAGGGGGTTGGACAGTTCGCCAGCTCAGACGGCAGCTCCGGGAGAGGGCAGGAAGCCAGGGCCAGGACTCAGCACGGCAGAGTCTAAGCACCTGGGAAGTCCTTGTGAGACTCTTGGGACACTCTGCCCTGATTGCGGGCAGGTGCTTTGGCAGATCTGGTTTTTGTAAAAGGTAGATTGTAAACCACTGAGAACACAGGACCTAGCCTGGATAGCCCAACACTGGAAGTCAATCAGCCGAACTGCTCCAGGGCAAATTAAAGCAGCTGCCACTCCTCTGATTTAAATAGACCTCAAGCTTTAAAAAAAAAAAAAAAAAAAACACCTCTCACCATAGACAGCTTTTATGGAGAGAGAGAAGGGCAGACCTCAGATCTGGAAGTTCCTAAGGGGAAAATAACTCCAGAGGAAGCCAAAAAGGGAGACATGAGCTGGTCCCCATTTCACAAGGCCTTCCTGGAAGATTGCATAAAAAATATCAAAAGAGAGTTAGAAGAAAAATGGGGAAATGAAATGAGATCATTGCAAGGAGGAATGGAAAAAGCATATAATGCCCTACAAAAAAGATATGAAAAAGACACCAATTCACTGAAAAACAAAATTGGTGAAATAGAAAAAGACTGCAATGAACAAAAAATTTCAATTGGCCAGTTACAAAAGGAGCTAAAAAAGGTAACTGAAGAAAATCACACATTAAAAATTAGAATTGAACAAATAGAAGTGAATGACTTAATAAGACGTCAAGAATCAGTCAAACAAAAACAAAAACATGAAAAAAGTAGAAAAAAATGAAATATCTCCTAGGGAAAAAAACTGACCTGGAAAATAGATTTAAGAGAGACAAACTAAGGATTATTGGACTTCCTGAAAGCCATGATGAAAAAAAAGAACCTAGACACTATCATGCAGGAAATCATGAAAGAAAACTGCCCTGATGTTTTAGAATCAGAAGGCAAAATCACTATAGAAAGAATTCACCGATCACCTCCTGAAAGAGACTCCAAAATTAAATCCCCAAGGAATATCGTGGCTAAATTTTAGGACTATCACACCAAGAAAAAGATATTGCAAGCAGCTAGAAAGAAACAATTCAAATATCAAGGAAGTATAATTAGAATCACCCAAGATTTGTCACCACATTAAAGGATCTAAGGGCCCGGAATCAGATATTCCAAAAGGCAAAGGAACTTGAATTATAACCAAGAATAAGCTATCCAGATAGAATGAGCATTATTTTCCAGGGAAGAAAATGATATAGGTGAATTTCAACTATTTCTTTTTTTTTTAATTTTTAAAATTTTTTTTACTTTTTGCTGAGGCAATTGAGGTTAAGTGACTTGCCCAGGGTCACACAGCTAGGGAATGTTAAGTGTCTGAGACCAGATTTGAACTCAGGTCCTCCTAACTTCAAGGCTGGTGCTCTATCTACTGCACCACCTAGCTGCCCCAAATTTCACCTATTTCTAATGAAAAGACCAGATCTGAACAAAAAAAATTGACCTCCAAACACAGAACTCAAGAGAAGCATAAAAAGGTAAAAAGGAAAGAACTCTTGAGAACTATATTTCTACTATGGGTATACTTAAAGAATGGGGTTATAATTTGATTTTACTTTGATAATATGAAAAAGAAACTAGAGGTGGAAGGGCTATCATACTGGAAAAAGAGGGAAAAGTAGGTAAAATAAGGTTTAAAAAAAAAGGAGGTAAAAATAAGGTAAAATCTCATGAAGAGGCAAAGAAAACCTAATATAATTGAGGGAAAGAAAGGAGGGAGATGAGCATTGTGTGAATCTTACTCTCATCAGATTGGGCTCTAATAGAGTATATCAGACACATTTGGTTTCACAGAGAAACTTGTCCCTCCTTATAGGGAAGTGGGAGAGAAAGGAGGAAAAGAAAGGAATAGACTAATAGAAGGAAAAATAGAAGAATTAGGGGAAAAGTGTAAAAAAGGGGAGGGGCCCTAAAGGGGGGAGGACTGTTTGAGGGAGGTGGTCATCAAAAGCAAAATACTGGGGAGGGGGGAAGGGAGAAAGGGAAAGAAAAGAGAAAAACATAACTTTGGGTAAATAAGATGGGGGAAATACAGAATTAGTTATTCTAACTGTGAATGTGAATGGGATGAACTCCCATAAAATGGAAGTGTATAGCAGACTGGATTAAAAGCCAGAATCCAACAATATGTTGTTTACAAGAAACACATCTAAAGCATAGAGATACATACAGAGTGAGAGTAAAGGGCTGGAGCAGAATCTATTATGCTTCAGGTGAACAGGGGTAGTAATCCTGATCTCAGATCAAGTAAAAGCAAAGGTATATCTAATTAAAAGAGATAAGGAAGGAAACTATATTTTACTAAAGAGTACCATAAATAATGAAGCATTATCAATACCAAATATACATGCACCAAGTGGTATAGCATCCAAATTCCTAGAGAAGAAGTTAAGAGAGATGCAAGAAGAAATAGAAAATGTCACGCTAAAGAGCATGAGAGCAAGTACAGTCTTGTTTCCCTCCATTGGTGACTGGGAAAGCTCGAGAGTCTTGTGCATTGTTCAGAACCCAGGAAAGCATGCCATCATAAAATTGATGTACTACATTGATGAATTTCTCTGGGCAACCAAATTTTGACAATTTTCCATAAACCCTCACAACTGACAGTATCAAAGGCCTTGGTCAGATCTACAAACGTTGTATTCAAACTTTTGTTCTGCTTCTTGAATTTCTCCTGGAGTTGCTGGGCAACAAACACCATATCAAGTCTTCCTCAGCCTCTCTGAAGCCACAGTAGTTCTCGGATAGTTGACCTTCTTCCAGATATAGGATCAGCCTATTAAGGAGGACTCTGGTGAGAATCTTGCCAGCAGTGACTAAGAAAGAGACCTCCCTATGATTGTCATATGACAGTCTATTTACTTTAGTTTTATAGAGATGAATAATGGAAGCATTCTTAAAGGAGGGAGTAAGCATTGTTTGAACCTTATTCTCATTAGATTTCGCTCAAGAGGGAGTAACATTTACACTTAGTTGCTTATAAAAATCAATCTTACCCTAGAGGGAAATAGGAGAAAGGGAGGGAAAAAAAGGGAAAGGGAGGAGCTGATAGAAGTGGGGGCAGAGTGTAGGAAGTAGTGATCAGAAGTAAAATACTAGTTAGGAAAGACAGTGAAGGGAGAAAGAAAAGTATAAATGGGGGAAACTAGAATAAGGGGAAATACACAGCAAATATGAATGGCATGAATTCTCCCATAAAATGGAAGTGGATAACAGAGTGGATTAAAAGCCAGGATCCTATAATATGTTACTTACAATAAACACATTTTAGAAAAGTTAGATATGATAGACCTCTGGAGAAAATTAAATGGAGATAGAAAGGAATATTTTTTTCTCTGTGGAATATGGTACCTACACAAAAATTGACCATCTATTAGGGCATTAAAAGCCTCACAGTCATACAGAAAAGCAGAAATATTAAATACATTCTTTTCAGATCATGTTGCAGTAAAAATTATGTATAAAAAGAGTCATGGAAAGATAGACTAAAAATTAATTGGAAACTAAATAATCTAATCCAAAAGAATGAATGAGTGAAACACTAAATCATAGAAATAATAATGAATCAACATATCAAAATTTATGGGATGCAGCCAAAACAGTTCTTAGAGTATATTTTATATCTCTAAATGCTTACATGAATCAAATAGAGAAAGAAAAGATCAATGAATTGGACATACAAAAAAAAAGGCTGTATATCTTATAGCCCTTTTTTGGGCTCTATATATACACTATGTGTGTGTGTGTGTGTGTGTGTGTGTGTATACAGAAAGAGAGAGAGAGAGACAGAGACAGAGACACAGAGGATAGAGAGAAAGAGCTCAAAAAAGGGCTATAAAACTCTGCATGCCCTTTGATCTAACAGTACCACTACTAGGTCTGTATCCCAAAAAGATCAAAAAAAAGTGAAAAGTATATAGTATCAGCTTAATGCTGGTCTTTTAGCCCCCATAGGATTCTGGCCAAGTATTCTGCTTAAGTATATTCTCTTCTGCCTTACACCTTCTAGCCATAGGTACTGCCATATTTTGTATGGTTCAGCTTTTTTTAAACTAGGTCTTTTAGAACACAAACACACATGCACACACACATTTTTCCTAAAAAGCTAAAAAGTTCCCTCTCTTGTTCACTCCATATCTAAGCTCAGAGACTTGCCTATCCACCTAACAGTAGATTCTCAGTCCTTGGTATCAAGTTTTTTAGAATAAAGACAAAAGTTGTCCCACCTAACTAAGGTCTTTAGGTTTGATCACTTTGCTACTTTCCTTATATAGGGCTTGTTTCCTATGAACAGAGACCTCCCCCTAGTTTATAGTAAATATTCAATATAATATCCATATTTTCTCTGGAAGCTAGGCTATAAACTTGTTCATGATAATTTGCTTACTAATTCCAATCAGCTCTAAAAGTTTGAGGCTTCTAAGTTTTTGAGAACTAATGACTCCTAGTCATCCATATAAATGAGTAGGCTGAGTGTCCACAAGATAATTGTCTACTCTCATCTCAGCCAGAATTCTTAGCCCTTTCATCTGTGAATTCATTGGCCCAAGACTAATAAGCCTTATACCCACTACTCTTACTCTTAGATGATGAAGCTGAAACTTTCCTCTCTGTAAATTCCAATCATTGCTCCTAATTCTCCCTTCTGTACTCAATCAAAAACTGTAATTCCTCTTTCACATGACAGACTTCCAAATATTTGAAAACAGTTATATTTTCCCTAAATCTTCCTCTTCTGCAATTAAACATCACCACTAGTTTCTTCAACTAATCTTTTTGGTAATGATTTGCTATCCCCTTCTCATTTTGGTGTTTCCAGTTGTGAAGTATTAAAGAAAGAAACCCTAAGAACCTAAGAAAGTTAATGAAGCAAATGCATGACAGTCTCTCATGATTACTGAAGTTCAGAATCAATTAGTGATTCAAAATAATATTTTTCAGGGGGCTAAATAAAAGTTACATAGCAACTTTGTGTCAATTCAAAATGTGCTTTTTTTTTGCAAGGGTTTATACAATCTGGTCATTTTAGACTTGTGTGGAAATCTTATAGTATGGAATCAAGAAAACTACCGGTTGTTTGTGCTCTTCCACCTTCCAGATCTCAAAGCATTGGATGGAATCTCAGTAGTGAGTTGTTTTTACTACAGCATTTGACGCAAATCATGTATTTTCAGATTTGTTAGCTATAATAATCATCTTGAACCTGACTACTTTTGTACTCTGACAACCATCCTTATGAAATTTAGAAAAATGCAAGGCTATAAAACAAATTTTAGAAGTGTTTTGAAATTTTGAATGTTTACATGTGAATATATGGCATTATAGATGATAAAATATATGCATATTATAGAAAGACAGTAACTATTAAGCATTTACTATGTGTCAGACACTATAACATGTAATATATCTGTGTAGCATGTAAGTATGTATGCATGCATGTATGTGTATGATAATTTAACAAGTACGCTTGCTGACTGTTCCAAGACCAGGCTACTATATCTATCTCTTGAAGTTCCAGCAGATAACCCTGAGGAGTTTTTTAATCCTTTTTCTATTCTACTATCTGCTTAAACCCCAACTAGATATTAGATACCTTCCATATTAGCTGTCAATGCCTAGCACCCCAATTTCATTTAAACACCTGTCATCAATTGATTTTTATAAAGGGTAATCTTTACTTCAGTGGGGTAATGGTTACCAGACCTGGAATCAGAAAGATTCATCCTCCTGACTTCAAACCCAGCCTCAGACACTCACTATGTAACCTTGGGCAAGTCACTTCACTCTGTTTGATGAAAAAGGAAATGGCAAATAACTCTAGTATCTTTGCCAGGAAACCCCCCAGATGGAATGAGATATGACTGAACAACAACAAAAGTTTTCAGACCCTCACTACCTATGTGACCCTGGGCAAATCACTTAATTCTCTTTGCCCTAGTTCCTCATCTACAAACTGGGCTGGAGAAAGAAATGGCAAAGTACTCTAGTACCCTTGCCAAGATAACCCAGATGAAGTCATGAAAAATTAGATATGACTGAAAATAACTAAACAACAAACACAAATAACAAGAGTAGCCTACTAACACCTCAAGTGTATACTCTTCCCTACAACATTTTGGGAAATGGGGAGTGAGTGAGCTAAGTGAATGGTTCAGTTCCCACCAAGTTCATATCCAGATGGAGCATGACTATTGAATGAATTTGCAGGAAAGAATTCTGAGAAGATGGCAGAATAAGATGGTAAATTTCAAGCTCTCCAGATTTCCCTCACAAACAGAACAAACTTGAATCTCAGGGCGAACATAGACTGGTGAAAAATCAAGAAGATTTGAGGCAGGAAAGGAGTCCTCCTGGGACAACCCAAGAAGACTGGAGAAAAGACTTAAAGCTGAGATTAATCCATGTAAAATGCAAACACCTCTGGGCTGGCTCTACAGGAACACCAAGTGGGGACTCCTATGGTTACCTGGGTTTGAGTGGAGCCTCAGCAGGAACCACAGAAACTTTCACCTCCTGACAACAAAGGCTTGAGTCTGGAAAGACTGAGGGAACCTCTGCTGATAAGAATGCCAGGCCCAGCTGTGCTACAGGGACAAGGCCCTGGACAAGAAAGAACCAGCACACAGGGAGTGCAAAAGCAGTGGAGCAAGGACATTACTATCTGTGGGTACTTACAGGAGAAAGGAGCTCTTTGTTTGGGGTTCCAGTTCAGAGGGGAGAGGTGAAGTGAAACTAGAAGCACCATCCCCCACCTCACAATTAGAAGTGCTTACACTAATATTTTTTGTTAAAAAAAAAAAAATGAACCAGCAAAGAAGAAAGAACTCAACCATAGAAAACCTACTATAAGAATTGGGAAGACTGGGGTTCATTTTCAGAGGAAGACACTAAAAAAAAAAAAAAAAAAAAGCTTCTTCTACTCAAAGAGTAATGTTAATTGGCTATCTGCCTAAAAAGAATTCAAAAAAGAATTTTAAAATCAAATGAGAAACATTGAGGACAAAATTTAAAAAATTAAAAACTAAGAAAAACAAGACTATGAAAAAATTAACCAACTAGAAAAGAAGATACTTCTAGAGTCTCAAAAATGAAAATAACTATTTGAAAATTAGAATTGGCCAATGGGAAACCAGTGAAGCTATAAGAGACCCAAGAAATAACAAAACAGAATATAAAAAATGAAAAAGGGGCAAAATATGAAACATATGAAAAACAACAGATCTGGAGAATAGATCAATAAGAAAAAATATAAGAAAAATTGAACTACCTGAAAGCTGTGACCAAAAAAAGAATCTTGACACAGTGTTGCAAGAAACAATGCAAGAAAATTGTCCTGGAATGATAGAACATGAGGGAAAAGTAGAAATAGAAAAAATCCACCGATCACCACATCAGAGAGATTCTTTGTGGAAAACACATAAGAATATTATGGCCAAATTTCAAAAACCCCAGTTCAAAAAGAAAATTCTGCAAGAAACAAGGAAAAAAATTCAAATATACTGGATCTATAATTAGAATTATACAAGACTTATCAGGAGCCACAATAAAAGATCACAAGTCCTGAGATCATATTGGAAATTGAAATCATATTGAGTTCATTTTGGAAATCAAAAGAACTAGGCTTGCAGCCAAAAATGTCATATTTAGCAAAATAATCCATAATATTGATTGAAAAAAAATAGACATTCACCAGACTTGCAGATTTTCAAGACTTTCTTTCAACCAAACCTGAACTCATTAGAAAATTTTAACATATAAGAGCAAATATCAAAGATCAATTTCAAGAAATTTAACATGGGCAAATTGTTTGTTTTTTACTTGAAAATGTATACCATATGTCTAAGATTGACATCAGCACTTGGGTAGCACAAAAGAAAGATTGGAACATTGTTGAGTAGACTTAAAAAAAGCAAACCTAGAAAAAGGTAAAAAATAGTAATTATGTTATACAAATGAGGTACAGAGGAAGAATAAACACAGAGGTATTAGAGGGGGGAGAGGGCTCATAATCCTGAAAAACTTATATAAGAATGGGTTAAACAGGCAACTCTACATATATATCATAAAGGATATAGCACCCTCCAAAATCTATAAAGAAATAAGGGGAGAAAGATTGACAGAGGGGAAAGCAAAGGGTGGGGGAAGAAGACAAGGGAAGGATCAATGGGTGGAAGAAGGTTAAATGGTAGCAAGGTAACTTAAGGAGCAGAATTAAATAGAAAACTTAGCAGGGATAGGAAAGAAATGAGATATACACAAACACTACAAGGGTCAAGAGTAGACTTTATTAGGGAAAAAAAAGGTACATCCAGTAATCATTGATTTTAAACAAAGTCACATTTAAAGATTCAATCGAGAGAAATCTATATATCAGCCATACTAATACTGTATTAAATGCATGTTTACATACTGGCAAATGCGTGTGTGTTGTGTGTGTGTGTGTGTGTGTGTGTGTGTGTGTGTGTGTCTAAGACCCTCTACAGAGTACTCAGTAGAGAAAAATGTCACTGGGGCAGCTTACAATCCAGCTCAGAAGGCAAACCCTGGAAAACCAGGTTGTTTCCTGAACAGAGCAGGAATCCTGCAAACACAAGGGGCCCCTTGTCTCAAAACCAAGCCTCAGAGCTGCACAAGAAGCTTGGGACAGCACCCTCTATGCCACAGGAGAGAGCTCAACCATAAAAGAAAAAAAAATACCAAAAAAAAAAATGAGGAAGAAACAGGGAAAAAAAAAACAAAAACCTTGACCACAGAAAGCTACTATGGTGACAGGGCAGATCAAAACACAAATTCAGGGCAGCTAGATGGTGCAGTGGATAGAGCATCAGTCCTGAAGTCAGGAGGACCTGAGTTCAAATTTTACTTCAGACACTTAATACTTCCTAGCTTTGTGACTCTGCTTAACCCCAATTGCCTCAGCAGAAGAAAACAGAATGTCCACAGAAGAAATCTCAAAGAGTGAGATAAATTGGTCTCAAGCCAAAGAGGTTTCTTGGAAATGCTCATAAAAGACTTCAAAAAACAAATAAGAGAAGTAGAAGAAAAAAATGAGAGAGGTAATTATGAGAGAGTCAACAGTTTGGAAAAGAAGGGAAAAAAATTGTCTGAAGAAAACAACTCCACTCCTTAAAAGGTAGAATAAGTCAAATGGAAAAAAAGATATAAAAGATAAATGAAGAAAATCATGAATTAAAAACTAGAACAGGGCAAATGGAAGCTAATGACTTTGTGAGACAGCAAGAATCAATCAAACAAACTAAAAAGAGTGAAAGAAAAAAATGGAAGAAAATGTGAAATATCTCATTGGCAAAACAGCCAATCTGGAAAATAGATCCAGAAGAGACAATTTAAAAATTATTGGCTTACCTGAAGGCATTCTACAAGAGATCATTAAGGAAAACTGCCCTGATGTGCTAGAAACAAAGGGGGAAATACTCATTGAAAGAATCCATCGATCATTTTTGGAAAGAGATCCCACAAGGAAAACCCCAAGGAACATTGTTGTGAAACTCCAAAATTACAATCTCAAGGGAAAATCCTGCAAACTGACAGACAAAAACAATTCAAATATAAAGGAACAACAGTGAGAATTACCCAGGATCTGGCAACTTCTACAATAAAGGATCGGAAGGCTTGTAATACCATATTCCAGAAGACAAAGGACCTGGGATTACAACCAAGAATTAACTACCCAATGAGATTCAGCATCATATTTCAGGGGAGGAGATGGAGCTTCAATAAAGTAAGAGACTTTCAATCATTTCTGTTGAAAAAAAAAACAGAACTAAACAGGAAATTTAATCTACAAACACAAGAGAACCATAGAAAGGTAAACAAGGGAAAATACATGTATTAAAAGTTAAACTACTTACATCCCTAGATGGGAAAACAATAGCTGTAATTCTTGCAAACTGTATTTGGCATTGAAGCAGATAAGAGGGGGTGGACATCACATGGACTGAGAGGGTTGTTGTGAATGGCCTCTAATGTGATATTATCAAAGAAAAAGACATTGAGGGGTGGAAAAAGAGGAAAGGGGAGATAAAAGACCTGAGGATGAGCATTGTCTGAAGCTTGATCTCATCGTTTTGGCTCTAAGAGGGAATAACTTAATCATTCAGTTGGGTATAGAAATTTATCTAACCCTATAAAGAAGTAAGAAAAAGGAAAAGAAAAAGGAGGGATAGGATAGAAAAAAGGGCAAAACACTAGGGGAAAAGGTAAGAGAAAGGGGGAAGAGTTGATAGAAGATAAGGTAGTGAGTGGAGTGGGTTTAAAAAACAACTAGTAAGAGAAGGGGGGAGGAGTGATAGGAGATAAAGCAGTGGGTAGGATGGGTAAAAAAAACAGGACTAAGGACAGGGTAGAAAGAGAAAGCAAAAATATATACAAGGGAGAAAATAGAATGCAGAAAAATACAGAGCTAGTAATCACAATTGTTAATGTGAATGGGATGAACTCTTCCATAAAACAGAAGTAGAGTGGATTAAAAAACAGAATCTTACAATATGTTGTTTACAAGAAACACATTTAACATAGAGACACATTCACAGTAAATGTAAAAGGCTGGAACAGAATTTATTATGCTTCAGCTGAAGTAATAAAAGCAGGAGTAGCAATTCTGATCTCAGATAAAGCAAAAGTAAAAATAGATCTTATTAAAAGAGATGAGGAGCAAAAGTACATCTTGATAAAAGGGTACTGTGAATAATGAAGTAGTAATGATACTAAATATGTATACACCAAGTGGTAGAGCAGGCAAATTCCTAGAGAAGATTTTAAGCAGTTATAGGAAGAAATAGGCAACAAAACTATTCTATGGGAGACCTCAGCCCTTCCCTCTTAGAATCAGACAAATTTAATCACAAAATGAACAAGAAAGAAACTAGGGAGGTTAATAGGATCCTAGAAAACCTAGATATGATAGACCTCTGGAGAAAATTGAATAGGGGCAGAAAGGAATATGCCATTTTCTCAGCAGTACATGGCACTTATACAAAATTTGACCATGTATTAGGGCATTAAAAATTTCACAGTGAGAGACAAAAAGTCAGAAATAGTAAATGCTTCCTTTTCAGGCCATAAAGCAATAAAAATTATATTTAATAAATAGCCAGGGAAAGATAGACTAAAAATCAATTGGAAATTAAATAATCTAATTCTAAGGAATGAGCAGGCCAAACAAAAAATCACTGAAACAATCCATAATTTCATTCAAGAAAATGACAATAAGGAGACAACGTACCAAAAGCTGTGGAATGCAGCCAAACTAGTTTTTAAGAAAAATTTTATATCTCTAAATAGCTACATAAAGAGGAGATCAATGAATTAGGCATGCAACTAAAAAAGTTTTAAAAAGAGCACATTAAAAACCCCCAATTAAATACCAAATTAGAAATTTTGAAACTCAAAGGAGAAATTAATAAAATAGAAACTTAAGAAAACTGTTGAAATAATAAAACTGTTCATAATAATAAAAACTAAGAATTGGTTACTAACAAAATAGATAAACCTTTGGTTAATTTGATCAGAAAAAGAAAAAACCAAATCACCAGCATCAAAAATGAAAGGGGGGAACTTACCACCAATGAAAAAGAAATTAAATAAATAATTAGTAATTATTTTGCCCAACTCTATGGCAGCAAGTCTGACAATCTAACCAAAATTGATGAATGTTTACAAAAATATAAACTGCCCAAGTTAAGAGAAGAAGAAATAAAATATTTAAATGGTCCCATTTTAGAAAAAAAGAAATTGAATAAGTTATCAATGAATTCCCTAAGAAAAAATCTCCAGGGCCAAATGGATTCACAAGTGAATTTTATCAAACATTTAAAGAACAATTAATTCCAAAACTATAAATTATTTGGAAAAATAAGTAAAGAAGGAATACTGCCAAATTCCTACTATGACACAAATATGGCACTGATACCTAAACCTGGAAGAACCAAAACAGAGAAAAAAAATTACAGACCAATCCCTCTAAAGAATATTGATGCAAAAACTTTAAATAAAATATTAGTAAAAAGATTACAGCAATTTATCAACAGGATAATAACACTATGACCAAGTGGGATTTATACCAGGAATGCAGAACGGATTCATTATCAGGAAAACTATTACCATAATCAACCATATCATTAACAAAACCAACAAAATCATTTGATGATTTCAATAGATTCAGAAAACACTTTTTACAAAATACAGTATCCATTTCTATTAAAAACACCAGAGAGCATAAGGATAAAGGGAGCTTTCCTTAAAATAATAAGCAGTGTCTATCTAAAATCTACAACAAGTATTGTTTGTAACAGAGAGAAGCTGGACACCTTCCCAATAAGATCAGGGGTGTAACAAGGATACTCATTATCACCACTATTATTCAACATTGTATTAAAAATGTTGGCTTTAGCAATAAGAAAAGAAAACGAAATTTAAGAAATTAGAATAGGCATTGAGAAAATAAAATCACTATTTGCATATGATATAATGATATACTCTGAGAATCCTAGAAAATTATCCAGAAATCTACTGGAAACAATTCATAGCTTTAGCAAAATTTCAGGATATAAAATAAATCCACGTAAATCATTAGCATTTCTATATATTTCTGACAAAGCCCATTAGCAAGAGATAGAAAGAGAAATTCCATTTAAAATTACTCTAGGCAAAATAAAATACTTAGGGTCTACCTGCTAAGACAAACCCAAGAACTATATGAACAGAATTACAAAATACTTTTCACCAAAATAAAATCAGATCTAAACAATTGGAAAAATATAAATTATTCATGGCTAGGCCAAGCTAATATAATAAAAATGACAATTCTGCCTAAATTGGTCTACTTGTTCAGTGCCGTACCAGTCAAGCTGACAAAACATTATTTTATAGAACTAGAAAAATAATAACAAAATTCATCTGGAAGAACAAAATGTCAAAAATATTAAGGAAATTAATGGAAAAAATACAAAGTATGGTGGCTTAGCAATACCAAACCTAAAACTATATTATAAAGCAGCAGTCATCAAAACCATGTGGTACTGGCTAAGAAATAGAGTAGAGGATCAATAGAACACATTAGATACACACAGCACAATAAGCAAGGCCTAGAGCAATCTAATATTTGATAAACACCCAAACTCCAGCTTCTGGAATAAGAAGTCACTATTTGACAAAAATTGTTGGGAAAACTGGAAAATAATATGTCAGAAACTAGGCATAGATATATATCTCACACCCCATATAAAAATATAGTCAAAATGGATACATGATATGGGCATAAAATCTGATACCATAAATGAATTATTAGAACAAGAGATCTTTGGCGAAGGGAAGAATTTATGACTAAAGAAGGACTAGAGAATATTATGAAAGGCAAAGGTAACAGCTTTGATTACATTAAATTAAAAAGTTTGTGCACAAACAAAACCAACAGAAACAAGATTAAAAGGGAAGTTCAAATCTGGGAAAAAAATCTTTACATACAGTATTTCTGATAAAGGTCTCATTTTGAAAATATATAAAGAACTGTGTCAAATTTATGAGAATACATGTCATTTCCCAACTGATAAATGGTCAAAGGATATGAACAGACAATTTGCAGATAATGAAATTAAAGCCATTTGTAGTTATATGAAAAAATGCTCTAATCACTATTGATTAGAGAAATGCAAATTAAAACAACTCTGAGGTACTACCTCCCATCTCTCAGATTGGTTAAGATGACAGGAAAAGATAATGATAAATGTTGGAGGGGATGTGGGAAAACTGGGACACTGATACATTGTTGGTGGAGTTGTGAAATGATATAGTCATCCTGGAGATCAATTTGAAACTATGCCTAAAAGGCTATAAAACTGTGCATATATCCTTTGACCCAACAGTGCCATTACTGGGTCTGTATCCCAAGAAAATCATGGAGAGAAAAGGACCCATGTGTACAAAAATGTTTGTAGCAACTCTTTTTGTGGTAGCAAAGAATTGGAAAAGGAGTGGATGCCATCAATTGGGGAATGGCTGAACAAGTTGTGGTACATGAAAGTAATGGAATATTATTGTTCTATAAAAAAATTATGAACAAGCTGATTATAGAAAGACCTGGAAAGATTTACATGAACTGATGCTGAGTGAAACAAGCAGAACTATAGGAATACTTTATACAACTAACAGCAAGAATGTGCTATGACCAACTATGTCAGGCTTGGATCTTCAGTAGTTCAGTGATCCAAAGGAATCCCAATAGACTTTGGACAGAATATTCCATCTGCAATCAGAGAATGAATCAAGGAGACTGAATGTAAATCCACACAAGCTATGTTCATTTCTTTTTTTTTTTTCTCTCTCCCATGATTTTTCTTGTTTGCTCTGATTTTTCTCTCTCAACATAATTCATAAAACAATGTGTATTAAAAAATAAATTTTAAAAAAAGAGTAAAGGAGACAAAAGAGAAAATGTCTGAAGTTGATTGGACTTTTTGAATATCCCTGCAGCCAATCCAAGTGGCACCTCTCCAACACAGAGCCAATAGGAATCAGGAACATGTAAGCTGCCCAGACTTTTCCAGGCACTTTTCTTACACATCATCATTACTATTGGAAGCAAAGTCCCTAGCCTCCTGAAAGAGGAGGATACCATTTGATGTACTCTGCATATGTATCAGACCTCTCATTATATAAATTCCTAAATATTTATATATATGTATATATATATATATACACATATGTATGTGCTAAATTGTGTCAAACACACTCATAGAGATTATAGTTATTTTAATGTCTACCCACTAAAAAAAATTGCCTACACAATAAAAGGGACCAATGAACCAGAATGATGAATGCATTTAACTTACACAAGATTCTTCCCATAGTTCCACCCCTACAATAAAAAGTATTTTCTATTTCTGGCATTGTTTATTGTTGTTTTATAGTTGAAAAACATTGTTAATATGACCAAGAGGAATAAGTATAGATAGGTGCAGAGATAAACATAAAAGTAGCATTATAATCAGCATCACCAAGACTTTCATAAATTTATTGTAGAGTTGAATGACCATTTTGTATATAATTATTATAATCTCTAAGAAATCCCACAATCAATTCTATTTATTATAGAATCTATTTCAGAATGTAGAACCATAATGCTTCTCTCAACTAACCCTATGACTGAATTATACTGGAAAGGGGCTTTCATTATGCACTTTAACCTCACCTGTGTCTTTAGTAAGACTACACTTAATTAGCATTCTTTTGTCATGCTTAGATCTAGGTCTTTATCATGGGAATGGATAATAGGTGTTATAATGAGATCCTTCTAGCAATTCTCCTAACTAAACTCAGCTGAATAGAATCTGCCAAATCTTATGTTATTACCAAATTTCAAGAAATAGTACTGTAATATCATAGTGAAAATTCAAAGCATGACTTAATTTTTTATCTTATTTTCACTAGTACATTTTGTATTAAGTCATATTCATTTTTGAATCTATATCTCTTTTACCTAGAAAACCATCCCTTGTTACAGACTTAAATATAAAACAAAACAAAACAAAATCAGTTTTGCAAAATTAACCAATACATCTACTGAGTCTGGCAGAATATACAATATTCCCTATTCATAGTTTGCTACTTCTACAATAAAAAGAGATTAATTTTCTTAACTTTTATAGTTTTGTTATTATAGTAATGCATTATAGTCAGTTTCAGCTTTTTATTATTTATATTTATACTGAAGTGTTTAGTGTATTTACTGTTTTCCTGGTTCTGCTTACTTCACACTTTGTATCAGTTCTTTCAAGTTTTCAAAGCTTCTCTGAAGTCTTAATATTCATCATTTCTTATGGCACAGAAATACTCCATTGTATTCATGTACTACAGTGTAATTAGTGATTCCTCAGGTGATGGTGTTGAGAGGTGAGAAATGAAGGGTGAGAGATATCCTAATAGCAATGGGGTCTTCAGGCCAGTGTCACAGGTTTTTGCAAAAGACTTTGCAGTCCCAATCTCCAAGCAAGGTTTTTGGCAAAAAAAAAAAAAAAAAAAAAAGGTTTATTACATTGAGAAGCTACCCAGCAGGCCAGTTCCACATAGGAATTATCAAAGGTTTGGGTACAGAATCTTGTCTTTTATTAGCTTTCTATGGTTTGGAGCTAGGGAGCAATTAGGAGCTAATTTTCAAATCAATAAAAGGTGGTGATTATGCCCCAGACCAAGATCTCCAAATGAATTGTAAGTGGAGATTATTATGGGAATTTCCCCTGAGAATCCAGTAGGAGGGTGGGGATGCTCCCAAAGGTCTGGAGGGGTTGAGTTTTAGGATTTTTCCAGCCCAGGTACACTCCCTCCCTCCCCAAAGATCAGGGAGACACAGTTCTTATTGCATCAATGAGGTATTAGCATTGGCCTTTCAGAAGTCCTTTTCAGATATTAAATGGGATTTATATGGGAGATCTGGTCTTTTCTATGAATTCTCATATCACCATCTTATCAAAAAGTATCCTAAAGTGTCAACTTTCTTATTAAAATTCTAATTCAGTTTGTTATTTTTAGAAATGTTAAAATTCATATCATTTATCATTTTTAAATTTATTAATTTATATTTCTGATTCTAATATCTATAACAAAGCTAATAAATATATACAAATATATTTTAGACTCTGTGTTATTACCCTTCCTTTCTTCCTGGCTTTCTGGTTTAGAATAACCTCAACATAATTAACCAAGCAAATTAATGTATTGGTTATATCTGGCAATATATGCATATGTAATTGTTTAAAGAGACCTCAGAGGCCATCTGTTCCAACCTTCTCATTCTCTAGATGAAGAAATTGATGCACAGAAGGGTTAAGGTCTTGTCTAACATCAAACAAGTTCTGTCAGGAATGGGATTTGAACCTCAATTCTTTTGCTCCAAAGGCATATTTTATATCATATTCACCTCTCTTTTCCCTTTCACTTCCAGTCTTCTTGATAGGTAGTAATTTTTTGTTTACCTACCTCACCTTATTTATCACCTTTTAAACTTTCAAAATCTTGCAACTGTTAGCTTTCCCTACAACTTGACTTACATACCTCTCTGAAAGGTCACTAGTGACCTCATAAATGTCATAATTACTGTAGATAGGCAAATGTCTCTTAAGACAGCTACCTGTGGCACTGTGCTGTTGTTGTTTTGTCATTTTTCAGTTACATCTGACTGTTTGTAATCCCATTTGGGGTTTTCTTGGCAAAGATACTGGAGTGACTTGCCATTTACTTCTCCAGTTCATTTTATAGATGGAAGCAGAAAGGGTTAAGTGACTTGCTAGCAAGTTTTCAGATTTTAATTAATGTCTTTCTGATCCCAGACCCAGTTCTCTATCCAGTGTTCCATTTAGCTGGAATATTGTGTCTGGTTAAGGAACATTTAAGGAAGACATTAAGAGGTACATTGGGGACATTGTAAAAAGGCTCTGATTCTATGTCATAGGAGTGAAGAAAGATGTTTAAAAGAAAAAATTTAGAGATTATATTAATGGTCTTCAAGTATTTGATGGTCTGGTCATGGGAAGATAGAATTAAACTTCTCCCTAGGTTTAGATGAAGTAAGGTTTATATGTAATATATTTCCTCCCATCACCATCAATTCTTCTCGATGGTTGTATAATTATTCTTCTTGTGAATCCAATTATCTTATATAGTAAGCTCTTACTCCTCCTTCCCTTATATGTTCATTTTTCCTTCCCTTTTCTTTTTTCTCTTGATATTATAAAAAATATAATAAAATTGCACCTAGGCCATCTCCCTTATTTACTCTTTCTATGACATTAAAGACATTAGGATTTTGAGGGAACTCTTCTATTAACATAAATATTTTATCATATAGTCCTTTCATATTAATCAAATATATTTTCCTTTCTATGTTTCTCTTGACTTGTGTTTACATTTCAAACCATATACTCAGGTCTATATAATCCTAACTTTGGCTTCTTTATATTTGATTTATATCTATCTCCTTGCAGTATTTTTCCTTGACTTGAAAGGTCTGGATTTTGTTTGTTGCATTCCTAGGATTTCTCATTTTGGAATTTTTTCAGGAGGGATCTGATGAATGTTTTTTCTATTTTTACTTTGCTCTCTGGTCCTGATAGATCTGGGCAATTTTCTTTTTATTTGTTTATCTGCTTTTTCAAGTATTTTAGTTATCATTCTGAAAATAAATATTTCATTAATCATTGTAGGACAGGAGAGGATTGTACATGAAACTGTTCTTTTCCATTACATAGATTTTGCTTTTCTCTTTAAATATATAATAAATTCAACATGTTACTTTTTAAACTGTTTATAATTTAAGACTGTTTATAATTCCCTCTGGCCTTCCTTCAAATTCAAATGCAAGAACTTTTGTCTCCTCTCAAATTGAAAGAAAAATAGAAATAAAACCTTTATAATAAATATATGCAAATTAAAATATTAGGCATGTCCAAAAATGTATGTCTAATTTTGCATTGTAAGTCTATCGCTTCTCTATAAGAAGGTAATAACAGGCTATTTCAGACCTCTGAAGTTGTTTGTTGTTGGTCATTTCATTCATAGTTCTTTGTCTTTAATTTCTATTTTGATATTTATGGTTTGGGATTTTAATTTTTAATTTGTTGATTTTCTCATTTTTAGTATTGTCTTGTCTGAGATGATCACTACTACCCTTGCTTTTTTTAGTTCAATAGATGCATAGTATATTTTGGTACAACTATGTAAACTTTTTGTGACTCTTTGTTTCAAGTGTGTTTACTGAAATATGTTGAAAACATCATATTATTGGATATTGCTTTCCATTTCATTCTTCTGTCCTTTCTATTTTAGGGGTAAATTCACATTCATAGTTATAATAGTGAATTGTGTACTCTTCTTCATCCTTTTTTGTTATGCTGCTTTCTTTTGTTGCCCACATTTTCTCTCTTTAAATGAGAACAAGAGTGTACCCAACACTAATTGCATATAGTTGATACATTTTACTTAGAATATCTTGTTTCTCCTCTCTTCTCCTTGTCCAAACCCCATTCATAAATTTTAATCTTTGCTTTTTTCTTTCTTTAGCTTTTCTTTCTTTTACTTCACACTCCTCCTGGATTATGGTCAGTTGGAGAAAACAGAGAGGTAGATTTCAAGAACACTTTTAGTATTCACCTTGAGGTCCACAGTCCTGAGAACTGGCATTAGTCAGAAGAAGAATTTGAGATATATATATAAATGTGTGAGTGAGACAAATTGCACTGAAGTGAATCGGGGAAATGGTCTGGATGAGTTACAGTTCCACTTCTTGGCAAGAAATACAGAATAAGGAAGAGATAGACATCGTCAGTGGCCTTAGATATCTTGCAAAACTAGTTCTGTAACTTTTGCAAATTTGACCCAACAATGATTTCCTTTTCCTCAGCATATAATAGGCCTTTCTAATAAAAGAAAATATGTTTGGGGGCAGCTAGGTGGCACAGTGGATAGAGCACCAGCCCTGAAGTCAGGAAGACCTGAGTTCAAATCTGGTCTCAGACACTTAACAAATTCCCTAGCTGTGTGACCCTGGGGAAGTCACTTAACCTCAATTGCCTCAGCAAAAAGCAAATAAAAAAAAAAAAAAAAAAAAAAGAAAATATTTTTGTACACTCAAGATAGTATAAGGGCAGCATAAAACATAAAACAATATGAAAAATGGAAAGCCAAAGCAGAGTTGAGGTATAAGTAAAGAACATTTCTTCTACTACAAGTCTATGTAGCTGATACAAGTTTTGGACATGAGACATAGAAGGACAGAATTTATGCTATATCCCTGAAAAGTATTAGACCATTTCAAATATGGTGACCTCTGCATGAAACAATGACAGATAGATTATTAAAATCCATCTCTATACAAGCTATATCTAATACGAGGCAGAGGGTGGAAAGGCCATTGGTCATGAAGAAAGCAAACATTAATATGCCATTATCTTGCTTAGAGAGCATTTCACAGATGAACAATAAAGAGAACTAGATTGTGTAAACACCAGGAGATTTAGCCAAGTGAACAGTCTTTTTGTGTTCAGCAATATTTCTGAAACTTCTGACTAAAATCTACCTATCCTTTTTTTTCTACCTTTGTTTTATAATTTTAAATTTTTTTAGTAACAAGTTTTTTATTATTAATCTGTCTCTCCTGAACAAATTTTCTATATGAAAATCAAATCCCTCAATATATACCTATGTGATCCAGCAAAACAAATTCCCATATTAGCATGTCCAGAAATATATGTCTATTTATCCACTTAAGTTTTTTACCTGGGGAGATGAGGTGCCAAGATGGAAGAAAATAGACAAGTCTTTATCTGAGCTCTTCCTCAGATCAACACCACCCTCTGAAAGGGTTTTGGAGTGACAGAACCCACAAATATTTGCAGTGTAACAAATTTCCAGCAGAGGATATTTTGGGAAAACTTGAGAAAAATTCTGTTTCAATCAGGCACCGAAGGAAGGCAGCCAAGCACAGGTGCAGCACAGAGATCCAGGGTGTTGTTGGTGTCCATGTGCCACGGAATCTACCAGAAATCTTAGCCAAAATATAGCAGTGTTGGATACTCTGTCCTACTTCAGAAGTAGGTTGTCTGTGAGACATCCAACACAATACAAAAGGCAAACAGTGAGTCTCTGAACCCCAGAATAACATGGCATGCCCATCAAGTACCAGGAAGGTAGCTGCAGGAAGCAGCAGCACTGGTCCAGGGCAGCATAAAGCCCCTGTCACCTGTAGAGGAAGCTTGGAACAATTTTCCTTTTGCCCCAAGAGCAGACCTTAACCTTTAAAAAATGAGCAAAAAAATCAAAAAGAACTCTGACTATGGATAGCTTTTATGGAGATAGAGAACAGACTTCAAATACTAGACACTAAAGGCAAATCATCTCCAGATGAAGCTCCAAAGGGTGATTTGAGTTTGTCCCCATCACATAAGGCTCTCTTGGAAGAATTTTAAAAATATCTTAAAAGAGAATTGAAAAATGGGGAAAGGAAATGAGAACTTTGCAAGAAAGTTTGGAAAAGGAAATGTGGAAATTACCTGAAGAAATCTGCTCAAAAATAGATTTAATGAAATGGAAAAATCATATAACTCCTTATAAAATAGATTTGAGGAAATGGAAAAAGCATATAACACTTTACAAAATAGATTTGAAAAAGAAACCAATTTATTGAAAAACAGAATTTGCAAAATAGGAAAAAAAATCCAATGAACAAAATGTCTCATTTAAAAGTTCAGTTGGCTAAATACAAAAGGAGATTTAAAAAACTAACTGAAGAAAATAATTCACTAAAAATTAGAATTGAACAAATGGAAATGAATGACTCAATGAGACATCAAGAATCAGTCAAAATAAAAACAAATGAAAAAATAGAAGAAAATGTAAAATACTTCATTGGAAAAACAACTGACCTGGAAATTACATCCAGGAGAAACAATCTAAAAATTATTGGACTATCTGAAAACTATGATGAAAAAAAAAATCCTGGACATCATCTCTCAGGAAATTATCAAGGAAAACTGCCCAAGAAAACCAGAAGATAAAATAGCCATTGAAAGAATTCACCAATCACCTCCTGAAGAAGATCCCAAAATGAAAACTCCAAGGAATATTGTAGTTAAATTTCAGAATTATCAGATCAAAGAGAAAATATTGCAAGCAGTCAGAAAAAAAAAAACAATTCAAATACCTAGGAGCCAAAATCAGGACCACCCAGAATTTAGCAGCTTCTACTTTAAAGACTCAAAGGGCCTGGAATCTGATATTCTGAAAGGCAAAAGAAGTTGGATTGCAGCGAAGAATCAACTATCCAGCAAAATTAACATTATTTTTCAGGGGAAAAGATTTATATTCAATGAAACAGGTGAATTTCATTTATTTCTGATGAAAAGACCAGAGATAAAATTTGATCTTCAAATCAAGAATTCAAGAGGAGCATAAAAAGGTAAAAAAAGAAAAAAAAAACTTTCTTTTAAAAATTAAAAAGTTTACATCCTTGTATGGAAAAATATGTTTAACTCTTGAGAACTATTTTCTCTTTTATGGGTATATGTAGAAGATGCAGGTATAACTTGATTATATTGTGATCCTGTTATAAAAAAGGAAATTAGAGGTGGAAAGGGGATTGCACTGGAAGAAAAGAAAAGTGGAGTTAAAATGGGGAAAATTACATCTCATGAAAAGGCAAAAAAGGCCTATTACAACTGAGGGAAAGAAAGGAGGGGGATGACCATTGTGTGAATCTTATTCTCATAAGATTTAGCTCAAAGAGAGAATATAAGACATATTTAGCTTTACAGAGAGAAACTTGTCTCAACCTATAGGGAAGTAGGAGGGAAAAGGGGGAAGGAAAGGGAGAGGCTAATAGAAGGGAGAACAGAATTAGAAGGGGAAAGGTAAAGAAAGGGGGAGGGGCTGTAAAAGGGGAAGGTTGTTTGAGGGAGGTGGTGGTCAGAAGCAAAATACTGGGGAGGAGGGAAAGGGGGAAAGAAAAGAGAAAAGTATAACTTGGGGAAAACAAGATGGTGGGAAATACAGAGTTAGTAATTTTAACTGTGAATATGAATGGGATCAACTCTCCCATTAAACAGAAGCAGATAGCAGACTGGATTAAAAGCCAGAATCCTTTTTGTTTTCAAGAAACACAAACAGTGATATATAAAGAGTAAAAGTAAAAGGTTGGAGTGAAATCTATTATGTTTCAGCTGAAGTAAAAAAAAAAAAAAAAAAAAAAAGCAAAGATAGTGATCCTGATCTCAGATCAAGCAAAAGCAAAAATAGATCTAATTAAAAGAGATAAGGAAGGGAACTACACCTTGTTAATGGGTACTATAGATAATGAAATGATATCAATACTAAACATATATACACTAAGTATAACATCCAAATTCCTAGAGAAGTTAAGAAAGTTGCAAGAAAAAATAGCAAAATTATACTAGTGGGGGGATCTCAAACTTGCTCTCTTAGAACTAGATAGATCAAACCACAAAATGAATAAGAAAGAAGTTAAGGAAGATTTAAAAAAAAAACTTTAGAAAAGTTAGCTATGGTAGACTTTTGGGGAAAATTTAATGGAGACAGAAAGGAAAAGGGAGAACTTTCCACCAATGAAGAGAAAATTAGAGCAATAATTAGAAGCTATTTTGCCCAACTGTATGTCAGTAAATCTGATAATCTAAGTAAAATGGATGAATACTTATAAAAAATATGATTGCCCAGATTAACAAAAGGGAAATAAATCATATAGTCACATTTTTAAAAAAGGAATTGAACAAGCTATTAATCGACTTCCTAAGAAAAAAATCTCCAAGACCAGATGGATTTACATGTGAATTCTACCAAACATTTAAAGAACAATTAATTCCAGTATTATGCAAACTATTGGAGAAAATAGGGAAAGGAGTCCTATCAAATTTATTTTATGACATAGATGTGATGCTGATACCTAAACCAAGTAAGGTCAAAACAGAAAAATAAAATTATAGACCAATTTCCCTAATGAATATTGATGCAAAAATCTTAAATAAGATATTAGCAAAGAGATTACAGCAACTTATTACCAGGATAATACATCATGACCAAGTAGGATTTGTATCAGGAATGCAGAACTGGTTCAATGTTAAGAAAATTATTAGCATCATTGACTGTATCAATAACCAAACTAAGAAAAATAATATGATTATCTCAATAGATGCAGAAAAAGTATTTGGCAAAATCCAACACCCGTTTCTATTAAAAACACTAGCGAGTATAGGAATAAATGGACTTTCCTTAAAATGATCAGCATCTATTTAAAACCATCAGCAAGCATCATAGGTAATGGGGATAAACAACAACCATTCCCATTAAGATCAGGGCTGAAACAAGGTTGCTTAGTATCACCATTACTATTCAATATTATATTAGAATATATATTTTTGGCAATAAGAGAAGAAAAAGAAATTAAAGCAATTAGAGTAGATAATGAGGAAACCAAATTATTGCTTTTTGCAGATGATATGATGGTATACTTAAGAGAATCCTAGGGGGGACAGCTAGGTGGCACAGTGGTTAGAGCACCAGCCCTGAAGTCAGGAGGACCTGAGTTCAAATCTGGTCTCAGACACTTCCTAGCTGTGTGACCCTGGGCATGTCACTTAATCCCAATTGCCTCAGCAAAAAGCCAAAAAAAAAAAAAGAGAGAGAGAGAGAGAATCCTAGGGAATCATCTAAAAAATGACTAGAAACAATTCACAGCTTTAGTAAAGTTGCAGGATATAAAATAAATCATCAGCATTTTATATATTTTACATATCAACCAAGTCCAGCAACACAAGATATAAAGAGAAATTCCATTTAAAATAGCTGTTGATAGGGGCAGCTAGGTGCCACAGTGGATAGAGCACCAGCGCTGAAATCAGGAGGACCTGAGTTCAAATCTGGTCTCAGACACTTAACACGTCCTGGCTGTGTGACCCTAGGCAAGTCACTTAACCCCAATTGCCTCAGGGAAAAAGCAAAAAAAAAATAGCTGTTGATAATATAAAATATTTGGCAATTTACTTGCCAAGGCAAAGTCAGGAACAATATGAACACAACTACAAAACACTTTCCACACAAAAAAAGTCAGATCTAATCAACTGGAAAAATATCATATGCTCATGGGTAAGCCGAGCTAATATAAAAATGACAATGCTAGCTAAATTATTCTTTTTCAGTGCCATGCCAATAAAACTCCCAAGAAATTATTTTACAGAGCTAGAAAAAATAACAAAGTTCAATTGGAAAAACAAAAGATCAAGAATTTCAAGGGAATTAATGAAAAAAAAAAATGCAAATGAAGGTAACCTAGCAGTACCAGACTTAAAACTGTATTATAAACAGGAGTAATCAAAACCATTTAGTACAGGCTAAGAAATAACTAGTCGATCAGTGAAATAGATTGGATTCACAAGACACAATAATCAATGGCTATAGTAATCTAGTATTTGACACACCTAAAGATCCCAGCTTTTGGGATAAGAACTCATTATTTCACAAAAATTGCTGGGAAAATTGGAAAATAATATGGCAGAAGCTGAGACATTGACACACCCCTAACACTTAATACCAAGATAAGGCCAAAATGAGTTCATGATTTAGACATAAAGAATGATATTATAAGCAAATTAGAAGAACAAAAGATAGTTTATCTTGCAGATCTGTAGAGAAGGAAGGAATTTGTGACCAAAGAAGTACTGGAGTACATTATTGATTACAAAATGAATAATTTTGATTATATTAAGTTAAAAGGTTTTTGTACAAACAAAACCAATGTAGACAAGATTAGAAGGGAAGCAGTAAACTGAGGGGGGAAAATTACATTCAAAGGTTCTGATGAAAGCCTCATTTCTAAAATATATAGAGAACTGACTCAAATTTATAAAAATTCAAGACATTCTCCAGTTGAAAATGGTCAAAGGATATGAAAAGACAATTGTCAGATGAAGAAATTGAATCTATTTCTAATCATATGAAAAGGTGCTCTAAATCAATGTTCATCAGAGAAATGCAAATTAATACAACTCTTGAGCTACCACTACGCGTCTCAGATTAGCTAAGATGACAAGTTAATGATGAATGGTGGAGGGGATGTGGGAAAACTGGGACACTGATACATTGTTGGTGGGGTTAGGAACTGATCCAACCATTCTGGAGAGCAATTTGGAACTATGTCCAAAGGCTATCAAACTGTGCATACCCTTTGATCTAGCAGTATTTCTACTGGGCCTGTATTCTAAAGAGATCTTAAAGGAAGGAAAGGGTCCCACATGTGCAAAAATGTTTGTGGCAGCCCTTTTTGTAGTGGCAAGAAACTGGAAATTGAGTGGATTCCCATTAGTTGGAGAATGGCTGAATAAGTTACGGTATATGAATGTTACGGGATATTTTTGTTCTATAAGAAACGATCAGTAGGATGAATTCAGAAAGGCCTGGAGAGACTTACATGAACTGATGCTAAGAACCAGAAGATTTATGACAAGAAGAAGATTATACAATGATTAATTCAGTTAGACATGACTTTTTTCAACAATGAGATGAATCAGGCCAGTTCAAATGGCTTATGATAAAGAGATCTATTTTCACCCAGAGGGAGGACTGTGGGTACTGAGTGTGGATCACAACATAGCATTTTCACTCTTTTTGTTTTTGTTTGCTTACATTTTGTTTTCTTTCTCATTTTTTTCTTTTTGATCTGATTTTTCTTGTGCAGCAAGATAATTGTGGAAATAGATATAGAAGAATTGCACATGTTTAACATATATTAGATTACTTTCCATCATTGGAATGGGGTGAGGGGCAGGGAGGGAGAAAATTTGGAACACAAAATTTTGCAAGGATGTCTGTTGAAAATTATCAATGCATATATTTTTTTAATTTTATTTTATTTGTATAACATATGTGTGGGTAATTCTTCAACAATAACCCTTACATAGCTTTCCGCCACAAATTTTTCCCCCCAACTCCCCACCCCTCCCCTAGATGGCAGGATATCCACTACATGTTAATTATGTTAAAATATTGGCAAATCGAATATATGTATACATATTTCCAAACTTATCATTGTTGTGCAAGAAAAATCTTATCTACACAAACGATATATCAGATAAAGGAAACACAATGTAAGCAAACATCAATCAAGGAGTATGAGAATGTTATGTTGTGGTCCACATTTCACATCCCTCTCTCTGGGTGTATATGGCTTTCTTCAGTGAACAATTGGAGGTGGTTTGAAACATTTCATTGTTGAAGAGAGCCATGTCCATCAGAATTGATCAGCATATAGTATTGTTGTTGCCGTGTATAATGATCTTCTGGTTCTGCTCATTTCACTCAGCATTAGTTCATGAAAGTCTCTCCAGGCCTCTCTGAAATCATCTTGCTGGTCATTTCTTACAGAACAATAATATTCCATAACATTCATATACCATAATTTATTCAGCCATTCTCCAATTGAAGGGCATCTATTCAATTTCCAGTTTCTAGCCACTGCAAAAAGGGCTGCCACAAACATTCTTGCACATGTGGGGCCTTTTCCTTCCTTTATGATTTCTTTGGGATATAAGCCCAATAGAAATGCTGCTGGGTCAAAGGGTATGCACAGTTTGATAACTTTTTGAGCATAGCTCCAAATTGTTCTCCAGAATGGCTGTATCCGTTCACAACTCCACCAACAATGCATCAGTGTCCCAGCCCTCCCACAACCCCTCCAACATTCATCATTAACTTTTCCTGTCATTTTAGCCAATCTGACAGGTGTGAAGTGGTACCTCAGGGTTGTCTTGATTTGCATTTCTCTGATCAATAGTGATTTGGAGCACCTTTTCATATGACTATAAATAGTTTTAATTTCATCCTCTGAAAATTGTCTGTTCATATCCTTTGACCATTTATTGATTGGAGAATGGCTTGAATTTTTATAAATATGAGATAATTCTCTATATATTTTAGAGATGAGACCTTTATCAGAACCCTTAAATGTAAAGATGATTTCCCAATTTATTACTTCCCTCCTAATCTTGTCTGCATTGATTTTGTTTGTACAAAAACTTTTTAACTTAATATAGTCAAAGTTATCTATCTGGTTTTCAATTAAGAGTTCCAGTTCTTCTTTGGACATAAATTTATTCCATCTCCATAGGTCTGAGAGGTAAACTATATTACATTCCTCTAATTTACTTATAGTATCACTCTTTATATCCAGATCATGAACCCATTTAGATCTTATCTTGGTATGTGGTGTTAGATGTGGGTCAAGCCCTAATTTCTTCCACACTAGTTTCCAGTTTTCCCAGCAGTTTTTGTCAAATAGTGAATACTTATCCCAAAAGCTGGGGTCTTTGGGTTTATCAAAAACCAAATTGCTATAGTTATTGCCTAGTTTGTCTTGTGATTCTATCCTATTCCACTGATCGACTGCTCTATTTCTTAGCCAGTACCAAATGGTTTTGATGACCGCTGCTTTATAATACAGTTTTAGATCTGGTACAAGTCCACCATCGTCAGCCTTTTTTTTCATTAATCCCCTTGAAATTCTTGACCTTTTGTTTTTCCAAATGAACTTTGCTACTATTTTTTCTAGATCTGTAAGATAATTTCTTGGGAGTTTGATTGATATGGCACTAAATAAGTAAATTAGTTTGGGTAGTATTGTCATTTTTATTATATTCTCTCGTCCTACCATGAGCATTTTAAGTTTCAATGCATATATTTTTAAAATAAAAAGCTTTAATAATAGTAAAAATAATAATTTTTAAAAGTTCTTTACCTCTCTTTTAGAAGGTCAATGGTATATTTCATCTCCATCCCTTTGGACTTGTGATCTATCATTGCATGGAGCAAAGTTCTGAAGTCTTAAATTTTGTTTTGTTTTGTTTTGCTTTACTATAGTGGTATTGCATAAACTGTTTTACTTTGGCTCACTTTATTCTACATCAATTCATGAAGGTCTTCTAGTTTCTTCTGAAATTGTCCATTTCATAATTTCTTATAGCATAATAATATTCCATTACATTCTTATATCACAACTGGCTCAGCCATTCCCCAGTAGGATAATCTCTCTAATTTACACTTTTTGACTATCACAAAAAAAGAATTGCTGTAAATATTTATTTGCATATAGATTCTTTTCTTCTCTCTTTGAATTCTTTGGGGGATAGTTCTAGCAATTCTCTAAGCTGAATCAAAAGGGATATAGTGTTTGTTAACTTTCAGATCATATTTCTAAATTGCTTTCCATAATGACTAAATTAATTTCACAGCTCTACCATCAGAGCAGCAGTGTACTTGTTTTCCCACAGACCTCCAACTTTTGTCCTTTTCACTTATGTTGTTTTTGAACCTCAAAGCTGCTTCAATTTGCGCTTCTATAATTATTAGTTATTTTGAGAATTGTTTCATGATTGTTGAGAGAGCATGATTTCTTCCTTTGGAAATTACCTTTTTAAATCCTTTGTAATTTATTGGAGAATAGCTCTTAGACTTATAGATTTACATTTATTTATCTAATTACTTGTTTCCTTTTTAACTTTTTCTACATTAGATTTGTGTGTGTGTGTGCAAAACATTTTTTTTAATTTTATGGAATCAAAACTGCCCATAGTCTTTGTTTATCCTTTTTTTTGTCATGAACCTTTTCTTTCTCTACAGATCTGAATGGTTAATTTCTTGCTTGCTCCTCTGATTTATAATGTGAACTTCATGTTTAGATCATGTACTTATTTGGTATTTGTTCTATGGTATGAAGTGTTGATCTAAACCTAATTTCTGCCAGATTTTCCCGGTCATTTTTTCCAATTTTCTTTGTCATTTTTTGTTAAATAGCTTGTCCTTCCCTGAGCAACTGAGGGAAGTTGCTTTGAGTTGATCCAATTCTATGCTATTTTGTTTGTTTTGCTTCAATATGGAATATACCCAATCTGTTTCACTGGTTGACTTCTCTGGTTTTTTTTTTTTTTGTGTGTGTGTGTGTGCAGCATGATAAATATGGAAATATATTTAGAAGAATTGCATATGTTTAACCTATATTAGATTGTTGTGTTGGAGGAGGGGAGACAGGAAGAGGGGGAGAAAAATTTGGAACACAGTTTTGCAAAGGCAAATATTGAAAACTCCTCATGGATTTGGAAAAATACAATATTATTTTAAAAAAAAAAGAATGTCTAGAGAAAAAAAAAGTAGTCCTTCTACTCACACCAATGCCCACCCTTCTACTTCAGCTCTTGATCTCATCCCCTCCTCTATGTTCTAATAGATACTCCCACAATGTACTTTCTCTAATTTCCAAACCCTTCCTATCTCGTACTTAAAGGTTCTGTGATATCTACAAATATCCTCTGTTCCTGCCATTCTTGAAAATCCTTCACTTGACTCAACTATTCCTTCAAGCTGTTGTTCTATATCTCTCCTTTCTTTCACAGCTAAATTCCTAGAAAAAAGCAATCTATTCTCCTTGCCTCCACTTCCTCCTCTTTCACTCATTCCTCAACCTTTTGCATTCTAGCTTCTGACTTTTTTTTTCATTTTTTTTAAAACTGAAACTACACTCACCAGAGTTAATGGTCAAATATAATGGTCTTTTCTCAGTCCTTATCTTCCTTCGTTTATCTGCTTCATTTGACATTGATGTGCATCCTCTCCTCCTCGATACTTTTTTTTTTCTTTAAGTTGCACTCTTTTTATTGCATTCTTCTAGTTCTCTTTCTACTTGTTTGGCTACTTCTTCTTAGTCTCCTGTTTTGTGTCAGCATACATGTTGCATTTTCTAACTATGGGTATACCTCCAAGACTCTGTCCTGGTCTACTTATATCTATATATTATATTTAGGTGATTTAATCAGCTCCAGTGGATTCCATTGGCATCTTTAGGCAGATGATTCCCAAATCTATATATCCAGTTCTACTCTCTTTCTGTCTTAGGCTCCAGTCCCATATTACCAGTCACCTTGTTAAACTTTAAACTTTAAACTGGATATGCCTTTAACAGCTCAAACTTAGCATGTCTAAAACAATTCATTGTATTTCCCTTTATATCTATATTCTCTTAAGAACTTTTCTATTTTACTCACATTATCACTCATCACCATTTTAGTCACCCCAGTTCAACATCTCAGAGACATTATGGACTCCTCAGTTTTGTTCACACTTCATGTCCAATCTGTTGCCAAGTTATATTGATTCTGCCTGCTTATATTCAACATCCACTCCTCCTCTCTATGCACACAGCTACCTATTCAGGGAGTTCAAGCAAATCTCATCTGGATGCAGATGCATTGCCCTGCCTCTCCAATCCATTCTTCACATACGCTAAAGAGATATTGCTAAAGCACAGATTTACCAAAAAAAAAAATTTGCTCACAAAGTTCCAGTATCATCCTATTGCTCAAATCAAATACTAACTCCTGTCTGAAATTTAGAGATTTTCAGTCTAGCTCCAGGTTACTTTTCCAGAAGTCAGCATTATACATCATTCCTTTCATGTGCTCTACAGCATATAGTTAGTGGTTTCCTTCTTGCCTTCTAACCTGCCAAAGTACCCTAAAGAGACCATACCCTTGGGAACTTAAACCATTTTACTTTGGAACTCCCTATTTTGGGATCCATGCTTTCCTCCATGGTAAGTACATGAGTATAAACTGATAGGGCTAGATATCAAAATATCCATCAACCCTGGTCATACTTGACAATCCATGTTTTAACTCCAATTAACTTCTGACCATCAACCTTGTTCTTTCTTCTCTACTCCCACATCAGCTTTTCATCTCTACTTTTGAGAACCATAATCAGTTCATATATGGATTGCTACTAGAAAGAGCATGTTAATCCACTATTCTTTGGGCTTTGCTCACCATTCCTGTGACTTCCCATGTCAAAACACTCTCCCTGGCCACCACTCTCTTGTTTTGACTGTATCCTCACATTTAGAATGGGAGGGAAGGGATGGTCTCACTTTTGTACTTGTCTCCCCAATGCTTAGCATAATAATTAGCACATAATTGTTGTTGTTTTAATTTTTGCTTTTTTGTGTATTTTTTGAGGCAATCAGGGTTAAATGACTTACCAAGGGGTCACACAACAAGTAAGTGTCAAGTGATTGAATCCAGATTTGAACTCAGGTTCTCTTGACTCCAGAGTCAATGCTCTGTCCACCAATAATGTTAATGTATTAATAAATATTCTTTCGTCATTCATTTCCACTAAAATGTCCTACTTGCTGCTGTGTCTTGATTTTCCACTTTCTAACTCCATGCCTTTTTATTATATTTAGAATGCATGCCCTCCTCATCTCTACTTTCTTAGAAATGATAGCTTCCTTCAAAGCTTAGCTGAAACACCATTTCCCAAAAAAGACCTTTACTGATACTTATCCTTACTCAATTATCTTGTATTCACCTTGTGCATATTTTGCATTTACTTTCCCTCTGAAAGAATATAAATGTTATTTTTTCTTTGTATTTTCCCTTATCTCTCATAATGACTGGAATTAACAACTGTTTCTCAATTGATTAGTTGATAGTTGATGTTCAATACCTGATGAACTAATTAATGAAGTTTAGTTTGACATGAAAAATAATTTGAAAGAATATCTGCATTGATGAGATTACAAATCTATTTGATTATTTGAAATTGAGTAATTAATGATTTAGAAAGGCACTTGAATTTTTTCAGTAATGATGATAAATACACAACTGGTGATAGTTCTGTTTGAGTTCATCTGAATTTACCATCTTGAAAAGAAGATATCACTTTTAAATATATTCATTTAGGAATCTTCAGAGATTGAGAATGCAAAAGATTTATTTGGTGGCAGACTTACTTCTGACATGATCGCAGAAAGGCAAGGACATTCGAGCTTCACCCAAATGCAGGAATTAAACTGGGCCACATCTAGTATCAGGTTTGGCCATTTTAAAATATTCTTCTTTTGTACAGCATACATCCTAAATCTTGAGGGCAATTCCTCCAAATTTGTAATGTGTTATTTAACTTTAATACTGAAATGTCTCTTTTTTCATATTATAAAATAGAAAATGGCATTCTAATATTTTATGTACAAGTTATTTTAAGATGTTAATTTGTATTTTAAGATTAAATATGAAATAATACTGCTCTCTTTTATTTTAAGAAGATCACAAATTTGTTTAAAAAAGAGAAAGAGATTGGAAAATACAAAAAAGCCCTATGTTACTTCTAAATTGAAGGAGACAATGTGGTATGGATACCATGAATGCTGGATTTGGAGTCATGTGCCTGTAGTTGAAATGCCAGTTCTGTCTCTTGGGGTAGTAACTTAACCTCCAAGAAATGTAAAATTCTGTAAAAGGAGAGAATTGGAGTAAATGACTCCTGAAGTCCTTTAGTCTGTCCTAGCTCTAAATCTCTGATCCAATGATTAAATATAAAATGAAACAAAAAAATTCCAAGAAAATTTAAAAATATGGACAAAATAGTTTCTCCAGATAACCAGTTTTGCCTACACATTAAAGATAACAAAACTTGATCCCCCATTATAGGACACTGTGAAACAAATGGACCAGTAAAAACCATATCCCACCTGTCCCTGCGTCCATGGTTCCAGGGTTAAGCTTAAAGTAGTTTTGGAAACAACGTCCTCTGAAGTCACTTGCTATTTATACCATATTCTGCATTAGTCTGTTAGACTGTGAAGAGAGTGAGTCCCAGCACAGCTGGCATGGAAGTAGCTTGATGCCTATCCTATGTGATAGAGCCCTCACCAGCAAAAGTCAAGCTAGGTTCAACTCCCATTCGTCTGATGGAGACTCACACTGATGCCCAGTGTGCCTTGAATTATCTAGCACAACTTTGTATGATCATCTTTTATTTATATACATTCATGTCAAAAATGTAATAGCTACAAGAATAAAGACTTGTAAATTCTACATTTGTACTAGAGAATTATTTTACATGAAGGTTTTGATTAGAGATTATTTTAGACTTAAATAAAGAATAAATCTTTCTATATTTTTTCACCTTGTTAAAACATTAACTTTTACTCTTTTTCAAAATACAGAACTGTGGATCTAGTTCCAATTGATCAATTTAGAAATGTATGTAATGTGAATTTGCAGAACAACAATTTAACTTCATTCAGTGGCTTAATCTATCTGCCTAATGTGAAGGTAAATTCATAAAAGACATTAATCCTTTTTGCAACTTTTGCAGTGTGTTACTTTGGTAAAAAGTAAGTTTTTTATATAAAAGAAACTTTTCATTTTTGAAATGAAATTATTCCTACAATGATGAATATATAGCTTTCTATAACCATTTCAGTCAGTTATTATCTAACATCAAATCTCAATCTTCTGTGAGTACATGATCTATTTCAAAGTTTTAAACTTTCAGAGGTGGAATAGTTATTCAGTAATTTCAATTGTGTCCAACTCTTTGTGACCCTATTTTGGTTTTCTGGGCAAAGATACTGAAATGCTTTGCTATTTCCTTCTTCAGCTCATTTTACAGATGAGGAAACTGAGGCAAACAAGCTGTAAGTGATTTGCCCAGGGTCACAGAACTACTAAGTGTCCAAGGCCAGATTTGAATTCAGGAAGATGAGTCCTCTTGACTCCAGACCCGGTGCTTAATATCTACTGCTCCACTACTAGCCACTAATGTAATAATGGACAATATTAAGTTGCTCTCACATCTTCTTTTGGCCTGTGTTCCAAACAGTCCAGCAAGAGTCTCCACGATTTGTTAGGCAAGTCCCTTAACCTCATTGAGCCTTAATTTATAAAGTGGAATGTATGATGCCCACTTTACAGTTGTTTCAAAAATCAAAAGAGGTGATACATGTAAAGCTTTATGATGATGTAAAGCATTGTGTAAATGTAAATTTTCTTTAATATGAGGAGCATGATTTGGTTGAAAGTACATTGAACCTTGGTGTCAAAACACCTTAATACAAGTCCTAATCTTTTCACTTACTAGTTATTTAACATGATCAGGATAAGCTCTTGAGTCTCACTTTTACCTGAAAAGAGGAATACTTACATTACCAGTATAATAAAAATTTTATGAGGAAAGCACTTTGTACTTATTGTTATTATTTTCATTTATTTCATTTCATTAGAGAAAATCAAGAATCCCAGAAAAGATAACTGTTTCCTTTCCTATCTCTTTGGCCTAGCTATGACCAAAGGTCTTTTAAACCTGGAAAAACTGTACTAACAGATTAGGAGATTAGTGTTCTCTGCATTAAGCAGAGGAAGAATTCCTTCTATTCCTAACATTAAAAATTTAGGGGACAGGATAGCAAAATTGGGTAGCCTTCCAGCATCTTACAAGCTGTTTACTTCATTATTTTGTTTGAAATATTATGAATTTTTAAAACATCAGATACACTTAACAGTCTAATATAAGTATAAAGATATACTCAAAATATAATATGTAGGATTTGGGAATTATCTGCAATTTTAGGTTTCTAGAAAAGGGGCTAAACCTGTCCTTGACAAGGTTGCTTAGAGCTCTCCGAAGTTTACCATATCAGGTAAATGTTGGTTAGGTTAATCCAAGTTCTTTAAGAGAAACAAAAAAAAATTATATAATTGTAATATAAATGAAATGTGTAGTATAGGTGTAGTAGTAGTAGAATTTTAATAAAAAGAATCAATCAAAATTAAAAGCAATAGAAAAGAAAAAAAACCCTTTTAATTTGAGTGAATAATGGGCAATACAATTACCATTATAGACATGGCGAGGTTATCATGGTTTTGGTATTAGTTAGCTACAAAATGTAATAAACTTGCATTTTTATATTTTATTTATATAATTTATAAACAAAATCCTTTCTTTTGATCATTGAAGGTTCTTATAATAAGTTTAAACTACCTTTGATTCACAAAGTTGACTATCTGAACATTTCCAAATTTCATTTTTCCAGTTTATGTTGATGATTTAAGATTAATAGAATTCCCATAGAGATGAAAAGTTAAAATATTTAATGTTTCTTATAGCTGTGATTTCAGAATTATATGGAATGACTGGTATGTTTAGAATTTATGATGTGTCTATGCATAAAAATTGGCATTAACTCAAAACACTAATATTTTAAAATGTCATATTTCAGAATGATAACCCTTGCCACTTTTCACATTTGTTGGTAAGCAACCTATCTTCAGACTTTAAAAAAACATATAGTTATGTTTGTAATATTTTACTTATATGCTATGCTTTGTTTAGGTATTATGTCTCAACTATAATCACATAGAATCAATAATACCCAGAATAAAGCCTCAGACTCACTTAAGCAATAGGCAACTTCTCCATCAGAAGGTAACCTCAAGTGGCTATGGACAACAAGGAATACCAAAAGGAAGCAGGTGCTGTATGAGCCTGTTTTTTTCTTTTAAATATTAATGTTTATTAGATAAAGAAGTGATTAGAAAAAAAGTAATATAGCAATAACACATAATACTGTTATTGAAAATTCATAAGTTTTTAAAGTAATGACATTGCCTCAACTAACATCAGTCAAAATGTTCAGAGTGCTCTCTGTTTAGAGAGGATTCAGAGTATAATAAAATATCTATGGTTTGGTTCAAATTCCTATTAATCTAGAATTTCATTTTTCTATACCATTTCATTTGTTCATAACTTTTCATTCTTAAGCAAAACTTATGTAAAAAATAAGCCAGTCAATATATGAGTTCTAAGCTTCAGAGTTATAGAATCTCAGAATTAGAAGGGATTTCAGAGAGCATTCACTGCAGGCCATACTTCAAGCAGTAATCAGTTTACTGTATAACATCCTGAACAGGTGATTATGTGACCACCACTTGAAAACTTCCAGTGATTCAGAACTCAACTCCTAAGGCAACTCATAAGAAATTTTTCCTTCTGGAAAACTATCTGGAATCTGCTTCCCTCTGATTTTTAGCCATTGTTTTCTGACTTCTACCCTCTTGACTTTGGAGCCAAGAAAAGTAGTTCTAATCCCTTGCCTATTATTTATTTGAAGTCAAGGATCACTTTTATTCCTCCAGATTAAATGAAATTTAAGTAACCCCATTACTTTAACCAGCCTTTTCATATCACAATTTTATTTTTTATCATCTTTATTAATTTCCTCTATAAATATTACAGAATATTTAATTCCAGAAATGAACACAGTATTCCCTGTCAACCTCACTTAGTGACCCAGGACCTCATCATTTCCCCCACTCTTAATTTAAGAAATCTTTTTAAGATAAAAATTAAAATTAAGATTAAGATTTAAGATTTTAAGAATTTTTTTTAAAATGGGTTGGAGAGAATGATAAGTGTGTAAATATGTATACATATATTCTATTTGTCAAGTATTTTAACATAATTAACATGTAGTGGATTTCCTGCCATCTAGGGGAGAAAAATTTGTAACAGAAAGCTTTGTAAGGGTTAATGTTGAAGAATTACCCATACATATGTTTTGCAAATAAAATTTTTAATTAAAAAAATTTAATTTAATTTAAAAAAATAAATAAAATGGGTTGGAGATCCCTAAACAGAAGGCGGTCTAGTAGATCAATGCTGAAATTTCAGAGGCCTAATACAGTCACTCATTAAGTAGTACCCACAAGCTGGGAGGGAAATACAGTAGCTGGTGGGGTGGGAGTGTTACAGAGATGAACCGAGGCCAAAATTTGGTGACACCTCAGAGGTACAAAGTTAGGGAATAGGATACACTAGTGCCCTATTAGATTAGCACAGAGTCAGTTTGCTCCTTACTGGGGGCCCACTCAGACACTGGACAGTATTTTAATGGAGTCCATTCGATGCAACAGTTTCCCCCTCCCCCAACAAATGAGGCCTTAAGTCTTTCCGGGTATAGGGTGATGATCTCATCTTCTCAAACTGCTTCCTGCTGGGAATGGGTGTAGAGCTGGGTCATCCTACAGGTCCCAATTTGGAGGGATAGTGAGCTTGAGGATGGGCCAGAAGCTAATTGAAGCATCCAGTGAGCTCTGAGTCAGATCCTGAAGCTGGTGGATATAGCTGTCAAGTGCTGGTCATTTGAAGGCAAATTGACCAAAGCCTAGAAGCAAACAAGCAAACACCAAAAGTTAGGGACAGAAAATGACTGATTGAGGGAGATCTCCAATTGGAGATGTTCCTTTTGTTAGGACCTTTAGAAATGTTTAGATAAGGTTCATCATGTAGTTTGGCCAAAAAGCTGTTTCCCACTTGAGAAAGAAAGAGCACTTAGAGGCAAAGCCCCCCTTCTTGGGAGGGATGGTTAAAGGGAATATAATGAGTCTTCTCTGCCTTCCCTGAAGATTGTGCCAGGCAGAGCAGACTTCTGTAAGAGCTAGTTAGGCACCATCTTTTTAAATAGAGACCATGTTATCTGGGAGGAGAAATCTTGCACTCAGATAATAAAGAAAATCCAGAAGTAACAATTAAAAGGAAAAGGGGTGAGGCGAATTTCCAGAGAGAGCTCAGTCTCCAGAGATCTCCACTAAAAGTCCATTCAACAAAAGCCTACTTAAGAACAAAAGACCCACCTAAGGCTGAAGTGGTTTAGAAGTGGGGTGCCAAGCAAAGAGTAGCCAAGACACTCCCCAAAGAAGACTGTTAGGGAGCTGAGTTTATGTTTAACCCAAAAGCAATGTGCAGAAAGGAGGATCCCACCAAATTAACAGAGATAACCACAAAACCATTCCTTAACAAGTTTTAGTTTATTCAGTGGCTATGGGACTTAATTAATACTTATCTGTGGGGCAGCTAGTTGTGCAGCAGATAGATTACCAGCCCTGAAGTCAGGAAGTCCTGAGTTCAAATTTGACCTCAGGTACTTAACACTTCCTAGCTGTGTGACCCTGGGCAAGTCACTTAACCCCAATTGCCTCAGCAAAAAAGCAAAAATAAAGAAATAAATACTTATCTGTTAAGAAGCAGGACACTGAGATAGAGAGATTGACACAGGACAAAAAGATGTTATTCCCCGTTAGCTTAAATAAAATTGACTTTTTGCATTAATGTAATAAATAAGTTACATCTTCTAAAAAAAATGATAAAATTCTCTACTCTTAAGTCATACTGTATGAGATTACCAGCTAAGTCTCACAATAACTAAATGTTCTTAAATTTTGAAAGATTTATAAACTTTATACAAACATTTCTAAGTAGGTATATCTCTAATAACACACAGATGACTAGGCTAAATATTCATCTACTCAATGATCAAAGACATCATTTGCCTAATGACTATATTTTTTTCAGATAGAAAACAGCAAGATCTTATACATTTGTATCTTGCTGTGGCTTTTAAGCTGACCACTTGCTCTGAACATAGGGATTTGCTGTAAAAGAAAACTCAGGGACATGATCATAACATCCTTAGTTCTGTTTGGCTTCAGGTATGAATCAGAAATCAAGAGCACACATACGGTTACAATTCCACCCCATAGCTAGACTCAGGAATAGGGGGGAATCATTCTTAAGAGAAAAGAACACAATTGGAAAATCAAGTTAGAAGGTCTGAACTTGAGTAGAGCTTAAAAAGCCATCCTTCAAACTCCTTTTTACCCGGATGCAAATGAACAAAACTCCATTTTCTGTAGTTCTGTGGCATTTCTGCCCACCAAAAGCCCAATGGTTGGGTTTTCTGATTTATGGGTCCTCATTCATACCTAGATTAAAATAATCCCAAGAAATTTTCGCTCAACAGCCAAGTCCCACATTGGAGGTTTCAGATCTTTAAAAAAAAAAAAAAAAAAAAAAAAAGTTTACAAATCATTCTGTATAACCTGCACTATCTCAGGGCTGATATGCTAGAGGCATTCTTATGCTATACTTCTACATGTAGATAAACTTGAAAAAAGGGGATTTCATTTTCCCAGTAGTGGGTGAAATATCTGCAAGTTCTGCTAATACTATCAGGTTAAAATCTTGCTTTAGGCATTTAAAAAAGTTACAGATCACATTGGTTAAGCTATGAGATAGTGACACGCTAAATAAATGTTAAATAATTTGCTGAAGACAAATGGAAACCATGGTAGAAGTAATGAGTTTTGAAATCACCATTTTCAGAGAACTTACCGTTAACCAGAAAACAAAATATCTAACTTCTTTTAGAAGTTCCTTGCAGTACTAAACAATAGAACTCTTGATATAGCATATTAGTAGATGTTCAACACACACGGACTTTACTCTAAGATAAATAATTAGACTCAGATGAGAGCGATCCCTTTAAATAATGGAAAAAAATTTTAAATGAAGAAATTTCACTTAACTGGCAGGTGCCCAGATTGGGGGCTGAGCTCTAGTGAGTAGGATTCTTTCCACTTCCCTCAACCAGTGTAGTGGGGGAAGGACCACCCAGTGAAGGGGGAAGAGGGAAGTGGATTATGCCCTCATGTTCCAAGACCAACTGATATAAAATAAAATCATGAAATAATACAAATAACTAGTGTGCAGCTTTCAATCCTCAATTTCAGATTAACTCCCAAAAATCCTAATCAATGATTTTCAGTAGTGATAGCCACTTGTAACTTTTAGGAGGTTTAAATACTGAAAGAAATTTTAAAATGAAGAGATTTCAAAACTATTTAACCTGTATGTTATTCCTTGTAAAGGAATTTTATCTCTAATACCAAGCTGTATGGTACATATGTATATATGTATAGGGCTGATGACCTTACAAGAATTATTCTTTTTTAAATTTTTTTCTTTCACTTTACCCAATCAGTAAAAAGGGAGGAAAGGACTAACTAACTGAAAAATAAAATCAATCTAAATAAGGTTTTCACTGTATCCTTCCTTCCTATACACAGTAATTACACCAGTTTTAGGTTTTAAAATTATCTATTTCAGATAACTCAAGAGAAGAATTTATCCTAGTACTAAAATCTTACAAAGAACCCATTAATTTATCAGTATTTACTGAAAAGATTCAGGTGACAGCCAGCTCTCAGGAAGTCTTAATTTTCTTTCTTTCTTAAACAATGTTTCTTTCTTAATTTGTTAAGAGGAGAAACAATTCTAAAATTCAAAATATAGGCAATAGCCAAATAATTGGTGGGTGTAAAATTTCACAAAACTTATATCATGTGTCCATCAGGGCTGACACAATTTAAAACATAACTCATACAATTTTTACAAATTGCACGATTTAAAATTTAGAAAGCAACTTTTTTAATGCCCAGTTTTTGCTTAAAATCAAATCAAATATAGATATAAATTTCTAATGGTAATACTTCAGTATTAAAGACCAATGCACACACATTTCTAAAATCTTATGCCCAGAATAAACAAGTTCATAATTAGTTAATAATGATTGTCTCATCAGATTTCCAATTTAAACACAGACAAATTTAAAGCTGCATTTTTTGGGAGAAACTTTTTGAATGCCATTTTTTTTCAAAGTGTAGGCTTCATTTTGAAACTTTCCAACATTAAATTTGATCTCTTGGAACCCCAAAATTTTTAAGTGGCAGTAAATTAAGACCTAAGTCTCCCTTTAGGATGGGGAAGAGTGCAGGTATCTCCTATCTAAGGAAAACTGAAAAGACCACAACCTTCTACACACTCAGAGTCTTGTGAGGAAGATTATTAGACTCTGGGGAGTCCCATCTAGAGATCAGCTGAGGCTTATTCAAGGTAGTGTGGGCCATAAACAAATTTATAGGGGAAATTTAACCTTAGAGGTTTGACCTAACTCAGATTTCTTACTTGACATAGTAAGTACTGGACATACTTATGACCTCCACAAAGGGTGGGACTATGAGATTAAACTGATCCCCATTAGTGTCTTTCCCTGCTCCCCTCTGGGAGCAATCACTACTTCAGGCCCTCTCTGCAAACCCCACCTCCTGACCCAAGATCTCATCACTTGAGATATAGCAGCAGAGATTAGTCAAAGCCCAAGACCTTTAGGATGATGGGAAGGAGAGATGCTAAATGGGATATAAATGAGCAGGTTTTAGGTGAAGTCATTGGAGAAAGATGTCCTTCTGTGATTCTGGTACCAGATGGTGATGGTGTCTGGGCAGGTAAAGTTTGTATAGTAGAGAGGGGAATATTGGAGAATATGTATTAGAGGTGATCCTTTGGTTGTCCTCAGTAGGCTTCTTTGAAGCTAGATAGACTGATCCATATATTCTTCCTTGGTTTATACCTTTAATTTATTTGGTTTGGGGAACATTCAATAAAGAAACTCAAAAAGGATAAGAGCAAGTGTTTTGCAAATTGTCTTAAAGAATTGTAAGTACTGAGAGTTGAAGCCACTTAACATTCATAAAGCTTAGTAAACATCTAAAGTGGAGTCCAAACTTGAATTTTCCTGACTGTAGCATGCTGTTATCTATATCTACATATTAAAAGAATAAGTTTTGAATTTTCAGAAAATTCAATGATTAAAATCAGTTTACATTAAACATATGTAAGAAGGTAGTCTGTTTATGAAAAATATGTCTGAAATTATGGCCCAGAGCTCATCTTATATATATTCTTTTCAGGGATTCAAGTGTTTCTGAGAATTTGCCTCCAATAATGCAGAGTTTAGAAGTTCTCCATTTGGGCTACAATGGAATTTGTAATTTAATCCAATTGCAGCTTAACAGACTAAGAAATTTAAAATTCCTCTTTCTCCAGGGTAAGTAACAACACTGATAATGTGAAATATTTAATTAATTAATTAATATGATTTGGGATTCTTGATTGATGTTCTTAAAATGAAAAAAAATGATAATATGTCTTAATCCTGGTTCCTCATGATTTTGATTACCTTTTCTGGTTTCTTATAATTTTGAAAAATTTGTTCCCATAGTTTGAAGAATATAAGTAATTAAATTGACAGCAACTATTGAAAGCATGTTTTTGAATTGTTATGGATCAGTGCTATATCTGGGAGTTTGTGAGCAACTGTTTTGTCTGTGATGATGACACAGTTCCAGTAACAGTTTTTTTAGATGAATCCTCAAGAATATTTTGAGGTCTCTTTTTATAGAAAGGGTTTGTCATCTGTCAGTCCATGAAAGCAAGCTTCTGGTAGTCATGACTTACTGAATATGCAGAAGATACTAAAGTTTTACAGACTTCATTGATATAATATAGAATTTCTACAATTTTCTTTCATATTTATATTTGTCACTTAAGTCCAATCTCCTCAAGGATAATCATTCTGTAATTGCAGTAGCCTGTTTTATATCACATATTCTCTTTTTACCACAAATTCTGAATGACTTAGTTATTTGTAGAACACTTCATTATCATTATGTTGTTGGCTGAGTTTATGCATATATTGCCCATGAAGTGTTCTTTAATTTCATTTTGAATATTAATGGTTTCATAGGCTCCATTTAGAAGTAAACCATTTTTTGTTACATTTGACAAATCCCATAGTGAATACCTAGTACCATCAATGATGGTTCAGTGATGTCTGATTGTTCAATTCCACCAATATTTTTGTGGGTTCTTGACATGTTTGTTATGTGCCCTAAAATATCTGTCAATATTATTTCTCCCTTTTGATAATTATTAATATTAATTTTCCATCAGTGCCTTGGGATGATAGCTCTTACATTTCATTAAATACAAGTTTTTGTTAGGATACTTTCCTAATCTGTTATGTTCAATTTTAGAATTCTTTAGAAGTCCTAATGTTATAAAGATATAAATTGTTTTATATGGACTCTTCCCATGTAGCTTTGATTTCAAAATGACTCAATATATGTCTCAACATATTCAACCAGAGGTATCATAGCTCTAAGTTTTGTGTAAGCATAGTCATGATCTGGTGGTTCAATTTGACATCAAGATTATTGATCTTAATACTGGGGAACTACCCATACATATGTTATACAAAGAAAAAGCTTTAATAAAAAGATTATTGATCTTGTTTAAGATTATTTGGCTCAGAGCCTTAAGTCTGTTTCCTTCTCTCTGTTTCCTGATATGTATTGAATTTTACACTTATCCATTCTAAATGACATTTTTTTATTAGAAGGGTCCAAAAGATAAAGAAGCTATTTTGTGAGTCATGTTGTGTTGTTTGGGGGTTTTATATGCCATCCATGCACATCAAGTAACTAATAAGATGTTCTGGCTTTGAAGGAGCTCCAGAAAATGAGACCTCTATCCCTTTGTCCCAAATGAATTTGGGGATGACTGCTTGAGGGAGGAGGAAATGATGTAATATGGAACCCTAAAATTTTGGGATTTGGAGTCTGCCCTGTCTGTCTGATTCTGAATACTTTTCAGTTCATAGCTGACTAATGATCTGGTCAGTGATAATCAAATTTTGGAGACTACCCTCAATTATCTGGAGAGTACTCTCTAGCCCTATCCTTGAGCCACAGAATTAGCTTATGTATGGTAGAAGCTGAATAAAATGACTCTCCTTGCTTCTATTCCTTTACTGAATTTCCTTACAATTCAGTCCACTTTGTAATGGCATACCATTACTTTCAAAAAAAACTTTGCCCCTTGACTAGGAGATGAAGTCAAGCCCACAAATTATTTTGAGAAACCTCACGACACCAGTTTGAGGAACTTTTGGGGTCCCCCCTTCCCAATCTCAACAGCTTGATTTCTATTTTTAACTTTTGGAAATCATATTTAGTTCTCTTTAAGAAAGGTGATAATAGGGGCAGCTAGGTGGCACAGTGAATAGAACACCAGCTCTGAAGTCAGGAGGACCTGAGTTCAAATCTGGACTCATATACTTAATACTTCCTATCTGTGTGACCCTGGATAAGTCACTTAACCCCAATTGCCTCAGGGAAAAAAAAGTGATAATAAATCTAAGACTATACAGAAACATAATAGGTTTAATATATCTCCCTGAGAGAGGCCACATTTTACATCAATTGTTCCTAAGACCATTGATGGTATACTTTAAATAGAGAATAGTTTTCTATGTTGGCATCAAATACTGTATAGCATTTTTTCTGTTTTATATATCTGCAGTGTGTGAATAAACCAAGTATGGAACTGAATCAGAGGCTCTGGAATAATTAGTAAATGTAAATGGTATAAATTTTAAAGCACTTTATTATTAAACAAAATAATTTGTTTAATAGTCATCAAATAAGAATTATTTATGTTTACACCCTTGGTATTTCTTGGAACATTCTTTGCTCCTCAGCCAATATTTTGTTTTCTTATAAATTTTACATATAGCTTTTAGTGATTCAAACTGTGAACAGTTTGTATAAGGTACACAAACAGCTAATTGGCCTATATTTTGAAGATTCTCGGGTTTTCTCATCTTTGCTAATAAATCTGTAATGGCTTTTGTTTAAAAAAAAAAAAAGATGGTATCAGGCCTTCATCTGAGGAAAATGGTAAAGTACTTTGTTAGTAATTCATGGATCATCTGACATTTATGAGCTAATAATTATGGATTTCATGTGGCCTTATCATTTTCCATCTATACTGAAACACTAGTGTTTCAGATTCCTCAATTAAAGCATTAACTCTCCTCTTATTTATTATATTAGCAAAAAATTTGTTTCTCACTTAGTTCAACTTGTATTTTCATTGTGTTGGACTTCTTGGGGCCTACAAATTTTCTATATCTTCTTCATTCTTCAGGGAATCTCTTTGATTTCTTTGCTTCTCAAAGTTTTATATTAGTAAGAGTCAAGAATTCCTAATTTCTTTTTTAATTCCACTTCATATATTTTGTATTTATAGCTGTTTGCTATTGCCTTTATTTGGTCAAGATGGTCAGGTTTTCCACTGCACATGCCAATTCATCATTGCTGTAATTTTTCAGTGTCTTTCTATATCTCTTCAATATCTCTCTCAATGGTTTCTGCATTGGTGATGCCCATTTTTAGAGGGTATTCTTTGATTGCTCTCCCCTTCTTTTCATGGCTCATCTCATGTTGAGAACAGTTAAATATGTTGTTATGTATAAGTCTTGAAATGTTCTTATATTTTCTGACAAAAATTGTCAGGAATGTGTTTCTTAATCCTATTGGTAACAAATGCCAACTTTTATAAATACTCCTCTGTTTTTGTAAAATCAATCTGCCAGTTAGCTGACAAGTTCAATTTTTTTCTGAGTTTCAGTTTAAGAATTCCCATCTCAAAATCATTTGATATACCATTGCTGAGTTTGTTGTCTCTTTCATTTTTAGATACAGTTTCTGAAGTTTCAGGAACTTTGGGTTCTTTAAATTATCTCTCTTCCTATTTCTTCTCAATTTTGCCAGTTATTTTCTCTAATTTAGGGAATTATTTTTTTATTCTGCTTACCCTATACTTGTCAGCAATACAGCCTTATCTGGCTTGCAGCAAAGGGTGATCATTAAGCCTGAATGACCTTGTGGACCATAGCACATCAATACTACCAATGAATTTTCTTGGCAAAGATACTGGGATAATTTGCCATTATTGTCTCTGATGGATTAAGGCCAATGAGTTAAGTGATTTGTCCAGGGTAAATGTCTGAGGTCAGATTTGAATTTGGGTCTTCCTAACTTCAGGTCCATCTCTATCCACTGAGCCACCAGCTGCTTCTAAATTAGTAAGTTTCAGAAATAGAATTTAAACTCTGGTTCTCTGACTAGAATCAGTCTTGTTCTTGCCACCATACCATGACATCTGAGCAGAGAGTACTGTTGACAAAAAATTATGTGAAGCCCTTGTTTGTAACTGGAGAAATGTTTACATTTTTGTTACAATATAGTACTGTTTCAAAATGAAAGTAAGTATTCTTGTGCTCAGTCCTTTTCATGTGCAGTCCAGACTGCCTGCTTACATGGTCAATGTCATCTGCACCACAGAATTTCTAGTGGGAGGAGGAGGGAACAAAGGGAAAAGGAAGCAGAAAATTAGGAGAGATGGCAATGGATACTAATGATTTGTTTTTCTGCCTTCTTTTACCAAAACATGAAATCCAATTATGTTGCTTTCTTGCCAGTGACTTCATTTCATGAGGGATGATCCCTCTAGCTCTCAAGCCTACCTCCTTACTGAGGGCATGTTCCAACAACGTTTGATTTTTATAATCCATTAAATTGGCATGATTTTCACAAATCATTGCCCCTGGGTGAATATAGACCAGGAAATGCCAAAATGTGTTTTTAGGCAAGAATAGCATGATCTTTGCCCAAGGAATGAATTGACTTCTAATATATCACTTCATCTACCCAAATATTGTTGCCCCTAATTTCCCAAGGTAAATTTAGAAAGATTACTATAGGGCTTTAGTTTTTTTTTTTTGGGGGGGGGAGGAGGGTTGAGTTGTTTTTTGTTGTTTTTTGATGAGACAGTTGGAGTTAAATGACTTGCCCAAGATCACACAGTTAGAAAGTATTGTATTTATAGCCAGATTTGAACTCGGGTCCTCTTGATTCTAGTGCTCTATCCACTATACCATCTAACTACCTTTAGAGCTTTAGTTTTCTGTGAAAAATTATGGATATGGAGATGAAATAAATTTATGTCCAAAGAAGAATTGGAACTCTTAATTGAACACCAGATAGATAATTTTGACTATATTAAGTTTAAAAGTTTTTGTACAAACAAAACTAATGCAGACAAGATTCGGAGGGAAACAATAAACTGGGAAATCATCTTTACATTTAAGGGTTCTGATAAAGGCCTCATTTCTAAAATATATAGAGAATTGTCTCATATTTATAAGAATTCAAGCCATTCTCCAATCGATAAATGGTCAAAGGATATGAACAGACAATTTTCAGATGATGAAATTAAAACTATTTATAGTCATATGAAAAGGTGCTCCAAATCACTATTGATCAGAGAAATGCAAATTAAGACAACTCTGAGGTACCATTACACACCTGTCAGATTGGCTAAAATGACAAGAAAAGATAATGACGAATTATGGAGGGGATGTGGGAAAACTGGGACACTGATACATTGTTGGTGGAACTGTGAATGGATCCAACTATTCTGGAGAGCAATTTGGAACTATGCTCAAAAAGTTAGCAAACTGTGCATACCCTTTGACCCAGCAGTGTTTCTATTGGGCTTATATCCCAAAGAGATCTTAAAGGAAGGAAAGGGACCCACATGTGCAAGAATGTTTATGGAAGCCCTTTTTGTAGTGGCTAGAAACTGGAAACTGAATGGATGCCCATCAATTGGAGAATGGCTGAATAAATTATTGTATATGAATGTTATGGAATATTATTGTTCTGTAAGAAGCGACCAGCAGCATGATTTCAGAGAGGCCTGGAGAGACTTACATGAACTGATGCTGAGTGAAATCAGCAGAACCAGGAGAACATTATACACGGCAACAACAAGATTATATGATGATCAATTCTGATGGACATGGCTCTCTTCAACAATCAGATGTTTCAAACCAGTTCCAATTGTTCAGTTAAAAAAAAAGCCATATGCACCCAGAGAGAGGGATATGAAATGTGGACCACTACATAATATTTTCATGCTCTCTACTATTGATGTTTGCTTGCATTGGCTTTCCTTTCTCAGATTTTTTTTTCTTGTAGACATGATTTTTCTTGCACAGCAAGATAAGTGTGGAAATATATACACATATATTCAACTTGTCAAGTATTTTAACATAATTAACATGTAGTGGATTTCCTGCCATCTAGGAGAGGGGAGGGGACTGGGGCGGGGTGGAATTTGTAACAGAAAGCTTTGTAAGGGTCAATGTTGAAGAACTACCCATACATATGTTTTGCAAATAAAAACCTTTAATAAAAAAAAGAAGAAAAAGGAAAATTATGGACAAAGAGGTGAACCTAAAGACAAGAAGACCTGGGTTCAAATCTAACCTGAACACTAAATAGCTGTGTGACCCTTAGCAAGTCACTTAAGCTTTGTCCACCTCAGTTCCCTTATTTGTAAAGTGAGGGTAATAATAGTACTTCCAAAGTTTCTTGTAAGGATCAAGTTAGATACTTATAAATGTCTGATGTTATATCTTTACTCTATCCATTGTACCACACTGTTATTTTAATCTCCCAATTTTGAAATCTCAGCATTATCCTTGGATTCTTAGACTTTTTCTCTCCCTACATAGCCTATCAGTGGTCAGATCCTACCATTTCTTCCTCCACAACATCTCTTGTACATTTTTGCACTCTTCTCCATTCATACAGGTACCAGATTAGTACTCCTAGATTATTGCATCAATCAAGTAATTAAGATCTACCTACTTTAATTCTCTTTCCACATCAATTCATCCTCTACACAGCTACCAAAGACATTTTTCATAATATAGGTTTTATTATGTGACTCTCCTCTAAACTCAAATTCTTATTATTATCTCTAGGATAATATAAAAATCCTTTTGTTTTTAAATGACTTTAAAACCTTGTCCCAATCCATCTTTCTAGCATAAATGGACATTGCATTCCTTTCTACTTTATAATCTAGCCAAACTCTCCTCTCTATTCTTCACAAGCAGCCTTCTATCTCCCATCACTGGTCCTTTGCACTGGCTGTCCCCTGTGCTTGGATGTACTTCCTTACCAAAGCCTCAGAGAATATTTCTTTCTTCAAATTCAGGTATTCCCTTGATTTCCAATTCTTTACCACCACAAAAAGAGCTGTTATAAATATTTTCATACATATAGGTCCCTTTCATTTTTCTTTGATCTCTTTGGAGTATGGAACTAGTAGTGGTGTTATTGGGGCAAAGGTTATAAACAGGTTTATAGCCTTTTGGTCATAGTTCCAAATTGTTCTCAAGAACAGTTGGATCAATGTACTACTCTGCCAGCAGTTCATTAGCATATCTATTTTTCCTTCATCACCTCTAGCATTTGTCTTTTCTGATAGGTGTGAGGTGGTAGCTCAGAGTATTTTCATTTGCTCTCTCTAATCAATAGTGATTTCAAGCATTTTTTTATTTGACTATAAATAGCTTTGATTTCTTCTTCTGTAAATTTTATATTCTTTGACCATTTATTAATTAGGGAATGGCTCTTATTTTTATAAATTTGTCTCTATTCTATACTCAGTATATACTTGAGAAATGAGATTGACCATCAGGGAGAATTGTTATAAAAACTTGATATTATTTCATCGTCTTGTAGTACCTTTTAGTAAATGTAGTTTTCCTTAAAAAAAAATTGAAGGAACTAGAGTAGGTAATGAAGAAATAAAACTATCACTCTTTGCAAATGATATGATAGTACATTCAGAATCCTAGAGAATCAACTAAAAACTACTAGACCAAATTAACAACTTTAGCAAAGTTGCAAAATATAAATTAAATGAACATAAATCATTGACATTTCTATATGTTACAAAAAAAAATCCAGCAGCAAGAGATAGAAAGAGAAATTCCATTTAAATAACTATAGATAATATAAAATATTTGGCAGTCTACCTGCCAAGACAAAGCCAGGAACTATATGAACACAATTGCAAAACACTTTTTACACAAAGTTATTGGAAAATTGGGAAACTGGAAGAATATCAAGTGCTCATGGGTAGGCCGAGTGAATATAATAAAAATGGCAATTCTACCTAAATTAATTTACTTATTCAATTAACAAAAAGTTAAGAATTTCTAGGGAATTAATGAAAAAAATGCAATCAAAGATGGCCTAGCTACACCAGAACTAAAACTACATTATAAAGCAGCAGTCATCAAAACAATTTCATACTGGCTAAGAAATAGAATAATGGATCAATGGAATAGGTTAGGTTCAAAAGACACAATACTCAATGACTACAGTAATCTAGTGTTTGATAAATCCAAAGACTTCAGCTTTGGGGATATGAATTCACTATTTGACAAAAATTGCTGGGAAAACTGGAAAGTAATATGACACAAATTAGGCATTGACCAATGCCTAACACTATGCCAAGATAAGGTGAAAATGGGTTTATGATTTAAACATAAAAGGTGGTACTAAAAGAAATTAGGAAAACAAGGGATAGTATACTTCTCAGATCTTTGGAGAAGGGAGCAGTTTATGACCAAAGAAGAACTAGAGGACATTATGAAATGCAATATGGATAATTTTAATTACATTAAATTAAAAAGGGGTTGCACAAATAAAACCAATGCAGCCAAAATTAGAAGGGAAGTAGAAAACTACAAGAAAAATTTTACAGCCAGTGTCTTTGATAAAGTTCTCATTTCTAAGAGAGAGAACTGACTCAAATTTATAAGAATACAAGCCATTCTCCAATTGATAAATGGTCAAGATAATTTTAAGATAAAAAAATTAATGCCATATAAAAAATGTTCTATGTTAGTATTGATCAAAGATATGTAAATTAAGACAGCTCTGAGGTATCACTCAGATTGGCTAAGATGACAGGAAAAGATAATGGTAAGTGTTGACAGGGATGTGGGAAAAGTGAAATACTAATACATTGTTGGTGGAATTGTAAACTAATCATTCTGGAGAGCAATTTAGAGCTATGCCTAAAAGCCTATCAAATTGTACATACTCTTTGAAACAGCAGTTTCTCTACTGGTTCTGTATCCCAAAAAAGATCCACATGTGCAAAAATGTTTGTTTCAACCCTTTTTGTAGTGGCAAAAAACTGGAAACTTGGAGTAGATGCCCATCAATTGGGGAATGGCTGGAAAAGTTATGGTAAGAGTAATGGAATGTGTGTGTGTGCATGTGTGTATGTGTGTGTGTATGTGTGTGTAAGAAATATATAAGAAAAAATCAGGATGATTTCAAAAAGGTCTAGAGAGACTTACATGGACTGATGCTAAGTGAAATGAATAGAACCAAGAGGGCATTGTACACTGCAACAAGAAGATTGTGCAATGATCAATTGTGATGGACTTAGCTCTTCAACAATGATTCAGGGCAATTCCAATAGACTTGTGATAGAAAGAGCCAACCACATCCACAGAGATAACTATGAAGACTGAAAATGGCTCAAAGCATAGGATTTTCACTTTTGCTATTGTTGCTGTTGTTTTCTTATTTTTTCCTGTCTTGTGTTTTTTTCTCTTTTGATCTGATATATACATACATACATATGTATATGCACAGCATGACAAATATGGAAATATGTTTAGCTGAATTGAAAATGTTTAACCTATATCGGAATGCTTGCTGTCTTGGAGGTGAAGAGGGAGAAAAAATAAAGATGAATGTTGAAAACTATCTTTGCATATATTTGGAAAAATAAAATGCTATTAAAATAAAAAAATCTAAATCATATAATATTGCTTTTAAAATGTAGTTTCCCTGCTTATCTCTTTTAATTATCTCTATTTTTTTAAATTTTGTTTTTTCTGAGATCATGATTGTTATCCCTGCCTTTTTTTTTTTTAAGTTTAGCTGAAGAACATTAGATTTTCTACTCCAGCCCTTTAATTTTAACTATGTATCTTTCTGTTTCAAGTGTGTCTCTGGTAAACAATTTATTGTTGGATTCTGCTCTCTTTCCACTTTATGGATGAGTTCATCACATTCTCATGTACAATTATGATAACTGTAACTGTGTTCTTTCCTCTATCACATTTTCTTCTATTTCTTCTTCTTTCTATCTTGTTCCTTCTCAAAAGTCTATTTTGCTTCTAACCACTGCATCTTTTAATCTGTCCTCCCTTTCATTATTACCTCCTCCCTTTCTCTTATCTCTTTCCTCTGCTATTTTCTGTTGGATAAGTAACTTTCTTGTATGCAACTGAATCTGCATGTATATTTATATTCTTCCCTCTTTAAACTAATTCTAATGAGAATGAAATTCAAGCATTGCCTGAATTTCAGGCATTCTTCCTCCATTTTCTCCTCCACTGTAAAAACTTTTCCTTGCATGCCTTTTTATAAGAAAAATTTTCCTGTTCTTCTTTTTCCTTTCTCTCTTCTCCTAATCCATCCTTCTTTATCAGCTTTTTATTTTTAAGATCATTTCAACATAATCAACTCACATACATGCTTTCTGTCTATGTATATATTCTTTAACTGTCCTAATAATGATAATATTCTTAGGAGTTAATGTTTATCACTTTCCCATAAAGAAATGTAAACAGTTTAATTTTACTTTTTCATGTTTACCTTTTATGCCTCTTCTTTAGTTTTGTATTTGAATATCAGATTTTCTATTCAGCTCTTTCTTTTCATTAATAATGCTTGAATCACACAGTTTCTAGAATATCATTTAGATCACAAATTTTAATTTTACATGGTACTTGGTGTGAGAATCTTTGTCCAGTGTTCAATAAGTTTATTATTGGAGGAGCTAAATCTTAACATTCTTACCACTAAAAATAAAAAATAATTTTAAAATAACAGAAGGAAAAAGTTGCAGCTAAAAAGGATGATTCATAGGAATTTCTTGGCAAAGTAGATTTTATTGCATGCCCAAATGCTACAAGAAAATTATATCTTGGGATGTATATTTGTAACCCTATTCCCTAGCACTATACCTAACACTTAGTAGATTCTTAATTGTTGATTGATTGATTATTATAATTGTGAGGGCATTAAGGGGACTGATTTATAAGGTATCTGACAATGCCAAAGCATAAAGTATATCTCAGACATATTGATTCCTGTGAAGGGTAACCAAGAAAGAATTCAACGTTTCCCAATTATATTCCTACTCTCATAGTTACACAAAATCTTTATGAGAATCATCTATAGATGAACTGAGAACACTCTATGAGAAAATAACTAGGGAGCAAGTAGGTTTTTGACAAATGATAGATGACAGGCTACCACAGATTTGTCTGAAAGGTATAGAAAATATAAGATCCCATTGTGCCTGTTGTTTGTTGATTATAAAAAAGCATTCAGTTCAGTAAAATAAAATACTGCCCTACAAATTCTTTTGAAACAAAGTGCCTCCCATCCAAATATAAAGATCAAGATGTTGAAAGATATAACACCAGAAGCAACTTCTTCACTGCCCCATCAAGCTCCAACTCACTGAAGAAATTCCTAGGAGAAATATCTCATCACTCAAAATAGTTTGTCTTTTTCACTCACTCACAGGAAAGCTCGAACTGACAAGGAATGTCTATATCTAGATTTCAATATGTATTTTAACATATTTTAATATTAATTAACATTTAATTAATTAATAAAATTAATTAAGATGTTAATATATTAACATTTAATAGAATGGATATTTAGACAGATAATACAGATGGACAACAGGCTGGACCAAGTTGAAAAGAAGTAGTAGAAGAAGCTGAATTGCTTTCAGGAAATTGTAAAGAATTTTTTTTCTGACCCCTCACTTCCCATAATAGCAAATGTCCATATTTTTTAAAATTACTTTTATTAAATTAATTACTTTCATCAACTGTTTCCCAATTACATGTAAAAATTTTTTAATATTTTTTTACAAAAATCACATTTGTTTTTCCTCACAAAACTGAGTGCCTGTATTGCAGGAATGAAACTTACCTAGATCTTTGAAATTTGAAAGTTTAACCATCACTTTTAAAAATTTTGAGTTCTATATCATTTCCCTCCTTCCCACCACTTCCCCCTTCTTGAGAAGACAAGCGATTTAATATCTATTATACATGTGAAGTCATTGCAAAATATATTTTCATATTAGCCATGTTGCAAAAGAAAATGTAAATAAAAGCAATACAGATAAAGAAAAAAAGTTGCTTCAATCTTCATTCTATATTCATCAGTTCTCTCTCTGGAGGGAGATAGCATTTTTTAATAAGTCTTTAGAATTGTCTTTGATCATTGTCTTGATCCAAGTAGTTGAATCTTTCACAGTTGATCATTCTTACATTATTAGTATTACTGTATACAATCTTCTCCTCAGTCTGCTCACTTCATTTTGCATTAGTTTTCATATAAGTCTTCCCAGGTTTTTCTGAAATCATCCTGCTCATCATTTGTTATAACACAATAGTATTCCATCATAATCATATACAATTTCTTCAGTTATTCCCTAATAGATGAGCATCTTAATCAGACTTAATTTGAAGAATCTCATTTAATCCTTTATGTAAATTCCCTACCTCACCCCTCCCACTATATGTTTTCTCTCTAACCAAAGCTTCTTAACCTTTTTTGTTTTTGTTATTTGTATCATGGACCAATTTGTGAAGTCTTTGAACCCCTTCTCAAACTAATGTTCTTAAATGCATAAGATATGTAGATTTACAAAAGAAATCAATTTTATATATGTGTGTGAATACATATGCACACACACATATATGTAGTTATCAAGATGTATATAAAAAACAAATTACTGGACCATAGATTAAGAACCCTTCATCATGAATATAATAAGTCCTGATGATAAAGAGTGTCATGAAATAATTGTCCTTGTCATTTTTTTTTAAACAATGTGATGAAATCTTCCGGGTACTTTTTTTCAGTAGAATGTCATATCCAGGGCAGATACTGTTTTAAATTTTGTCTTTATCCTCAGTGCATTGCATAAAGTAGGCATTTAATACTTTTTAAATTGGATTGGATTGTAGTTATAGTGAGAATGTTTATTTTGTTATGGTTTATTTCATTATACAATAAAGTATAATTGAACAGATATCATTCATTGTTAATAAATTACCTTCCATTCTTTGTGATCGATACTCACTTTGTATGACTGTTGGCAATTTTTATGTTGATAATGATTGCTAGCAAATATTCTAGATCATTTTTTCTCTTTTTGTGGACATCCTTATTTTATGATGCATATTTGCTTTCTCCATTAGCTTAGGCTCTAATTTTAATGTTTCAAAAATATACCTGTGCAGGAAAATATCTAAACAAAGTTGAGACTAATTTGAGAAATTCCGCAAATACTTTATTCCCATTTGATCTTATTGCAGGCAACGAAATCAGTCAAGTTGAAGGACTTGACAATTTGTCATTCCTTCAAGAATTGGTATTGGACCATAACCGTATCAGAACAATTACTGACAGTGCCTTTGTTAAGCCTAGCTCTCTTGTGGCACTTCATTTGGAAGAAAACAGACTACGAGAATTGACTCATTTAAAACCTTTGATAAAACTAGAAAAACTGTTCCTAGGATATAACAAAATTCAGGTAACCAAATATTTTGTTTTAAGTCTTAACCCCATGATGTAAGCTTCTCATCCTACAGGAACTTTGTAATGAGAATGTTGCCATGTCTCATTTTTTTAAATGTAAAAGATGTATGTATTTTATTCCATATAGACACTCTGGTTCACACGCTTCAGTACTATAATGAATCTGTGATCTCATTTGTTTGGGTATACTCTATTCAGGGACACAGACTGAAATTCATCCATACTTTCCTATGATGTCCTCCTTTAAACCTTCCCTCTGGAGGCCCACACAAACCAACATTGCACAGATGGAGCACGTGGACTCAACTGTCCTTTTTTTAGTTTCTGATCATATGTTTCTGGCAATGAAATCAATCAAGTTGAACAATACAATTAAAAAATGTAGGGGGAGATAAACTCTTCTTCATTACAAAAATTATCCCAGGGTTGCACTGATACCTACTTTCTCTTTTCATTTACTACTTCACTCTATACCCTGACTAACCTACACAGAAGTGCTTGACTTGGCAAACTACTATAGTCTAGAGAGCTTTATTCTCAGATAATGCATAAACCCAGTTAAATAACAAAAGGAAGCATGCATGGAAATACTTTTCTTCTCCCAAACTAGCCAATGAACAAGAAATAAAATAACACATTTGTGTAATGAAAAGAATTTATTTAACTGGGAGCCAGGAAACCTAGGTTTTAATCCTAGATCTGCTACCAACCAGCTGTATCCCTTAAAGAAGTCACAAAACCTTTCTGTGCACCAATTTTCTTATTATTGTTTGTCCTTCATTCTGGAAGAGGACCACAACATCAGGGAGGTGAGGTCATGACTTGCTGTGAATTGGAATCAAGTGAAGGAGGGCTGTGCAAAGTCACCTGCCTCACTTTCCCTTCCAGAGTCGTCTGGGTCCAGATATAGATCAGGATGACTGAGGATGGTCCTGGGTGAAGTGGGAGACCTTGGCCTTTTTGAAGCCGAACCCATTCACTCTCAGTCAATCAGGACCTGAACAATGACCAACTGGGGCTTGGCCAGGGGCCTGTTGTTTGCCAATCTATGAGGGTCAGAGTGGTTCTGGCTTTAAGGTAGAATCCTTAAGAAAGAAATCTAGCCAGTAAACCCTCAAGATAGCTCAAGAGGATTCAATGAGAAACTAAGAATAGATAATTTCAAAATTGCCTTTTAGTTATATCCTTCACTGCTAAAACCAAGTTACATAGCTCTATGACTAAAAATTCTAGTTTCTATTGTCACACTTCTTCACATGCTGTGTCTGTTTCAAGTTTTCTAAACTAAAGCAATAATTAGTTACTTTTCATTGTCTTCTATTTGAAAATGTTAGAACTAAGCAAACTCTCATTTGTTGGCGTGTTTGTTTTAATAGGATATGGCAGAATTGGAAAAGCTTGAGATTGTTCCTTCCATCAAAGAGCTTACAGTGTATGGCAATCCAGTGAGTATATTCTCTTTATTTTTTGACATTGCTAATTAGATTCACTCAAAGCATCTTTAAAAAGTACAGTTAATTTCAGGAACAGCAGGATGGATCTCTTTGACTTTTCTAAAATACTTTCTCAGCTATTGAAGGATGCCAGAAAGGACTTTAATAGACCTTTTCATTCCACAATGAGATATAATTTTTAAAGGCAAATACTCCTTGACTTAAATTCATAAGAAGATATAACCTAATAGAAAAATTATTCATGGGAAAGGGGATGGATGTCAGGAGAAATAATACCTAAAACAAATGTAAAATAGATTTTTCTGGTATGAGAGAGCCAAGACACTCTCTCCACTAATAACCTTATGGTTATTCCCACATGCAAGCAAAGTTCAGTCCTCAGAGAGCCTTCAAGGCTGTAAATATCCATCTCAAGAATTGTTATCTATGCTCATGGAAAGAAACACAAAACAGAAGAGGCTGCTTGAAGTGTTAGCTTTCTATGTAGCAGCCCATGTACTCTTTTGACATGTGCCAGCAGTCACTAAATTGTTGGAGAAGAGAAGAAATCCCAAATTCCCCCCAAGAAGTTCAAGGTAGAACTGTCCCTAGGCCAAATATGGAGGTGATAGGAGAAAGCAGTAAGGAAGGAAGCTGTCTCTCCTCTCAGAGACTGATTGGATGGCTCCTCCCAGCTCGGTGGCCAGTTTTCTGTAGGAAAATCTCCCTCCCCTGCTACCACCACAGAGAGCAAGGGATTGTGATGCCATCCTAATCCCCTTCCCCATTAAACTTGTGTCTCCAGAAATGGCTAGGGAGAGCTCAGCTCAGGGCTAATCCACATGCTTCATCAGATGTGTTCTGTCCGAGCAAATGAGAAAGGGACACTAGAGCTTAGGAAGGCTATCAGCAAGTTGAGGTCAACACACCAAAGATAATTTTGCCAGTGGTCAAAACTATTGTTAAGAATAATCTAGATTTGAACCATTCCCAATAAGATCAGGAGTGAAACAAGGCTGCCCACTGTCACCATTACTGTTTAATATTGTATTAGAAATGTTAGCTTTGGCAATAAGAGAAGAAAAAGAGATAAAAGGAATTAGAGTAGGTAATGAAGAAACCAAATTATCACTCTTTGCAGATGACATGATGGTATACTTAGAGAACCTTAGAGACTCAACTAAAAAACTACTAGAAACAATTCACAACTTTAGCAAAGTTGCAGGATTCAAAATAAATCCACATAAATCATCAACATTTTTATATATTACCAACAAAGTTCAGCAGCAAGAGATACAAAAAGAAATTCCATTCAAAATAACAGATGATAGCATAAAATATTTGGGAAGTCAGAAACTATACGAACTAAAATACAAAACACTTTCCACACAAATAAAATCAGACCTAGTCAATTGGAAAAACATTAAGTGCTCATGGGTAGGTCAAGCGAATATAATAAAAATGACAATACTACCCAAACTAATTTACTTATTTAGTGCCATACCAATCAAACTCCCAAGAAATTATTTTAAAGATCTAGAAAAAATAGTAGCAAAATTCATTTGGAAGAACAAAAGGTCAGGAATTTCAAGGGAATTAATGAAAAAAAAAAAAGACAGATGAAGGTGGCCTTGCTGTACCAGATCTAAAACTATATTATAAAGCAGTGGTCATCAAAACCATTTGGTACTGGCCGAGAAATAGAGCAGTCTATCACTGGCATAGGATAGGATATCAGGACAATCTAGGTAATAACTTTAGCAATTTAGTGTTTGATAAACCCAAAGACCCCAGCTTTTGGGATAAGTACTCACTATTCAGCAAAAACTGCTGGGGAAATTGGAAACTAGTGTGGAAGAAATTAAGGCTGGACCCACACCTAACACCACATACCAAGATAAGATCTAAATGGGTTCATTATCTAGATATAAAGAGTGATATTGTAATCAAATTAGAGGAACATGGAATAGTTTACCTCTCAGACCTGTGGAGATGGAATAAATTTATGTCCAAAGAAGATCTGGAACTCTTAAATGAACACCAGATAGATAATTTTGATTATATTAAGTTAAAAAGTTTCTGTACAAACAAAACTAATGTAGACAAGATTAGGAGGGAAGCATCAAATTGGGAAATCATCTTTACATTTAAGGGTTCTGATAAAGGTCTCATCTCTAAGATATATAGAGAATTGTCTCATATTTATAAGAATTCAAGCCATTCTCCAATCGATAAATGGTCAAAGGATATGAACAATTTTCAGATGATGAAATTAAAACTATTTATAGTCATATGAAAAGGTGCTCCAAATCACTATTGATCAGAGAAATGCAAATTAAGACAACTCTGAGGTACCACTACACACCTGTCAGATTAGCTAAAATGACAGGAAAGGATAATGACAGGTGTTGGAGAGGATGTGGGAAGACTGGGACACTGATGCATTGTTGGTGGAACTGTGAACAGATCCAGCCATTCTGGAGAACAATTTGGAGCTATGCTCAAAAAGTTATCAAACTATGCGTACCCTTTGACCCAGCAGTGTTTCTATTGGGCTTGTATACCAAAGAAATCATAAAAGAAGGAAAGGGTCCCACATGTGCAAGAATGTTTGTGGCAGCCCTTTTTGTAGTGGCTAGAAATTGGAAACTGAATGGATGCCCATCAATTGGAGAGTGGCTGGACAAATTATGGTATATGAATGTTATGGAATATCATTGTTCTGTGAGAAACGACCAGCAGGACGATTTCAGAGAAGCCTGGAGAGATTCGCATGAACTGATGCTGAGTGAAGTGAGCAGAACCAGGAGATCATTATACATGGCAACAACAATACTATATGATGATCAATTCTGATGGCCATGGCTCTCTTCAACAATGAAATGCTTCAAACCAGTTCCAATTGTTCAGTGAAGAAAGCCATGTACACCCAGAGAGAGGGATGTGAAATGTGGACCACAACATATCATTTTCATGCTCTCTATTGATGTTTGCTTGTATTGTTTCCTTTATCTGATTATTCTTTCTTGTAGATACGATTTCTCCTGCACAAAAATGATGTGTGGAAATAAGTATACATATATTCAATTTGTCAAGTATTTTAACATAATTAACATGTAGTGGATATCCTGCCATCTAGGGGAGGGGTGGGGAGTAGGGGGTAAAAATTTGTAACAGAAAGCTTTGTAAGGGTTAATGTTGAAGAATTACCCATACATATGTTTTGCAAATAAAAAGTATTAATAAAATTTTAAAAAAAGAATAATCTAGATTTACATTCCAGTTCATTAGGCCAGTCATTCCCTTTCTAATTTGTTAAAGAGTAACTAGGTATTGAATGAGATGGATTGGATGAAGCTTTCTCAGTATTAAGACTGGGCCTGGCTCACATGATCCCTGTATCTAGAGTGGGGAAGGTGAGGTCACATGATCCCTATGCCCAGTCTTAGACCCTAGGTTGTAGGGAGTCAAGTAATCTCAGGCCCCTCAAGTCACATCCATGGGAAGTGACATGACCCACAGGAAGCAGACAACATTGGTGACCATTGGTCAAGGAAGATTACTTCCTTTTAATTCATCCAATGAAAAGACTCTGGTCTTTTGCTTTTAAACCTTGGACAAGGCAGAAGCAGGCAGGCTCCAGGAGCACATGGTTGGAGTTCGGATGGCTCCTAGCTATGTGTCTGGGCCTCTCCCTTCAGGGATTAAATAAATACTTTCTCTTTGTACCTGAAGATGTCTCTGATTAGTTAATTTGGGAAAGGGGGTCTTGTACCCATCCCACACAGTATCTTAGGAGGTGGAATACTGGACTTGATGTCCTAAAGAACTGAGTTTGAATCCTGCTTCAGACACTTTGCTGACTCAGTGTTCCCCTCTGTAAAATGGTGCACTCTATCCACTGCACCAGCTAGGTGTTATTATTATTGGGAAATATCTTGGCATAATCAATATCAGAAGTCTAGAGTGTATCTGAGTTAAAATCCTACCTCATTCACTTGCTAATTTTGTAATTGTGCACAGCTTATTTAATCTCTTTGTGCCTCAGATTCCTCATTTGCAAAAGGAGAAGATTAAACTTACTGGAGCGCCCTACACACACACACACACACACACACACACACACACACACACACACACA
>JAJPUD010002292.1:91685-129048 GCA_023553655.1 Myrmecobius fasciatus | reverse complement strand
CACACACACACACACACACACACACACACACACACACACACACACACCCTGATCCCTTCCAGCTCTAAGTTTATGATATAAAACATAAAACACAGGTGTACTTTGTGCTTATCCATCTACTTTGACAAATTATTTGGAGCCAGAGTCTTCTGCCTGTTATCCTGCATCCCTGTTGATCTAATTGAACAGTAAATCTGATCAGTTCCTATGGGGAATATATCTTTTGCTGAAATAATTTTAGAACACAAAATACTTAGATCTAAATGTTTTAAGATAATATTCTTACCATTAATATAACCAAATTGGAACAACTCTGTGTCAGTGTTTTTTTTGTTTTTTTGTTTTTTTGCTGAGGCAACTGGGGTTAAGTAACTTGCCCAGGGTCACACAGCTAGGGAATGTTAAGTGTCTGAGATTAGATTTGAACTCAGGTCCTCTAGTCAGTGTTTTTTTAAGGAGATAAAATTTTCTCAGCAACATGTATGATTTCACTTAAGAATTTTGAACTTGCCTCTAGTAGATTTCTACTGGGGTCTCACTATATACGTTACTACTATGGGCAGATCGATATTCATAGTGCTCTTTGAAGTTTTGCTCTGAGACTACCTTATCTATTTATCTATTTATCATATATACACATATACATACCTGTATATTAAATTTAATTTCTAATCTCCACAGCACCTGTAATTGTCAATGATTGGAAGAAGCAATATATTTTGCTATTTATTAGGCTTGAATAACTGAGACCCTGCCTACAGATTTTTTCCTTCTAATCACTGTATTTGTAATTCTAATAGTTGCCACCAGGCAAATGATGATATGTACTGTGACTTTGTATACTTTCAAGTATGTTCTTTCTAAGTATAGAAAAATGAGAGGAAACAAGAATTTAGATCTTTTATTGGAAAAAGGCTCATTAAAAATAACAACATAAATATTGATTACTCAGCAATTACTAACATAATGCATATAGAGTAATTCATTACATTTTAAATCAGTATAATAAACTTTCAATTATTATCCATCAGCTTTAATCTTTTACCTTTCAAGGCTAATCATAATTCTTTTTGAAAATTTTATCTTAATTTTCAACTAAGAAGCATTTATTTTCTCTTCATTTTTCCCCAATGAAAAATTAAAGCAAAATCCATGTAACAAATATGTATAGTCAGATACATTGTCCTTGTTCAAAAATGTTTGTCTTGTTTTGCAACTTGAATCTATCACTTCTAGATGACTGTCTTCTGAGACCATGGTCTTTTCATTATACTTCATCCCACAATGCTTCAGGATTTGAGAAGGTAGCATTGTGCTAAAAGGCTCATACAGGCAATCTGTTGGTTGCTTATTTTTATCAAGAATAGATTTCATTTGCCTTCCTCCATCTTTTAATTCACTCTAGAGTAGCTCTGGGAATTTCCTTTGCTCTGAAGCTTCTGCCTTGCTTTTTCTTCCTAAAGATAGAAAACAGAGTCCAAAATTATGGACAATAATTTGTTTTCCAATGACTGTCTCTCAGGAAAAAGTTACTGTCAAGTATCCTGTTTAAAATGACCAAATACACAAATGGCTGATCCATTACTGGCACCTGAGCGGCTAGTGCTATGGGAGATATCTGCCTGTGTGTGAGTGTGGAGGAGATGGGGGAAGGTGAGAACCAGACTTTAATGAGAATCTATGGATTTTAGAACATGAGAAAAGTTAGAATAACTCAGGGGAAGTGACCACGAGAGCCAAAGCTTTCTTGCCTATGTGAAAAAAAAAAAGAAAAAAAAAACTGTTCAAAAATACCTTCCTTGACAATGTCTAATTTTTTTTCTCCTTCATCTTTAACACTATCTATAATTCTACCCCATTATAATTATTTTTGTTTTTAAAATTACTTCTAGTTTTCCCTATTTGTGAAATATGAAAAATTCAAGTATTTCAGGGCAGTAGGTGGCAAAGTAGATAAAACACCAGCCCTGAAGTCAAGAGGACCTGAATTCAAATCCAGCCTCAGATACTTACTGACTGCTATGTGACCTTAAGCAAATCACTTTTTAAAAATTTTTTTCTTTATTAAAGCTTTTTATTTGCAAAACATATGTATAGGTAATTCTTCAACATTAACCCTTACAAAGCTTTCTGTTACAAATTTTCCCCCCTAGTTCCCACCCCTCCCCTAGATAGCAGGTAATCCACTACATATTAATTATGTTAAAATACTTGACAAATAGAATATATGTATATATATTTCCACACATCTTGTTGTGCAAGAAAAATCGCATCTACAAGAAAAAAAAATCTGAGAAAAGAAACACAATGCAAGCAAACATCAATAGAGAGCATGAAAATGTTATGTTGTGGTCCACATTTCATATCCCTCTCTCTGGGTGCATATGGCTTTCTTCACTGAACAATTGGAACTGGTTTGAAACATCTGATTGTTGAAGAGAGCCATGTCCATCAGAATTGATCATCATATAATCTTGTTGTTGCAGTGTATAATGTTCTCCTGGTTCTGCTGATTTCACTCAGTATCAGCTCATGCAAGTCTCTCCAGGCCTCTCTGAAATCATCCTGCCAGTCGTTTCTTACAGAGCAATAATATTCCATAACATTCATATAGTATTAAGGCAAGATTTAAGGAGAAGAGAAAGATGAGCCAGATATTAAACTCATTAAGGAAAGGAGATGCATCCTATATATGTAACAACAAGGTTCCTGAGTGACGGTGGTGATAGATTCTAGAGGTGACAGTGAAGAATACTCCTCTATCATGACCATTGTGGGTATGAGTGAAGGTGCAGTAAGCACTTGGAAAGTGTGGCCAGGGAGGCAGGGTCATCATGAGGGAACCAGGTCCCATTCAGAAATAAGCATTGAATCTGCTGTGAGCTAGCACAGCCACTGCACTAAGTGTTAAGGATACAAAGAAAGAGAGCCTCTGCCCTTGAGGAGCTGATAATCTAATGGGAGAGGCAATGTGCAAACAGCTAAATTGAGTTATATAGAGAATAGTTAGGAAGTAACCAACAGATGGAAGGCACAAGAATTAAGAAGAATTGATAAAAGCTTCCCAAAAAAGTAGGATTTTAGCTGGGACTTGAAGGAAGTCAGGGAATCACAGAAGCAATGAAGAGGGAAAATATTCCAGGTAACTAGTAAAAATGTCCAGAACGGAGAAATGGAATGTCTTATGTGAAGAATAGAAAGGAAACTGGAGTTACTAGTTCAAAGAGCAACTGGGGAAAGTAAGGTGTAACAAGACTAGAACAGGTTTGAAGGGCTTTTATTGTCAAATAAAGGATTTTATATTTGATTCTGGAGGTGATGAGGAGCTGCTAGATTTTATTGAGTAAGTGAAAGGGCAGAGGTGTGTGCTATGGTCTTTTGTGTTTCAGGAAGATAATGTTGGCTAAATGGAGTATGAACTTGGAGAGGGGAGATTTGTGACAGGAAGTTAGAGGAGATTGTTTGAGGGGAAAGATAATGAATTCAATTTTGGACATGTTGATCTTAAGATGTCTACAGGACATACTGTTTGAGACATCTAATAGATAGTTGGAGGTATGAGAAATTGGAAATCAGAAAGGCTAAGTCTGGATGAGTAGATTGGTGGAATCATTTCCAGTGGGAAGATGATGAAATCCATGGAAATTAATGAGATCATCAAGTAAAATAGTAGAGAGGGAGAAGAGGCTCTTATAGGACAGCCATCATTAAAAGGGTTGACATGGATGAAAATTCAGTGAAGGAGACTGAGGGACAGTGGTCAATTATGTAAAAAGAGAACCAGGAGAGAGTAGTATGTGTATATGTATATATATGTATGTATAAAGAAGAGTATACCAGGGAAAAGAGGATGATCAGCAGGGTCAGGGGCTACAGAGAGGTCAAGAAAGATGAGGCTTGAAGAAAAAACTGTTAGATGTGACAATTAAGAGATCACTGGTAACTTGGAGAGAGCAGCTTTGGTGGAAAAATGAAGTCAGATGCCACATTGTAGAGAGTTAAAGAATGTAAGAGAAGAGGAAATGGAAGTAATTAAGATAGCCTTTTTGTAGAGGTTAGCCACAAAAAGTCAGGAAAAATGAGACAACCATTAAGAGTGATAGAAAGATTGTGAGGGGTTTTAGAGGATAGGAGAGATATGGGCATGTTTATAGGCAGTAAGGAAGCCATCAGTAGACAGGAAGAAATTGAAAATGAGAGAATGTGGTTGACAAGACAATTTGCTGGAGGAGACACATGGAACAGAGATCACTTGTGTAGGTAAAAAGGGGTTTGCCTTAACCAAAAGGAAGGCTATCTCTTCCACGTGAAACAGATGAAGAACGACAGTGGCAGAACACATCTGGATATATTAAAGTGAGAAGGAGATCAGAAGTGAGAGCTCTCAGTGAATGGCTTCTTTTTTTTTTTCAATAAAATATGAGGCAAGATTCTCAGCTGAGAGTGAGAAAATAGAATACTATGGGAGATCTGGGAAGGAATAGAGAGTTTTAGAAGAAATGCTGCTTTGAGTGGGATAGTGAGATGATTAAGAAGGCATAGAAGCATTGCCTAGCAGTAGTAGGGACCCAGTTGAGATTGTGCAACAGTGGTGGACTTAAAATAATTGTGTGGTTTTTCTCCACTTTTATCCACTAGCACTTTTATAGAAGCAGAGTCATACATGGTAGAAGTAATCCAAGACTGAGTCTTGGCAGAGCACAATCAGCAATATGAAAAAGGTGAAAGGACTTGAGAAAAGTATGGAACTGAATTGATTCACCAAGAGGTCAAGATGAGGAAAGGAAAGTATAGCTAGCATAAGAGCGATGACCTGAGGGAGTGAAGAAAGTGGAGGTCATGTTAGGGACAAAATCTAGTATTTGGAAGGCAAAAGGAGAAGCAGAAAGTCAGTAGATTATGATCAAACAAGGAAATTTCAGAGGTCAATGTAGGTGATATATTTGTAGGTAAAAACAAAACCCAAGGTATAACCATCTTTTGTGAGACTGAAATGGGGTGGAATAGGTCAAGGGAAATCAGTGGGTTGAGAAACTTAAGGTGTTTGGGGGAGTACTTGGTATGGGAAACTACCTGCTAGTGGCTGTTGGGGATTTAATTCTGACCTGTGGAAAAGATCCTTTCATGTGAGAGGATGATAACGATACAAGGAGACTGAGAAGCAGTTGCATTCTCTGACCTTTCTCCTCTTCCCTCTAGACTCTTAATTTATTTTATTCCCAATTCACAAGCAACATCTGAGTCAGTAAAGACTGGTTTGCAGTTCCTTCAAGTGTGTTATGATTCACAGCTGTAAGGGCTCCTGGAGAACTGGCCTGCCCCTTCACATTTAGGTGTGGTCCTTAACAAGTAATGACATGTATGTTAAAGTTCCCTAATATGAGGGCAGGAGTTGAGGAGGAAAAGATTATGAAGCAGGTACTGAATCCATTGAGGAAAGAAAGAGAATTGATAGATGCCAGGATTTTGATAGGGCGATAAGTGTAAACTGAACAGACCTCAAAGGAGGAGGAGAGGTTACTGAAGGATTCTAGAAATAGTGAAGAAAAGCAAGGAATATTCCAACTTCCCTACTCAACCAGTTAAATAAAAAGTACAATCAATGCTACAAAGAGCAGTGAGGGAAGCTGTCATCAGAGGAAGCCAAGTCTCAGTGACAGCCATAAGACAGAAAGTGAGAAAGGAAAAGGTTGAAAAGAAAAGCAAGTTTGTTCCCTATGGAACAGATATTCCAGAGTGCATAGGGGATCAAAAAATACCACATTCATCCTTGGCCATTTGTGCATACCTTTACTGGGATATAAGTGTTTAATTAAAGCCATATGCTCTGGTTACTGGAGAGTTAACGGTTTTTATATCCCTCAGCTGTAGCTCTTTGAGAAGGTTTGATAGTCTCACTGTCAGTTTTTGACAAATATCTGTGACTGCTGCTGATCTTAGCTTATCCTGTTTCAGAGCTGACTGAATAAAATGTACAGTCAATTCTGTCCATAAAAAGACTATCATTATTGTCTTGTCCTTTAGCCTTTGAACACAACACAGAATCCTCCTTGATACTGCTAATTCTTTCATTTTCCCCTTATTTGGGTGCTCCCCAAGCAAGATGAAAAGAGATCAAGCAAGGTAAGAGAGAAGAGTAGGTTACAGCAAATTGATATAATATTACTAAAATTAGGTGTTTTCAAGAGAGCCCAGGACTCTGAATGATAATAGTCTTTTTAACTTTTTTCAGAAATTAGTTTTTTCATAGCATAAATAAGTTTTGGGAATTAATCTGAGAGTTAAACTATTCAATAAATCTTTAATAAGTTTCTATCATTAACTAGTGGAAAAGACATTTTCCTATAGGAAAAGACATTCTTATAATAAATCTGCTTAGGATTAATTTTTAAGTGATAGTGGCTTAAATGGTATTTTGTCATTTTATCTTTCCTCAGATTTCTCATAAAATTACACATCGCCATATGCTGATATATCGATTACCTAACTTACAGATGTTAGATGGAATGGTTATAAATTATGATGACAGAGCAAGAGCTGAATTTCACTTCGCAGAACCCCAATCAAAGAAAAATTCAGTAATGATTGTTATTATTTTTATATTTTTAATTTTAAAAATATAAATCATTAAAAATGAAAGTTTGTAAAATGCTAATCAGATAGATACTATAATACTAACACTCCCCTTCTTTCCAAGTGTTCTACTTATGTTTAAAAAGAGCTTTTACCATTTGTTTAGTTAAGGACTATCAAAAATCATTTCTGATGACAGGGGGGTTAATTTTAGATAAGTTATTTACTTTTGTGTACTACCTATGAAAGGTGATCATAAGAAGAATAAATGACTCTTCTCACTCTGTGGCAGGAGAAAGGACAATGACAATTTGGTGTGTCCCTTTAGCTGATAAAGGGGATGTAGGGTAGGCAGGAAAAGAGCCATAGAGCAAGCACACCTTAGGAATTGTTTCCCCACCCAATCCCACCTGACAACTGGAATATAGATAATGTGTGTGTTGGGGAAGTAGTTAAGATTTCTATCACATCAAAGATGATGCACTTTTACCAGCCCTGAAGTCAGGAGGACCTGAGTTCAAATCTGGTCTCAGACACTTAACATGCCCTAGCTGTGTGACCCTGGGCAAGTCACTTAACCCCAATTGCCTCAGCAAAAAGCAAAAAAAAAAAAAAAAAAAAAAAAGATGATGCACTTTGGTCAACATTCAAGATACAAAGAAGAGAATTACTTACAGAGGTATGAAATATTAATAAACTCATGTCTTAATTTTACCTTTAAGAGGATATTTAAGTATAATAACTATGATTTTTTATAAAAATTAAAGTATTCCACTTAGTTATACTTAGCATGGTTTACATGTACTTTATGTAGTAATCATTCAAACAGCCTTGTTCTTTAGAGGCCACAAAAGTTCAAGACTCCACCAGGAACAAGATAATTCCTGGAGCTAATGAGTTGACAGCAGTGTTTTTGCAGAATTTTGCTTAGTAGGCTAGAATTTAAAACTTTAACTTTGATATTTTGTGTTATTTTAAAGAAGTTAAATTTTAATCATTTATTGTATCTGTAGCCTCTTCTTCATATTTCTAAATACTTTAAACTGAAAATGATTAGGTCTTTATTGCCAAGGATCTGGACTTGATCTCACATATTTATTGATAGATACTGGTTAATTTTTTAAGGAATATAATCTATATTATGATACATATTTAATAGACATCATGAAATAATTAATAGAGAATTGGTCTGAGTTGATAGAGAACTGATTTTATAGTCAAGAATAGCTGGGTTCAAATCCTACTCCTAACTCATTCTAGCCATGTGATCCCAGCCCTTAAAAGTCTCTCCATAACACAGGAGAAACTTAATTCTACCAGTTGCAGAGCAATTGCTAGTATGCAATGATAGAGGCAGTTTATTTACCAGGATCTGAGTGCATGAATAATTTAATAAGTATAGATCTATCTTTAAAAGATGCATTGTTTAATTTTCAAATTAAAATAGTTTTCAAATATATCCAAAAGTACATGAATATGCAAAATATACATATATACTAAATTTGTATATTTACAAATACCCTGAATCACCACCACATTGTTTGGTTATTGACTATCAAAAATCATTTCTGAATATCATTTATAAATTATTATTTATATAAATATATTGGATATCATTTATAAATTATTATTTATATAAATTATCATTTAGAAATTTACTAATTTAAATGTACTTACATATATAAATAAAGGGCTATCTCATGCTAAAATAAATTTAGTGATGTAGAATCTTTCTTGATATCCACCAAAAAAAAAAAAAAAAAGACATAGTCCATGGTCTCAATGCCTTAACACAATTTGCAATCATGAAAAAGCTTTAGCTCCTTTATAAAGCAGCATATAAACAAGTGTATTACCAAATTAACAGGGCAAAATCACCTCATAAGTACTGAGGAGAGGATTGAACAGAGAGTCAATCAGTAAACATTTAAGTACATTCTAAGTGTTAAGCACTGTTATAAGCACTAGGGATATAAACACAAAAATAACAAGACAATTCCTGTCCTCAAGAAACTTACAATATAATGGGGAAAGACACAAGAGAAAACTGAAAATCAGGAAGGTGAAATTGTGCCTAGCACCAGCACAGTGGAAAAATTAGGAAATTCCTGAGGTAGTGCAGCCAAGTGAGAAATAAGATGCTCTGAACTGAGCTCCCTCCTGAAATGGAAATATTGGAACACCCTTTGTGGATGAAGTAGCTTATGTGAAGGGGGCAGGAGAAGAAAACAAGTAAGTCACATATAAGAAACAGCAAGCAGACTAGCTTGACTCAAATAAGGACTCTGTTTAAGAATGGTAAAAATAAATAAATAAATGTGTTTGGGGAAATGGAACCCTGAGGGCATCCTAGAGTAAGACTTGTTGAAAATTTTCATTTTCCTCTCTCTTTTTAAAAAGAAATAATCCCTCTTTATTATCCATGCAGTGATGACTCAGAGAAAATTCTACTAAGAATATCACTTTAGCTTATGATTTCCAGTCCTCTTTATCATGACCCCATAGCATGAAACTTCCATAAGTCTATATTCAGTACTTCATGGGAAAACTACTTTAATTTGTCAAGTACTTTTATGATCTAGCAATGGATTTAAAAATGATAAACAACAAGAATCAATAGAAAATCCCTGAGCATTCCTGCTACACTACATCTGGGAAAGCTGAGAAATGCAGTTAACCTGGAGCAGGAAAGTACTTGGCCCTGCATTTGGTGTGAAAAAGCTTTCATTCAAATCTCAGTTCTACCCTTTACTAAGTGGTGTTAGGCAAGCTATTTACCTTTTTTCTGTCTCTAATGCTTTATTTTTATACTAGAGATAATGACATAATACCTTTGGTTCTCAGGGTATTTTGTTGTAAACCTTGGGATATTATAAAAATGAGCAATACACCATAGATAAACTTGTCCCTCCAGTCAAGTCAATCTACAGAAATGGAAATAAACCTATGGAGTAAATTCTGAAAGTGCAAAGTCAAAGTTAGAATCAGAAATATCACCTAGACAACTAAAAAGCAGAGCCAGCATCATTGTCCAAAGCCAAGATCACCAGTTAGGCCACAGGGAATAGAACCAGGCAGTCATAGTAGCTTGTAAATTATATAAAAATTCTCCAGAAAATTGTGCACCAGGATCTGGTTTGGGGTTTTTTTGTTGGTTTTGGTTGTTTTTTTTTTTTTTTTTTTGCCATTACACATATGGTTAAAATTCAAATTTTCCTTTTATTTTGTCCCTTCTAAATACTTGTTTTGCATCTGCAATACATTTGTTGTTTTTCTTTTGTTAGTCAAGTCCAACTCTTTGTCAGTTTAATGAGCCATAGGAGGCCAGATAAAGTTTTATCTTTAATAGAAACCTGGGTTCTACTAAAGTTCAAAAAAAAAAAAAAAAGCAGGCACTTATTAAGCATCTACAGCCTAGATACTGGAGATAAAAAGATAAAAATGAATAACCAGGCCTTGCCCTGAAGGAGCTAACATTCTAATGAGAGAGATAAAAATATGTAAAATATCTACCAGCTGAATAGAATAGCACCAGCATCTTGGGGAGGGGAGTGAGGATGAAGGCTCAGGAAAAGCTTCATACCTGGAGCAGTTTGGAAGAAAACAGGACTCCAAGAAGTAAAAGTGAAGTAATAGTGAATAGAGGACAAAGGCAGGAAGAAGAGAGGTAGTATTTAAGGAACAGCAAGAATACCAAATTGACTGCACTTAAAAATACAGAAAGAGGAGGAAAAATAATTAATTAAAAGCTTAACAGAGAAGACTAATCCTACAGGGTAACATGGATTCAATAGATTGATTGTGTTTGGGAAGTGATAGGGTCAAATGTACCAATTCATTTTTGCAACTGTTGGAGAAGGGAAGGGACTAGAGAGGCAAGACAATGTAGGGAGAACCAGTTTGAATCAAGAGAAGGGAATGTATATGAAAGATATTGTGAAGATAAAAATAAGATTTGATCACTAGACATGTGGAGTAAGGGAGAATGAGGAGTCAAAGAAAATACTAAGATTGTGAACCTAGGTGACTGGAAGGATATATTGTCTCCCAAAGTAATAGAGAACTTTGGAAAAGTGGTGAAATTTTTCGGGAGGGGGAAGGGAATGGCAGATTATGAGTTAAGTTTTAGATGTGTTAAATTTGAGGTACCTGTAGGACTTCTACTTTGAAATATTCAATAAACAATTACAATTCAGAGCAAAGATCAAGACTGGATATGTAGATTTGGGAATTTTCTGTATAGAGATAATTAAACCCCTAGCACTAGAAACCAACAAAATAGATACAGAAGGCCCAGAACAAAATCTTAGGGTAGGAGCAGTTAGGTGGTGCAGTGGATAGAGCACCAGCCCTGAAGTCAGGAAGGCCTGAGTTCAAATCTAGCCTCAGACACTTAACACTTCCTGCCTCAGGGAAAAAAATCTTAGAGGACACTCAGGTACCAAAAAAAGTATTTGAACTATTTACAAGAAATTCTAAGAGACAGAAGTGAAGTGGGACTTAAGCCCAGGTATGGGGAACACCCAATATGAAGGCCAAGAGATGAGATATGATGTATCATATTTGAGGAAGAGCAAGATTGCCATTTTGACTATGTTATAGTGAGGAAGGGGGATTGTAAATCAGAAAAGTAGTTTGGAGTCAATTTGTAAAGGACTTTAAAATATAAGCAGAGAAGATAAAGGTTATTTTTATCTTGTTCCTTATAATAGAATTTAACTTATCTATTTTGGTCATTCATGTGACAAACAGAAAATTTTTTCAAGTTTGTCATTTGCCATCTACTGTAATTTTTAAGGCCATATGAGGCCATGAGAAAGGAAGAAATTAAAACTTTTTAACATGAATATATTTTTATGTTTTTATATTTCAGAAGAAAATTTCACAGCCTATATATTATTTCACTTTTCTATTTTACTATGGTGATGGAAAATCTAGGGATGATCAGTCTCAGAAAATGCATATTTTTATAGGACTGGTTAGAAAGTAGAGTCTGAAATAATGCTTGTTGAGACATGAAAGAAGTTGAAAATTGTCACCTAAGCTCAGCCTGCCCAAATACAAATACCTCTCTAAATGTTTGGGGTCAGAAATACCTATTATATAGGTTTGTAGGGAGAACTAAACCTGTTAACCAGAGCGTGGGAGATGAGGCATTTTTAATTGTTTCATTTTATTATGTAGTTTGTTCCTGTTGCCAGTTCTCCTGTGGACTGTGGACAATATGGCCAATCGAAAGCTCCTCCCATAAAGATAACAAATGTAATTCTGCATGAAGGAATTAACCATTACTTCGGATCTGACTTCACATTTACTCCTGTAAATGAAGTTATTTTACCCAGTGAATGTAATAAGGGTGAGTGTAATGAAACACTTCATTTTTTAAAAATCTCACTTCCCTTTCTTAAAGGTAGTTAGTACTTTCCACTACTGAACATTTTATATTTGATCAAGTTTTGCATGTGCAATTTGAATTGGAAGATTCTGAAATCTGTTATATTTGTTCAAGATACCATGAAAGATGAAAACGAGAGATAACTTGGTTCAAGAACCCTTTTATTACTGATAATCAGACATGAAAACAAAACAAAACAAAACAAGGAGATGTATGCTTCTGAGAGTATTCACCACTGTTATAGGGGAAATACAATTTAGAATCCAAGTTGAAGAAGGATCCCCTATAGATAATAAGATCTTTCAGAGGTTCCAGTTTACAGATGACATTGTGCTGATTACATCAAGCCTTGGTTTATTACAGAGCATCCTAGATGAGATTTCACAGCCACTCAAAAGAGTTTGGCTACACTACACAAGAAAAATCAAGTGGATCAAGAAAGTCTGTTGTCTAAATTATGATATGCATTTGAATGAATACATACCTTGGACAGATACTGCACATGGATGAGTTGGTCCTAGAATTAAATAGGGGGAAGAGAATAAGCTGGATTGTCTCTGGAAACCATTCATAACACCTTTAATGACTCTTAAACTTCACCCAGAAACAAAGGTTCTACTAATAGTATTATATGAATGAGTCACAGAATATTCTAGCCTCCAAAGAATTAAAAATAAGAATCACTCAGGTCATGGAAAGACTCATGGAGGGGTATGAACAGTCTACAGAACTTAATAAATAGAAAATTATAATGAAGAACCAGAATAAGGATTGTCATCAAAGAAACACATGATTGGGAAGAAAATATTGATTCATGTAACAAGAGTGAAAGATGACAAGTGTATAACCCATGCACCCCACTGGCATTTTCATGACGTCAGGAGAATGAGTAGTAGAGCCTCAGTACATTGATTGAATCAATCCCCTGTGGCAAACTTATAGGAGGAAATAGATAAGAATTACATGGGATGGAGAAGTATGGATGAGTTCTGCTCTGCATCCCTGGGAAGAACATTCATACTTCTAAGGTGACAGACACACATTTAAATCCTGACTGATTCCTTCTACCAGTGGGAGCTTGGGCAAGTCCCTCCTTTTACCTCTTTGAGTCTCAATTTCCTCATTTTTAAAATGAGAGAATTAAATTCAATAACTTCTGAGGTCTCTTCTAGGTTTACCTCTCTAAAACTATAATTCTGTAATTCATTTGAATACTTGTACTTGGAATTCCAATCAAATATTTGAATGTGAGAACAGCACATTTGTTCACAATTTGAGTTTGCATGATTTGAGATTTCTTAATTCATGACTTTGTATTATCCAATTTTGGAAGGGGCTAATGCTTTCTATAGTATAAGCTGAAGACTCCTTTGCTGGGGGAAAAAAAAAAAAGATTTAAAAGGATGAGAACTGAGTATTTCCTGTTAGAAGCCAGAAGCTTGTGACTTTGTGAAAGGCAAAGTTAATGAACAGAGATGTCCTGGCTAGTAGGTCAAAGGCAATAGTTAGTATCTAGACCAAATCTACTGAAACTAAGTTTATGCTCAACTTCACAAACACAAAATGTGGTCTTTATGGCCAGATAGAAATTTGTCTGGAAAAAACTTGCATTTTGATTGTACTACAAGCTCAATATGAATCGAAAGCATGTGACATGATGGTGAAAAAATATTAGTATAATCTGAGGATACATTGAGAAAAGGATAGTATTCAGGTGACAATCCTATTGAATCCTCCTCTGTACAGATTAGATCTGAAATATTGAGTTCAATTCTGGTCACTCATATTTAGAAAACAATGGATACACTGGAGAATACCCAAAAGAAAGCCACCATTACAGCAAAGGGTTTTGAGATGGTGCTGGATGAGGATCACTGAAGGAAATGGAGGTGTTTGGACTGGAAAAGAAAAGCTATTGGGCAAGCCCTGAAAACTGTCTGTATATGTTTTAAGTCCTGTCCCAAGGAAAAAGATTTAGACTTGTTCCCCTTAGTTCCAGAGAGCAGAACAAGAGAAGTGGGCAGAGTCCAGGTCAAGAAAAGAAAAAATTCCTTAAAATGGAATGGACTGTCTGAGGAGATTATGCCCCTCCTCACACCAGAGATCTTCATACAGAAGCTGGATGGGCCTTTGCTGGGTGAATTGTAGAGGAGATTCTTGGTCAGGTATACTTTGGAGGAAGTGGCCTCTGAAGACCCTTCCAACCCTAGGATTCTATCACTTTCTTATTTTATTTTGAGATCAGAAACACAAGTTGGTACCAGAACTAAACAGTGAACAAAGATACCCAGTCTAGGTATCAGGCTGAAGAGCTAAATATCAAATAGGCATAAAAGGTCTGAGCTTCTCCAAGAGTATCCTAAGTGTGTCCCCAGGGATGCACTCTCCCCTATACCACCTCAGTCATTGGGAAGAATGCATTCCAACAGTGTTATTTCAACATAGCCTTCATCCCCATCACATTCATTTCCAAATTCAGCATGGCCAATGAGTAGATGATACTGCTGGATGGGCTCAGCAAGTCACTTGGGATTTCGCCCTTCACCATCTAGCTTCCAGCACATCTCAGCTTGGACTCCAGCTTCTGGACTTTTCTAACCTTAGAATGTCATAGCCAACTTTTATCCCTTTCACCTAAGATAGGAGAGGATAAATACGGAAATGAAAAAAAAAAAAAGTAAGAAAAAACAAAACTAAAAAGCAACAAATCTCAAAAGACTATATTTACAGGCCAGAAGTCAGCCTCCAGGAGGATCTGAGATCTTCCTTTTCTGTTACATCATTGTCTAATTGTAACACAATCAGGCAAGAAAAAAGTCCACTAAGGATAAGTCCCAGGCCGACTACCACCTTCTGAATTCACCTTGGCCCTGGCTTCACATGTGAGAAGATTAGAAGAAGATAAGAGAAGACAACAGACATGGATGATCTAGTGGTACTCTTGACAGAAATAGGCAAAAAAGACTCAGAATTCACCACATGGTTAATGAACCATAACCAGTTACAGAATATCAGAGCATACACATAAGGATCAGCAGCATCATTTGGTGCAAAAGTAAAGTAAATGGAGGGGGAGGGGAGAATGAGCAATTGGAGTAATCAAGAAAAGCCCCATTAGGAAATAGCACATGGACTGATCTTTGAAGGAAACTAGGGATTCTACAAGTTAGAAGTTAAGAGGAAACATATTTTAGCCATGAAGCCTATTCAGAGGCCATAGAGTGAGGAGATCATTTTGTGTAAAGAGCAGGAAAACTAGTTTGGCTGAAAGGGAGAGTGAGAAAAGGGAATAGTAACATGTATAATTTGAGGTTAAGTTGTGAAGGACTATAAATGCCTAACAGTAGCTTATATTTGATCCTAGCGGTAATAAGGACTGAAATTAGTTACTGAGCAGGGGAGTGACATGCCCATTAGAAATATCATTCTGGAAGTTGTAAAGAATTTGGATCGGATGAGGATTAAATTATCCTTAAATTGGATATTTAAGGCAGGGAGACCAATAATTGGGTTTTTACTTATAATCCAGCAACAGATAAGGAGAACTTCAACTAAGGTGAAAGAATGAATGAAAAAGCTTTTACTGTACACTGTGCCACTTTGCTCAGCGCTCTAGATACAAACAGAGATAGTCCCTGCTCTCAAGGAGCTTGCATTTTCATTGTGGGAGACAACACATATAGGTGGACTCAACTGCAAGAGGGATGAAAAGTCCTAAAAAGCCTTAAGATGTAGCAGACAAGGTGATTTATAAGGATTTAGCCGTAGGACAGGTGATAAAACCTAGTAATTCATTGGGTGTAGTTACAGGGCATGTGGTAAGACTCTGGCCCTATACATTACTGAAAAGAATGTGATTGGTGACTCTTACCATTCAAATGGCAGGAATACATTTCCAATAGCTAGGAAATCAAAGGAGCTCAGTGCAAGACTATTGGGAAGTTGGGAGAGGGGCCAAGACTCAGACTAGAAAAGTGACTAGATGTGTTTCTTCCACTCCTATCCCCACCCCCATCCTCACTCCTAGGGAGTGATGTTAATGGCATTTAGCATCCAACCAGAAGGAGGAGGAAAGTTAAAGGGAAAGGCTCTAGGAAACCGGTGTGCCTCTGGTGTCTGTTGGGATATATCAGGCCAAGGAAGGGGAAGGGAAATGCTCCGCATAGTACCTCTGGCAGCCCCACCGTTCTGAGGATTGAGCAGGAGGAGAGTCCTGAGAGGGATCCGGAGGAGGAAAGAGAAAGGGTTTCCCATGGCGCTTGCTCCCTTGGCCCCTACAGCGGCCCAGTGGGAGTGGCACCATAAAGTGGCGGCCACATAAATGGAAGATGCCTTGGAGAAATAATCCACGAGATTTGGCAATTGATTAGATATGTGGGAGGAAGGAAAAGGTAAGGCAGATTACCGCCCCGGATGGTGGCGACAAAAACAGCCACGTTCAGAAGAAGGGCTGATTTTAGTTGAAAAATAGTTTTATTTTTAAATTTGAGGTGCCCATTGGTCATCCAATTCAAAATATCTGATAGACAGTTGGCAATGCAGCACTGGAGCTCAGAGAGAGGAAGCACTCTATAAATCTGTTATCTGCATAGAGATAATCCCATGGAGAGTAATGAGATCCCGACGAGAGTAAATGTCGAAAGAGAAGGTGAGAGGGCACAGGGCAGAGCTGTCAGACACGTCCACAGGGTCCTATGTATGCCTGCGTGGAAGGCGTTCTAAGAAAGGAACCCGAGGAGCGGGATGGCAGTGAAGGGGACAGACGAGATTGTCTCGGCAAAGCTGCGGGCTTGTGAAGGAGGAGGGCCGAGCCCGGCCATCCGGCTCTGTGAGGCGCTCTGGAGGGAACCGTTTCAGTTGCACCATAGCGGTCCTAAGCCGCACTGTCAGTTTAAGTTTAAGGCGGGGAGAGAAGAGGTAGTGGAGGCGGCAAGAGCAAAACAGCTTTTCCTAGGTGTTTGACGGTGAAAGAAAGAGAAATAGGACAATAGCTTGTAAGGAAGAAGGGGGAAGGGGGGGGCAAGGGAGGGTTTTTTTAAGGATGGGAAAGCCTAGGCAAGTTTGTGGAGCAGGGAAAGAGCAAATAGATAGGCAGAGTTTGAAGACTGCAGGAGGGAGGATGGTTGGGGAGCATCTGCTGGAGGACACGGGAGGGAATGAGATCGAGGATAGGGGAGGGAAAAATAACCCCATTTTTCAACTTCCCTTCAATTAGCTGCAGCTGGACAGCATTGTCCTCCAAGGCAATAAACATTCTTAAATACAAAAATAACCTGCTCCTGAAACTGGTCATCTAAAATAGAAAATAATTTTGTCAGTAGAAAATAATTTTGTCACTATTAATAGCGTTTTTTCAAATTTAGAACTTGGTGGTCAACAACAACTGCAACTATTTGCATATACAAAGAACAGGGGAAAAAAGAATTGTATATGAAACAGTACATCTCAATTATGTACAACTTGAGGGTTTTTAAAGTATATAATAGGTTTTATAATAGATACTGTAATTTCAATACCAACCTACTTTGTCACATTTCTTTCTAAACTTTCCCCTGCTCTCTTCTGTATTTTTTATAAATGTTTCATTAATGCTCTTCTTTAGCAGGAGATCACTATTACTGCTCTCTTTCACAACTCTTCATATCCTAAAGAAAAAAATACCTTCTCATAAATAAGAAGTCATGAAAAACAGATTAGATGTCTGTATCATTTCCAACCTATATAATACATCATTTTTTTTTATCAAGAGGAGAGATGTCTTCTGGAATTGTGGTTATTCATTGAATTAATTAGAATCCTTAAGTTTTTCCTTTATAGTATTATAGCCATGTTTAAATTATTCTCTTGGTTCTACTTTATTTACTCTGTATCGGTTCACACAAATCATCCCATGTTTATCTATGTTTTTTTTCTTAGAGTGAAAAAATATTCCAAGTGGAAATAGCATATTAAAATATGCATTGAGAATATGTAATCTAAAGTTAATATATAGAAAAAATGCTAATCAAATATTATATAGTGCTTCTCATGTAAAAGCAATAAAGTTGTATTTATTATGTCAGCAACATGAATATTCTGCATTTCAGAAAAAAAAGCGAAGAATGCAGGAACTATGACAAATAATCCTCGTAGCATCCATGCAGAAATAATTTTTCAGCAGCTCAGAGGAGTAAATATTTCTCCAACTTTTACGTCACAACAAAACGTCATTTCTCGTTCTGTACAGATGTACCAAGGCAACCAAGATGATGAAAGGTAAAGAAGTTAAATTTCTAAGGTCACCATCTAGCTATAAATTCTGTGGTTGCATTCCCCAAAGTAATATGATTTCCCCCTAATTCTTCTGTCATTACTCTTCTCTAGCAGCACTCTCACTTTCCACTGATTTTTTTTCCATCTAAGAGTACAGAACTACTAAATATGGAATTCCTCAGATTACATAATTTTCAAATAAAATTATGTAACAGTTGATAGACTACTTAATTCACATAACTCACAAAGAATTTAAAATTTATCAAGGTAGAATACAATAGAATTCTTAGTTGAAGGAACCACTGGAAAAAAATGCCTTGCATATAATTTTTCTATTATTCTAACATATTCATTGAATATAAAAATGAGTCACTCTCTTACCTTTACAAAAAAAATAAAGTCTGTAAATTCAAGTTTGAGATTATGTGGATCAAATATTTGTCAAATCTTTGTAAATCTCTACCAGTCCCTGTTGAAAACACTTTTATTTCACTTATTCCTATAAACCTGACTTTCTGTGTCAAGCAATTTTTATAATTGGTACAAAGATATAGAAATAAGAGATCAGTTATATAATAAGATGATAGATAGATAGAGGTAGTTTTAAAAATATAGACAGGTGGCCTTATGTGTGTTATAACATATGTCAGAACTGTCAACAAAATCCTACCTAAACATGAAAAAAAAGTATTCTCTCCATGTTTGGATATGCTTATTTGCAAACAGGAAAACAAAAAATCCAGAATAGAAGCAGCAGCAACAACCACCACCAAACCTTCTCCCATTCAAATTGTTTACAGTGAAACTAGAGATGGAAGACACTTGGGTTTAATTATTTTTGTGGTTCTTTGAAATTTTTATATGCCTTATTTAATGGAACATGCCATATGAATTAATTGCATTCTTATTCTGCAAGTTAAATTGTTCTTAAATAAGTCAAAAATAGCATGACTAAGAAGCATTTTATTTCTTACAGGATGCCTGGCAACAATTTTTCCAGACAAAATCAAATGTAATTTGCAGAAGAAAAATGAACGTGAACCAAGAAATTTATTTCTGTTCAGTGACAGCATAAATAAAAGGTAGCAGATAGTGGTGGGTGATGGAAAATGTGAATAAGTTAATCATGGTACTGGTGTTGATGGAGAAACTTCAGTATTAATATATGGATGGATAGCTTCATCTTCTCCAGCTCCATATAGCAATAATCTAAATCTCACCCTTAGTGGATTTTATTTGCTAACATCTCATACTTTCAATACAATTGTCAGGAATTGTTCTTTGTATATTTGAACTTTAAAGAAAAAGCATGAGTTGTTTTACATCTCATATCATTTTTAAAAGGCATACATGAAAAGAAATCATAGTCAAGTAACTCCATGCTATTTAAGGCATAGAAATAATATTCTGGCCAGATACATCTTAATGAAAGATAAGTATAGGAAATAACTGACTTTGAATAGTGGTGTGTTCATACACATATATATACATGTGTGTAGATTGTAGGTTAGGTATGTGTATCCATATGTGCGCAGATACACACATTTAAGGCTATCTAAAGTCTAGGAGAACATAGTCAAACATAGCTACCACTTAGAGCAAGATGATCTAACAGTTGTTTTCAGATGCAGAATTGTATACATCAATAAGAAACTAATTTTGCTAATGATTCAGTCATTGGTTATGCTCTTGAGAATAAAAGGAAAGAGTTTGATGGTGGTTCCATATGGTCAATTGGCACACAATAAATAATTTTAAGTTCCAAAAGGACATGCTTAATCTGAGTGTTTACCTTTTTAAAATATTATTTTTAATTATTATATTCTGCTTGCAGTGATTTTTAAATTATATTACATAGCATAGAATTAGTATATTAAATTAAAGCTATCAGCCACATTTTTGAACCTCTGAGAAAATTTTAATATAATTTTTAAAATAGGTTACACTATTTCTACTTTTTATTTTAAAATACAAAAGCTTAATGAGCCTATCACCCATGTAAAATTCTGTTGGTTCAGCACTAGATGTGTTTTTCACAATCTTCTGTGTTTACACAGAACAAACTATTTTTACTAAATATTTGCCATTTATGACTTTGCTATTTTTGAAATAAATGGCAATGAAGTTATTCTAAAAGTTACAAAATTCAAATTATATGTGAGCAATATAATTTCCTTCCGAGTACTGAATATTAGTAATATAATTCATCTAACGTTCAAAGCATCAAGACTAATGAAGAGATCATCTATTCAATGTTTAATGTGCATTTATTTTGTATGTTTTAAAATCTCAATGTTATTTATATGGGAATAAGACTTTGTTTTTTTTGTTTGTTTGTTTGTTTTTTGTAAAGAACAAAACAAAACAAAAAAAATCTATGCAACCCCAGTAATATCCAGGAGATGTCGATGTTGCTCTTTGAATTGTCCCAATACAAAGCCAATCCTTGTACTGAATGCTGACTTTAAAATTGAAACAACAGAAATTTGCATTCTTTTTGCTAGATGGTCATGTTCTATTTTTATGCACATGGGTGGTAAATAATTTGAATTACTATTCTCCATTGAATTAAATTCTATTATTATTTAATCGTATATGTATAATTACTATGGAAAAGAATAAGATATTTTAAAATACATAACAACTTAGTTGTACCTCAGTATAGCAGCACTGGATTTAAATGCTGAATATCTGAGTTCAGATGCCAGCCTTGCCATGTTCTAGGATTTGGGAAAAATCATTCTTAGCCTCAACTTCCACATCCATGAAATAAAGTGGGGTCACTAGATGAAGTCTAAATTATTTAAAGAAAGGGTCTAATAGTTGCCTTTTTCTATATTGTCAGGTATAAAATAACACAGTTTTGTATTAAGTTTAAAATAGCGCCACAGGTGAACCAGTGAATTATTAGTTCAAAGGAGTTACAACTAGGAATTTTGAAATGTAGATGTTTTTAAATTTTGTGTCAGTTTCCAACATCTACCTAATTTGTAGCTTTTAAAATGTAGAACATTTAAAATGTAGCCAACAAAAGGACTTAATGCAAGAATGAAGCAGAATTTTTTTGATATAGTTATATCGAAGGGACTGGAGAAAGTTTGAGATTATAAAAATGATTAATACAGCCTAATTGGGAGCACAGTAATTCCAGGCCCCCAAAGAAATGGGATAGAATATGAAATGTGAAGGTTCAAGATGATTTTTATGGTAAAGGACTTTGGAGAAAATGTCCTTTAAATCATTTGTTTCCTACAAAGATCTGCTTCACATGATTGTAATTAGGAAAGTACTTTGTAAAAACTAAAGTGCTTTATAATAAATGTATATTACCATCATTATTATTATTATATTATGTTAAAGTAATCTTGTAAGAAAGTTAGATTTTTGCTAATATCTTTATGTTTCTCAAGTGTGGTTATAGATAAAAAATAACAGATTTAAGTTTAGAGAAATTGTTTTCAGTTATAAGACTTAGGTATGTGAATGTGCCCAAGAATATTTGCATAAACATATTCACATAAGACTTGCTTTAGAAAAACACTTTTTCACTTCCCTCCTTTCTTTAAAACAAAAATAGAGGATTGTGAGAGTAGACAATGTTAGACTCTCTTGATGTTAGCTAGTTTTGCTGAACTGTTATTTTTCCTTTTTTTTTTTTCTATTCTTTGTCATAACAGAGGAATGACTTTCTGTGGAGGAGGAGCCCCTTGATAAGTGTAGATGATAGAAAAATGAAAACTATCAATAAAATTTTATTTAAAAAATAAAGTAAGTGGATAATCTGAAATCCTTGAAAAGAATGTAAATTAAGGTCTCATCAGGAGTGAGAAAAAAAATTGAATTTTAGGCCTAGAAATAAGACAGCCTTGAGTTTTGAGATTTCAGACCCTGAAGGTAATCAGAATAGAGTATTAAATGTGTTTAGCTCCAGATGTTAAATAAACAAAAGAAAAAAAGAACTGTTTGTATGGGAGAAGGGGATCTTTAATATGTGCTAATATGTCTTAGTCAGAAAGGTATTTCATTTGTTTATTTTCATTTATTGTGATTTGCACAATCACAATATTGTGATTTCTTGGTATTTTTCCTAATAAAGATTTGTTTTAAAACAAAATAAGAATACTTACATATTAATGGTACTGTGTCATTTTCATTTCATTCATTTCACGTCCTTTATAAAGTATCACACATTTTATCAATTTTTTTTTTAAATAGATCTAATCCTTAGTTGTATTACATTTCCTCTTGGATTTTGTGAAATGCTGTTTTCATAAAGGAAAGTGAATTATTCATTATAGCAGTAAGTATAAGAGTAAGCACACATTAGAAGGCCTCTTGGGAATCCCAGTGAATCTAAAACATAATAGGATAGAAACTGACAGCTTCTTCTAATATGTCTGCTATAAAACATAGCTTCTGAAGATACTTAACTACTTTCTTGTTGATTATGTTGTCCCTCTCTTCCAATAATGAGAATGTTTATAAAGGAATATATGTACAGGGAGTGCAGTTTTTAACTAGTAGTAATCTTTAAGGCAATACATTAGTATAGAAGAGATAATTACCAATATTATACTACTTCAAGTTCCTGTTTTAGAAAAACTACAATTAATTCAAAGAATTGTGTTTGATAATAATTTTCATTTATTTATATTTTGCCAAATCAGATTTTGCAAAATAACTCAAAAGACATTTTTAAGAATTGACCTATCTACATTTTCAGAGCTTAAAATTTTCTATTTTGCAAAAATAAGCTTTTTTTTTTTCAAATTTGGCCAATTTTTTTAAGTTATACTTAGAGCAAACGATTATGAAATTCTTTTGCTCCCAAAGCCACAAAACAAAATGCTAACTACAAAAGTATTCACAAATCTTTTCACAAGGATTTACTAGATGTCCAAGCATATACATATATACTTGGATATCTATATATATATATACATATACATATATACATATCAATTATATCTTTTTCACATGTCCTTTTCAGGTTGAAAACATATCAGAAATGATTTAATTAGTTTGTCTCCAGTCAAGTGTGAAGGAAGAAATTCCCTTTACTACTAAGATCTGAAGTAGATTCTCTTTACTACTAGAGTAAAGGGAATTTTCATTTTTAGTATGCTAGGTTCTAAAATGTTTGGTTAAAAAAAAAATGAGTATTTTGTCTTATTTACCTTTCTTAAATTTTGACCAAAAATCAGAAAGTGCCTGATGACAAATAATTTTATAAAATTAATTTGCTATTTGATTATATTAATATATGATTTAACAGTGAAAATTGCTGTGAAACCTTCATCCTAAAAAGATCTGTTCCACATTTTAGTTAAAGTGTTCATTTTAGTAGTTTTCATATAAAACACTTCATAAATACTTAAAACAGACTTATTCTTAGAGAAGATATATAAGTAAAGACAATGAAATGAATTACTTCTTTAAAACTTTGAAATAATAATTTGATTGACTCTCAAGCAAAAATACATGAAGACTGAAAATCAAAAGCAGTTGCTCTCAACTATGGCACTAGCATTATCATTCTATATTTTTTCTAAAAAGCAAATTAGTTTGATATTTTTCCAAGAATTTCTGAAAATCATCTTTGTATTTTCACTGATCTTTTTTATTCTTTACTTTCTAAACTCGGAAGGGAGGAGGACCAGAGTTTTGGGGGGGGCTTTGTTCCTAAAAATACTTTGCAAGTATTTTAATACTTTAAAAAAAAAGTAACCCATAAACATATATCAATAGCATTTTAAAGTTTCCAATTATTTCTAATTCCTTCCTATCAATTTAGCTGAAAACAGGTATTTGCAAACATTGGTAGCCTAATTTCTTATTGCCTTTCAGTTTTATCAAGTGCTTCAAAAGAGTTCAATTAGCCTTAATGGTGCATTTTTAGTTAGGGAAACAGAATGGAGAGAAGTCAATTTGAGCTCCCCGATGAACAAGTCTGCAGAAAGAATAGGCATAAATGGGTTTAGAAAACAGAGAGCACAAGTAAAATGCAGTGAGCAGAGCACTCAAGGAAGCCAGATACAATGGAAAGAGTAAAATACTGCAGAGCTTTTTAAGCTCTATACAATTGGAACAATGGACTGGATCCAGCCATCTATGTTATAAACTGTTAGGAGACAGGTGAAAAGCAAGCTGGAATTCTATAACGGGTGTTGAAAAACAGTAGAATGAAGAGCTTTAAAGCTGAAGAGAATGAATGCAATGATTCAGTGGGATGGAAATGAAGTCAGAATTGGCATATTTCTCTGGCTAATTTAGTCTGTGAAGAACTGCTCTGTTTTGAGGTATTAAAGCATTATTACAAAATAAACTTTATACTACTGTTTGCTATAAGCTATGTCCAATTGTGTTTTTAAAACAGCCCTATAAAGTTTAAATGAATATAATAGTTTTTCTCCTTTTACTAAATTTTATGTTATTTTTATCATAAATATGTATTTAAACTGTCTATAAATATGAATGTGTTTTTCAAAATGTCAATTCCTTTGTCAAATATGAACATCAAATTGATGGCAAAAGTGTAAATATACAAACTTAAATAAAGGCAACATAATGTATGCATTCAGATTTCTCAGATTTACCACTAATTTAAACAAATGATTATAGTATAGTAAATAAGTGCACAGGCAATAATTATTTGTCATATAATACAGTTCATATTTTTATACTTATTCAAGATGCTTATTTTTATTATCTCTTATATTTGAGTAAACTTTGTCATTGACTTAATGAGGTTTCAGTGTGAAAATATATTTAAGTATTAGAAATACAATAGGAATATCATCAAAATCATATGTAAAGAAAACCATTCTACTTTTAAATTAACATCTGGATAAGTCATATTCAAAGACATTTTTTCTGTTTATGTCCTTGGAACAGTACTTAAAATGATTTTTAGAATAATTTAGCTACCAAGAGATTGTTTTATCCCTGAAGATTTAAAACTTGGATATGATCTCTAATAGTAAAAAATCATGACATTATAAAATACTCATTACATCATTACTATTTTGTCTCTCTACTTACCATCTATAGAATCAACCATGAAAAAATTGAAACCACAAAATCATATTGATTAAATCTTAATGCTCATTTAATGTATTATCATTTGTATTATCTCATTCTTCCTAAATTTTTGATGTGACGAGGGTCCTCCAAGTGACACCCAATACAATTAAAAATGTTCATCACATGCCTATTACATGTGATACTGTATTAAGTAATACAAGGGATAGAAAGAACTCACAAAGAACTTAGAGCCTGATAGAAGGAATAAGAAAAACAATTACTAGGCCAAATATTGTAAGGGAGATGAAAAAGTGTTAGGGAGCTTCAAAGAGGAAAAAGTCACAATCAGGTTGGCAGGATCAGGGAAGGTTTCATTCAAGAAGTATTATTTAAGCTAGGTCCTGAAGGATACATAAGATTATTAATAGGCAGGGATGAAGAGGAAGTCGTTCTGAGTAAAACAGACTGAGGGAAAATGCAGAAACAGAAAAATGTGAGTCTATTCAGGATATGTAGTAAGCAATCTTGTTTGTCTACAAGGTACATGTAAAAAGGTGTAAGTGGTAGATAGCCTGGAAAGATTGGTTGGAGCCATATTGCAAAGAACTTTGATGATTTTCATTATTTTGTGGGCAGAACACTTAAGAAACTTTATAAAGCATGAAATTATGCTTTATAAAGATTAATCCTACATGCACATAGGATAGATTGGATCAATAATAGAGATAAGAAAATCTATTTGAAAGCTTTTGTAATAATCCAAGTAAAAGATAATGAAGGCCTGAACCAAGATGTTAACAGTAATAACATAGTTACAAATGAGACCAAGCACAAACAGAATAGAACTTAGCAACTATTTGGATACAGGTATGAAAAGAGAAATAAGCAAGAGAAGGGAGATTCAAAAATTTCGAGATGTAAAATAACTATGATTCTATATAATAAAGTTAGATAAGTCAAGAATATCTGGAAGTTGGGATAAACTGAAGGTAGAAAGATGAAATCATTTGGGGGAATACTGAATTTTAGTTACTAGCAAACTTTTGACCACCAGGTAAGTGGAAGTATGGGGCTGAGTTTAACAAGAGAGGTTATATGGGGGGGGGGGGGCAGCTAGGTGGCAGCTAGGTGGCGCAGTGGATAGAGCACCAGCCCTGAAGTCAGGAGGACCTGAGTTCAAATCTGGTCTCAGACACTTATCACTTCCTAATTGTGTGACCCTGGGCAAGTCACTTAACCTCAATTGCCTCAGCAAAAAGCAAAAAAAAAAAAAGCAAAAAAAAAGAGAGAGAGAGAGAGAGAGAGAGAGAGAGAGAGAGAGGTTATATCTGAAAATAAAGGTTAAGGGAATAAGAAAGGGGTCAGCAGTTTGAGAAGATTGCAGGTCGAGCATTTTTTAGTATGAGGAACAATCAGTATGGGGGGGAAATAAAAGCAAAAAACAAAAGGAAGGAATGATGGAGAGAGGTCAATAAAAAAGAATGGTGTCAAGAGCTTGAGGAAGGACAGACACTTAAGTCCTCAATGCAGGAAGTAAATGGAGAGGAAAGGTAAAGATATGCAGGTTTGGGGATAAGTTGAAGCAACTAAAAAAAATGTGACTTTAGTTTCTCAATGTAAGTTTAAAAGGGAAATGACAGAAAGCTTGATTTGAAAATGAAAAAAGTTTAGGCTACTAAGAGAAAGCAGTCAAGAATAAACATGAATAAAAGCTAAAAGTAGAAGTCAGCTTAAGTTGAATAGCATGGGTTAGTTTATAAAATAAGATTAGATTAGCTCAAGTCATGGAACTCATTGGCAATCAAAGTAATATTTTAAAAGTCATAAAATATGTAGGATTACAAATGAAATCAATTATATTAAAATAGTTATCAAAACACTAAAAAAAAATTCTAACAGTCCCCAAATTAAAAATCCTCTGATACCTTTGCCAGCTCTAAATCCTCTGATCTGTTGTTAGCTATATCTTCTACATTTGTGTCTTCAATTTAACAATCATAACATATTAAACTTCATACAGGTAACTAATAAAAATATAGAAGAAAACAGGGTCAAGCATTCCAAGTTGAAATATAGACTTAATGGCTCTTTGGTCTGGTCATTCAAGTTTTTAATTGACCCAACTCTACTGAAGTTTAGCCTACACATCCCCATCTTTTCCACAAAACTAGCCTGAGAAACATTGACAAATGTTTGGCTTAACATTGAGGTAAACCATCCTTTCTATTAGCAACAATATTTTCAAACTTATTCTTCATTGTTAGAAATGAAGGAAAAGTTGGATACTTCCTGAAAAGGAATTAAACTATATTTTCAACATTCTCCTGATCAAAAAATGATTGACCTAGTGTAGTGTCACCTCTTTGTGATCACTTCTTTTTCTAAAATATTCATTAACCAATCCATTTGTCTAAAATTTTTATCAGGAATTGAAATTAAACTCCCTGATTCTTTTTGCAGATCCTATTCTCTCTTCTTTTGAAAATTTAACCAAAATGTTCACTCTTCTCCAATCCTAGGACACCTCCTTGGCTCTCTGTGTTCTTTCAGAAATCTTATACAAGTGCTCAGTAATTATATATAGTTTTTCTTTTTCAGTGCCATGAATTGTAGTTTATCTGGGTCTTAAATTCATCAAGAATGGATAGATGACTTGCCCATCCTCTCCCCCAAACTGCTCCAAATTCCTTTAAATAATGACTCTGAACAAATTTTAGAGTATCAGAATACCCAAAAATATGGAGTAGAACATTTTTCAGTCCAAGACAACAAAGAAACTCAGCAGAAAAAGTCTGTGGCAACAGGGTGGGAGTTCAGCTTGTAGTCCTGATGTAGGCCAAGTCAGCATAGCTCCAGACTAGGCCCCCAACATTGAAGTAAGAATGGGTCTGGGGACCTCTGAATCAACATCAGAACTGGTGATTTCTAGACCCAGAGACAATAAAGACTAGTTGGAAGGTCAGCAGAAAAGGTCTATGGAACCAGGGTGGGAGCCCAGCACAGGCTGCCCCAGGCTGCCTCAACCCCAGCTTCAGCAAAGCATGAATCTGAATCAAGCCAGCTTCCAGGCCTCTCAGCCCAGAGACACCAAAGAGGACCTGGAAGGTCAGCAGCAAGTGCAGCTCCAGCCCTCTGTCCCAGCCCTGGTCCTAGGCAACAAAATGGGACTCTAGTTTCAGCACAGAAGATCTTACAGCAACAGTGGGGCAGGGACACTCAACAATTCCAGGCCAGAAAAGAGGGCTTGTGATTAGGTCCTTAAAAGGACCTCTGAAAATAGCTAAGAACAGTATCCTTTCCACTCTGGAAACAGAGCACTACTTTAACAGTTAAAAGCTGAGTAACAGGTTAGGAAAATGAGCAAACAACAAAAAAAGTTTCTGACCATAGAAAATTACAAATATCAAAACACACACTCAGAAGAAAACAAAGTCAAAGCTCCTACATCCAAAACCAAGAAAAATAAGAATTGGTCTCAAGCTATGGAAGAGCTCAAAAGGGATTTTGAAAACCAAGAGAAAAAAGAATTGAGAGGTGCAAAAGGAAATACAAAAAGCTAATGAGAATGCGTTCAAAGGCAAAATTGGCCAAATGGGAAAGGAGATACAAAAGTTCACTGAGGAAAATGATTCCTTACAAATTAGAATTGTACAAATGGAAGCTAATGACTTTATGATAAATCAAAGATACAATAAAACAAAATGGAAAAAAATAGAAAAAGTGTGAAATATCTCATTGAACAACAACTGATCTGGAATATAGAGCCAAGAGAGATAATTTGAAAATTACTGGTCTACTTAATAAGTCATGATCAGAAAAGCTTAGACATCAACTTTCAAGAAATTATCAAGGAAAATGATTCGAAATTCTAGAACCAGAGAGTAAAATAGAAATTGAAGGAACCACCAATCACTACCTGAAAGAAACCCCAAAATGAAAACCCAAAATAAAAACTCCCAGAAATATTATAGACAAATTCCATAACTCCCAGGTCAAAGATAAAATATTTCAAGCATCCAGAAATAAACAATTCAAGTATGGTAGAGCCACAGGATAACACAAGATTTAGCAGCTTCTACATTAAAGGCCTGGAAGGCTTGGAATATATTCCAGAAAGCAATGGAGCTAGGATTGCAACCAAAAATCACCTACACAGCAAAACAGTATAATCCTTCAGAGGAAAAGGTTGTTATTCAATGAAACACAGGATTTTCAAGCGTTGGTGATGAAAATACCAGAGCTGAATGGAAAATTTAATTTTCAAATACAGGACTCTGGAGAAGCATAAGGAAATAATCAGGAAAGTGATATCACAAGGGACTTCTTAATAAGGTTTATCTGTTTACATTCCTACATGGGAGGATGTTACTTGTAACTCTTTAGAAGTTTCTCATTATTTTGGCAGTTAGAAAGAGGATAGATAGATAGATAGATAGATAGATAGATAGATAGATAGAAAGAAAGATAGAGGGCACATGTGTGAGTTGAATGTGAAGAGAGAATATTTTTTTAAAAATGATGAAATTAAGGGGTGAGAGAGGAATGTACTGGGAGAAAGGAAAAGGGAGAAATGGAATGGTAATTATCTTCCATTAAAAAGAAGCAAGAAAAAGCTTTTTCAGTGGTAAGGAAGAGGGGGAAGAGAGGGGAAGTGAGTGAACTTTACTGTCATCAGAATTAGATCAAAGAGGAAATAATATACATACTCAACATGGGTATAGAAATCTTACTCTGCAGGAAAATAGGAGGAGAATAAGATACAGGAAACAAAGGAGGATAAAAGGGCATATTGGGTAAGGGAGTGGTCAGTAGCAAAACACTTTTGAGCAGGGGCACATTGAAAAGAGAGAGAATAAATGGGGGGAAATAGCAATGTAATTATAAAAAATTTTGAAGCAAGTTTCTCTGCTAATGCTTCATTTCTCAAACATAGAGGGAACTGAGTCGAATTTTAAAAAATAGAGCCATGTCCCAATTGATAAATGATCAAAAGATATGATCTGTGCCAAAAGGGCTATAAATTCATGCATAACTTTTGACTTAACAATTCCACTACTAGGCATGAGTACCAAAAAATATTTTTTTAAAAAATAAGGAAAATGACCTATATGTACCAAAAAATATTTACAGCAGCTCTCTTCTTATGGCAAAAAAAAAAAAAATCAGAAATTGAGGTGATGCCCATCAATTGAAGAAGAGCTGGATAAATTGTGCTATCTATTTGTGATAGAATATTATTTTTCTGTGGGAAATGATGAGCAGGATCCTTTCAGGAAAAAAATCTCAAGCTAAGTGAAATGTATAGTATGCAAAGTAATAGCAATATTCTGAGGTAACTAGCTATAAATAGACTTTGCTATTCTCAACAGTACAATGATCCAGGACTATTCTGAAAGGCCTATGATGAAAAATCCTATCTATAATCAGAAAAGGAATTGATTATGTCTGAATATAAATTGCAGTATTTTTTCTCTCTCTTTTTCTTTCTCTCTCTTTAAATTTTATTTTTCCTGAGGGTTTTTTTTTTCCATTAGGGTGGGAGATCTATGTTTTCTTTCACAACATGACTTTTATGGAAATGTTTTGCATAACTTCACATGTGGTTTCTTAATTGGGGATGGGAATAAAGGACAGAACCTAAAACTCAAAAGTTTTAGAAACAGATGTAAAAAAAAGTTTTAAATGTAACTGGGGAAATATTAAATACATTAATTAGATTTGTAAAAAGAGTGGATAGATGTATTTTATCAGTCGATTTGGTTTGATCAAATACAAAAATCATTCTCTGACAAAACAAAGCTTTAAAATATGAGTTGAAAAGAGAATATTATACACAGCAACAAGATTGTGTTATGACCAACTGTGATGGACTTGGCTCTTTTCAACAATGAGATAATTTAAGGCAATTCAAATAGACTTGTGATGGAAAGAACCATCCGCACATGCAGAGAGAACTATGGAGATTAAATGTGGAACAAAGCACAGTATTTTCACCTTTTGTTGTTGTTGTTGTTGGCTTTTTTTTTCTTGTTTTTTTCCCTTTTCTTCTAATTTTTCCTGTGTACCATGCAGAACTAATCTATATTGGATTGTTTGCTCTCTAAGAGAGGGAGAGAAGAAAAGAGGGAGGGAGAAACATTTGGAACACAATGTTTTACAAAGGTGAATGTTGAAAATTATCTTTGCATGTATTTGGCAAAATAAAAAGCTATTGAAAATAAAATAAAATATGAGTTGAACAATTACCCAGTACCACAATCTCATTCATCCTGAAGAAGGTACAAAAACAGGGATAATGAACTAGAAAAAATGAGCAAAGAGTAGATGTTATGATGAAGAAAGGTGGCAAGTTCAGTCAAAGTGAAGGGAAATAGAAGTTTGTCATCTGAGTGAGGAATTTTGAAATAAAAATTTTAAAAGAATACTTTCATATAATGATAACATCCAAGGTCTGAATGGAATGAAATAACAGCAGATTGCTTAAGTTGAGAATATAAAAAGTGTACAATGAAGTGTTTATAAGAATCATCTGAAGGGGGATGGGAAAAGCCAGAATTGTCAACCAAGATCTATCAATGTAGAGCATTTTTCTTAAACTTTTTCTATAATGCACTTCTTTGGATGTCTAGTGAAGTTTATAGTTCTCTTCTCAGAGAAATGTTTAATTGCTTACAATCAAAACTTTAGAAAATGCTAAATGTTAAATATTAGTGAAAAACTAAAAATGTAATTTTTTCTCATCCAAGTTCAAAGATCCTTTGAAATCCATGACCCTATTAGAATAGAACTTAAAGAACACCTGGTATAAATAAAGACTCTAAGTCAAATGTTGTCACCATTGAGGAATATGAAGGTTGACAAAGAATCTTGATAAAGATAGGGAAAATGTAATTGGATCAATCAGTAAGCATTTATTAAACACCTGTTATGTACCAGGCAATGTGCTAAATGCTGAATATATACAAAATGAAGCAATCCTTATCCTAAAGAACTCGTGTCATTATATACTGAATAAATGCAAAATAAGAATGAGATAGTGAAACATAAGTAAGGAGATAGGGAAATTAGAATTAGATTATTAGAAGATTAAGAAAGGCCTTATGCATAAAGTAATATTTGAGCTACACATTGAAGGAAGTGAGATTGTAATGCTCCTAGAGAAACTGAGGCAGTATCACAGATTGGAGATTAGGTAATATTTTATTGATGTTAATTGGAGAGTTTGGAATCCATAGCTATGGATTAGGACTGCTGGGACTCTTGTCTCAAAACACACAATCCATTGAGAGTTTAGACTGGCAGCCATTAGCCAGCCATCTGGATCTCAAGTATCCAGTGATCTATTGAGGGGTATCAAGGATTTTATAAAACTCCAACACTCAGGGGAACAAAGAGCTCACAGGGCAGAAGGAGGGGTTGGGCACTGGGGGGGACTGGAGTTCCAGGAAAGGACTATCAATTCAGTTCTGACAGGTTGGGGGTATGGAGAATCATAAATTCTGATAAGTTTGGAAAGAAGCTAGGAGACATTAAGTCTGAAGCCAAAAGATAAGGGGTATGTCTAGGTGTTTGAGATGGGCCATCTGGAGGTTTTATGACTCTTTGGAATGCTAGCCCAATTATTCCTGATGGTCAAAAGGGGGGAGGGGAAGGAGTTTGTTATCGAGGCAGAACAATTAAGGGAAACTGAGACAGAGCAATTGAGGGAAACTGAGACATGGAACTGTGGCACAACATTCCATACTCTGTCCCTGAATATTCAAATCATTGAATCACCTTCCCCCAGATACCTGGAAGGTTTCAGCACCATGATTTTGACCAATCCTACCAGGAGCAGATAATAAAACTAGAAAAAGTGCAAGGACCTACGGTGATGGGAAGTCTCTCCCTGATAGCCCCAGAACTGTTAACAGCCTTCCCTAGTCCTCCCTGTTGTAAGCTTGTCAGGTCCTCTGCAGTTCTGGAGCACCATCTCAGCCAGGGAATCCAGTATGAGATGGACAGTGCAATGTTAGTTTGTGCACTCAGCCTGTTTGCAGAGGGAGCAGCAATGCCCAAGGCAGCTGTGCTGGTCCCTCTAGGAGGGACACCGCATGGCCCTCAGAGACTCCAAGGGGAAAAGGTGAGGCACAAAATTGCTCCACCTGTCCCCATCCAGAAGAACAGACAGGCTGGGGAACACTGCCACAGATCAGAGTATCAGAGTGTGCACACTTGGACCATCAAGGCAGGCAAATCACGAACTCAGAGGCATAAAACAAACTGCAATGAAGGATGCTGAAATACTAATTAAGGAATTGGGGTTACAGGACTAGAGAAGATCAGAGAGACTGCAAGTAATCAGAAAATGGTCCCAGAAACTGAGTCTGCCAGGGAAATTCCAACAGAATAAGGGGGTTCAAAGTTAAAGCAGAACCAGCAATCACAGTCCAATTGGGGTTTAAATAATAAACCAAGCAGGCAGTAAAAATGAAAAATGGACTGTTGTAAAGGCTTCCAATTTAAACTGTGGGGTGGGGGTGGGGCAGGAATGTCTGAGGCCAGGTGAATACGAAACTAGGGGCACTAGTGGTTCCCATTTTTCAAGTATTTTGGGGAAAATCCACTACCTTTCCTGGTCCCTATTTCTCATTCCTCCCCCCTTTTTCTTTTCCACTGAAGAAATCATCCAAGGAGGAGTAAATAGAGCTCTAGTTGTCAAGTTCATCTCACATAACAGACTAGTATAGTAGGGGTTGTCCATTCTGGAACTCAAGATCCCGCATACAATTACATATCCCGAAGGGAAAATTGTGATCAATTAGATAATGCAGATACAAACTATCCATTATAGTAACAGTCACCCAAAATCTTAACCCAACATTTTCCATCCTTAAATCCAAAATATAGCAATAGGGAACCCAATCAGGATTGTACAGAAATACATAGCAATAAGGGATCAATCAGAATTGTACAGTAATACACAGTAATAGGGGACCCAAGCTGGATAGTACAGTAATACACAGTAATAGGGGACTCAATCAGGATAGTGCAGTAATACACAGAGTTTAACAGTCAGTTATCAACCACCCTTAGTTCCCCCCAAATAGGCACAATGTCCATTAGGAGCAGAGGCAATGTCTCTTTAAAAAGCTGCTTCATGCTGAGAGAGGGCAAAATGAACTTCTCGTCTAGGGAGGGGGTTGGGTGTGGTCTGATTCAGATGCAGGTCAGTAAGGCTGTAACTTGACCAAAATCTAGAACAAAAAATAAATCTAGGGGCAGCTAGATGGTGCAGTAGATAGAACACCAGTCCTGAAGTCAGGAAGACCTGAGTTCAAATCTAGTCTCAGACACTTAATACTTCCTAGCTGTCTGATCCTGGGCAAGTCACTTAACCCCAACTGCCTCAGCAAAAAAAAAAAAAAAAATAATAAAATAAAATAAATCTAAAAAATAAAGGTTAGAACAGTCTGAGATAGAAAGACTGGTTCACAAGGACTGCTACAAAATGTGGAGAAGCCTGTACAGATGTGTCAGTAGCTTCCCAGACAAGGAGACAAGTTTGTGTCACAGGACAGACAAACAGTTGTCAGCTGTAGTTCCCATAAACAAAAAGCAGTTAGGTCTTTCAGACAACTGTGCCAATTATCCTCTCATTATTTAGAAACTTTTAAAGACTAGAATACCCACAGACATAAATATCTAGTAACAGATAGATGACTAGGCTAAATACCTATTTGCCTAACTATAATGATTGCATATAACCAGATTGAAACAGTAAGGTATGACATAATTGAATTGCATCAATGATTCTTATTGACTATTGCTCTGATCAGAGAAATTAGTTACAAAAAGAAAACAGGGACATGACCATACCATAATATAATCAGTCAAAACTGATTCTTCAGTACATTCAGAACAGAGGACAAACTAGCCTTAACTCAGTTTGATTCCAGATAATTGTCCCAGTAACTTACAGGAAGTGGAGCCTTAAAACTCCCAAATAATATTAGCTACAAGCCCAAGAAATTTTACCTCCAATAACAAATCCCATTAACCAAAGCTTCAAATGTATCCCAAACAGGCATTTACCATGACTTTATATTAATAACAGTAAGAGATTTGTCCCATGAACTTCTGGGACTTATCTTTCATATCAAAATAGATGTTTCATAAGGTGAACATTACAGATTATTTTGCTCTTGAAATACCCAATACATAAAAAAAATTCCAAATTGTATATTGTCCAGAACAGAAACATTTTCTTTTTTTTCTTTTTTTTATTTATTTCTTTTTATTTTATTTTTATTTTATTTGCATTACATATGTGTGGGTAATTTTTCAACAATAACCCTTACATAGCTTTCTGTTACAAATTTTCCCCCCAACTCCCCACCCCTCCCCTAGATGGCAGGATATCCACTACATGTTAATTATGTTAAAATATTGGCAAATCGAATATATGTATACATATTTCCAAACTTATCATTGTTGTGCAAGAAAAATCTTATCTACACAAAAAATATATCAGATAAAGGAAACACAATGTAAGCAAACATCAATCAAGGAGTATGAGAATGTCATGTTGTGGTCCACATTTCACATCCCTCTCTCTGGGTGTATATGGCTTTCTTCAGTGAACAATTGGAGGTGGTTTGAAACATTTCATTGTTGAAGAGAGCCATGTCCATCAGAATTGATCGTCATATAGTACTGTTGTTGCCGTGTATAATGATCTCCTGGTTCTGCTCATTTCACTCAGCATCAGTTCATGTAAGTCTCTCCAAGCCTCTCTGAAATTATCTTGCTGGTCATTTCTTACAGAACAATAATATTCCATAATATTCATATACCATAATTTATTCAGCCATTCTCCAATTGAAGGGCATCTATTCAATTTCCAGTTTCTAGCCACTACAAAAAGGGCTGCCACAAACATTCTTGCACATGTGGGGCCCTTTCCTTCCTTTATGATTTCTTTAAGATATAAGCCCAATAGAAATGCTGCTGGGTCAAAGGGTATGCACAGTTTGATAACTTTTTGAGCGTAGCTCCAAATGAACAGAAACATTTTCAAAGGGGCAAAGGCAAAAACTATTATTCTCAGAGTCCTTGTAATTAAAAGGTACAACTTTAAGATGACTCAATACAATCAATTAAAACTCACACAGAATATCCCAATTACACAAAAAAGAATCTGAAAGAGTCTTAAAACTATATCAGCTAAACTTTTAGAAATAATCCTACCAAATTATAGATCACATTTGTTATCATATTCTTTAAACAAGGAGACAATCCTACACCCAGATAAACAAATATTCAGTCAATTAACACCATGTAAAAATGAGCTGTCCCTTAAAAAAAAAAAAAAAAAACACTCTGCTCCCTTTCTAAAGAAACAGCCAAAAGCGATAGGTGGGGGAAGGGAAGCTAGGTAAAATTCACCTTTGAGAAAGAACCTTTCCGTTTCTCTGTCCCCCCAAATACCTTTTAAAAGACTTGCCTCTTCTTTTTTTTCTTCACATTTTCTTCTCTTTCTTGCTACATGCCTTTTCCTTCTCTCTCTCTCTCTCTCTCTCTCTCTCTCTCTCTCTCTCTCTCACTCTTTCTCTCTCTCTCTCTCTCTCTCTCTCTCTCTCTCTCTCTCTCTCTCTCTCTCTCACTCTCTCTCTCTCTCTCTCTCTCTCTCTCTCTCTCTCTCTCTCTCTCTCTCTCTCTCTCTCTCTCTCTCCCCTACCTTTTTGATACTGTCTCTCTCCTCCCTTGTCCCTCAATTCCTTATCCCATTCATATAAAATCATCTCTTTTCTCCTGTCTTTTTCTTTTCCTTCAAAACTTTCAAGATTTACAATATAGTGAATAGATAAACAATTCCATAAAACTCACACACATGTTCAAAATTAAATTTGACAAAATTTAAAGCATAACTCATAATGTTTACCAATTACCCAATATGTTTCAGAAGGTAACATAAGTTATCAGGACTTTTTTTTTTTTAAACAAGCTATTATTAACCTGAATCAAGTCAAATACAGCTTTTAGAAATTTTTATTTCCAGTAGTAAAAGTTCAATATTCAAACAAATTTCTAATATATTATATTATATTATATTATATTATATTATATTATATTATATTA
>JAJPUD010002292.1:0-91675 GCA_023553655.1 Myrmecobius fasciatus | reverse complement strand
TATATTATATTATATTATATTATATTATATTATATTATATTATATTATATTATAATGTTATAATAATTTATATGTGATATATATTTAATATATTTATTTATATTTAACATATATTAATATAACATTTAATGGGTTATATATTTAATATACTATATTATGTATAACTATAATCATATATATCATATAATTATATTATAATAACTTTATACTCAGGATAAACAATCTAGAATGCACAAGGCAACAGCAATTATGAAAACCAAGTTCCCAAAATTCAATAGACCCATAAGCCTAAAAGAATATGGCTTTTTTTTTTTCCACTTAAATAAATTTCCTGAATTCCAATTGAATGTTGCAGACAAACTGAATTACCATTTGGTTATATGTATACATTCATATACACACATACACACACACATATATATGTATGTATATATATATATATGTATATATATATATATATATGTACACACACATACTTTTTTTTTTTTTTTTTGCTGAGGCAATTGGGGTTAAGTGACTTGCCCAGGGTCACACAGTTAGGGAATGTTAAGTGTCTGAGACCAGATTTGAACTCCGGTCTTCCTGACTTCAGGGCTGGTGCTCTATCCACTGTGCCATTTAGCTGCCCTTATACACACATTTTTAAACTGGGTCTCCTAAAACTTTTTTTCAAGTTTTTTTTCTCTCTAACACTAATTGACTTCCTTTGTTCTCCCTCCTATCTCCCCCCACCAAAAGCTGTTATCCCAGTAAGGACTAATTTATTTCCCTCTTCACTATCAGGCTTTTATTGGCCTTCCCTTTTTATTGCAGGCTTGGGTGGGGGGGAACTTTTCTGCCAGCATTTTAATGTATTCCTGCTACTTTCAAATTTATGCAAACACTTAATTCCAATAAGAAATTTTAAAAACACAAGCATTTTTTTTAACATTGAAATGACCAGTTGCCACATTTCTCATTGTTCTTAAAACTTAATAGAGTTCCTTAAATCAACAGACAGACAAGCCATAAACACTGGCCACACAAACGCAACAGTTAGCACATATAAGGTAGGAGCAAATGCTTGCTATTCAGGAATGCTCTGAGAGGAGAGGGGAGTTTAAGTCAACCAGTCAGACAAGTCTTAGACACTGATTACACAGACACATAGAAGCTAAAGGCAAACTCTGTTGCTTTTTCTTGGGAATGCCCTGAGAGGGGTTTTTAGTGAACAACCTCTCCCTCTCAGATATTCAAATTGAGTCTTTCAAATAGGCTTCCAGGCTTCAATCTGGTGTGCTCTCCTTGCCAGAAAGTGCTCAGAACTCAGATTGGTCCTAAGACAACCAGATTTGTGCCAACAGGCACCCAGACCCAGAGAGTGCTCTAAAAGCACCCAGAATTGTGCCCAAAGGCACCCAGACCCAGATGATGCTCTAAAAGCACCCAGAATTGTGCCCAAAGACACCCAGAACCAGATGATGCTCTAAAAGCACCCAGAATTGTGCCCAAAGGCACCCAGAACGAGATGATGCTCTAAAAGCACTCAGAATTGTGCCCAAAGGCACCCAGAACCAGATGATGCTCTAAAAGCACCCAGAATTGTGCCCAAAGGCACCAGAACCAGATGATGCTCTAAAAGCACCCAGAATTGTGCCCAAAGGCACCCAGAACCAGATGATGCTCTAAAATCACCCAGAATTGTTCCCAAAGGCACCCAGAACCAGATGATGCTTTAAAAGCAGCCAGAATTGTGCCCAAAGGCACCCAGAACCAGATGGTGCCGCATGGCATCCCACCAATATCTCCCAGATTAAATGAAAAATAAATGGCCCATAATTTCAAATAGCTCATCAACCCCAATCTTAATTTTTCATATTTTTTTTCTGGGGACCAACAGTGTGTCAACACCCAGACAGACAGACAGACAGAACTGACCCTGCAGGGGTTTCAAAGAGACTCTCCTACGGCCAGATGGAGGTGTCTGCCTTGAGCTCTTGCTGCTGCTGAAACTGCTCTCTTTGTGGGCCTCTGGGACCTTCCCTAAAGCTCCCAGGTCCAGCTGCTTCAAGGCTCTAGGAGGGTACCTGCTTGTCAGGCTCTATAATCCATTCTTTTGGAGCATCCGCAGATCCTTTGACTCGAGTGTGATGAGTCCAACTGCCTGGGTGCTCACAGTGGTATCTGAGCTCAGAAGAACTGCCATGGTCCTTCCCAATCTGGAGTCAGCTTCTCCTCCTTCCATATCCAGATCAGGACCCAGTCACCGGGCTTGAACTTGTGTACTGTCAATCCTAATCTGAGCAGTAAATCCCTTAAACTACAATTTGTGTAAGTGTTTCAGCAAAGCAGATACATAATATCTTGTAAACACATCCTTAGTTTCCATGATTAGATCCAGCAACTCCCCTTTATAGTTTCCTGGGTACAGATGCCCATAAAACAATTCATACAGGGACAGACCAATATCTCTATGGGGCTTTGTTCTAATTCTTAAAAGGGCCAGAGGAAGACACTTTATCCAGGGCAACTGTGTTTCTAGAGTTAACTTAGTAAGCTGCCTCCTGATCTCGTGATTCATTCTTTCAACCTTGCCTGAAGAGGGGGAATGCTGGGGAGTGTGGAACTCCCCAGAAATCTCTAAAGCTCGGACCAGAGAATGAAGGACCCTAGCAGTGTAATGTGTACCCTGTCTGAGTCTAGACACTCCACCATCCCATATCTCGGAATTATGTGCTCCAGGAGCATCTTGCTAAGTGATGCTGCAGTAGCCTGTGACAAGGGGAAGGCTTCCCCACTACGACCAGTAGGTATTTGAGACAGCCCATAGGCCATGGCTCGGTGAAGTCCACCTGGATGCTTTGGAAAGGCCTGACCCCCAGGGATCTTCCTCCTTGCAGGGCTCAGCATTCTTTGACAAATGAGGCAACCCTCCACCAGCTGCCATGCCAGAGTGTATCATCTAGTGAGCATGGCATCACACAGGTTTTAGAGATCCCAGTGACTACCCTGATATAAATATAGGAGGATGTGTCTCAGGCCTGCTTTGGTCAGTACCTCTCGACCATCGGGAAGGAGCCAATGCCCATCAGTCAACCTCTGAGCGCTGAGATTCTAGGATTTTCTTCAGGAGGAAAAGATGGTGGGGGCAGACTCAGAGGTAGGGCGGGGATTAAAACCAGCATCTTCTCTGACTGCTTGGACTCTCCTCCTGCCTTCTCTTCCTCATCAGCAAGAGATTGCCCCGGGCTTCAAAACAGTTCCCTGCCTGATGAGCTTTTACATGTACAATAGCAATTGTCTTTGATAACAAGATTAGCCAGTACTTCAGTAATTAGAGTGGTATGAGCCAGCCTTTTTCCCTTTCTTCCCATATTTCCTGTATACATCTGCCACCCCCAAACACATTTCCAGTCTGTGTATATGTTTCCTTCTCTCCCGGCTAATAGCTTTAATGCCTGATTGAGAGCATATAGTTCACAAGTTTGAGTGGACCCCTCCTGGGTAGGAACTGGCTTGAACCAGAGAATTGCTGTTCCCATCTATTGCAGCATATCCATTCAGCCTCTTTCCTTCCACTGCTCTGGAGGAACCATCTATAAACCAATTCACTCCTCCGTAACAGGGATTCTTGCAAATCTTCTCTCACCTGGGTGTGATAATCTATAATGTCTAAACAACAATGCTCCAAATCCAGTCTCCTCTGGAGGAGTGGACAGAAATGGGCTGGGTTAAGATTATGATCTTGAGATAAGACCAAGTCATCCTTTCCAACAGTGTAGCCTCATATTTCAAGATCCTTGAATCAATTAGCCACCTCCCTGCTTTCTGATTCAAGATTGCCTGGGCCCTGATGGGGCACACTCACAATTAAGCAACCCCAAAAGTGATTTTTCTGCTTTCCTCTCAACAACAACAACAACAACAAAGGAAGTGGCCCCAAATACTTAGAGCAAAGTAAGCCTTTAGATAAATAGACTAGCCCCAAGAAGCAAAAGAGTTAAAAGATTTCATAGAAGCAAACCAAAGAATCTTCCAGGGCTGGGCTGCAAATTAAAATACCTATATACTTGTATTATGTTTTATATCTTCCACTGACCACTTGTTCTGATTACAGAAATTTGTTATAAGAGAAAAATTAGGGACATGATTTTTTTAATAATATCAAAACTGGTTCTTTAGGTCTTAACCTGAAGAGCACACATAGGATAAAGCATACTTAAAGGAGATTTACTTCAGATAATTGTCTAATTTTTAACAATTCCACCTTAAGCCAGACTCGGGAATAATCAGATGGGTTCTCATTCAAAAGACCACTGGAAATTGAGTCAAAAAGATCCTACCTTAAGCAGAGGCCAAGATTGTCCTTCTAATTTGTTCCCAGATACTAACAACTTCTTCTGAGTAGCTTATAGCATATTCCTTTCAGATGGTGGATCACTGGCTTGATGATCTATTAGACAGTCATACCTGAATTTAAAACTCAAAATAAAAATCAGCTGCAATCCCAAGAGATTTTATCTCCTACAGTAATTCTCATGAATTTCTGATTCAAGACTGAATCAGATGAACCTAGTTCTCAAGGATCATATTAAGATATTCATCCTAGAAAGTTCACAGCTTATACAGCTTATCTTTCATATCTAAGTAGATGGTTCTAAGTTCAGCATTACACAGATACATAGAAATACCTCATACATAGAAAATTCTAAATTTCATATTGTCCATAACAGAAACATTTTCAAAGGGACAAAGGCAAAAACTATTATTCTCAAAGTCCCTTTAAATAATGGGTACAACTTTAAGATGACTCCATACAATCAATTAAAACTCATACAGAATATCCTATTACCGCATTTAAAAAACCCTTCCAGATTTAATATCAATAATTTCTTCATTTAAAAAAAAAATGTTAAGTCAACTTCCTCCAATTGAGGAGTTCCTATAAACTTTTTGGAAATAGCCATATCAGTTTAGCAGGTCAGATTAAAATCCTGCTCTAGGTTTGTTTTTTGTTGTTGTTGTTGTTGTTATCATATTTCTTAAACAACGAGACTATTATGCACTTAGATAAACATTAAATAATTTGCTGAAGACAGGATACCTTAGTAGAAATAAATAGCTTTCAGAAAACTTATGGTTCCAACAAACTTCTTAAAACATTCAGTTATTAACATCATGTAAATGTAAGCTGTTCTTGTAAACAGTATAAGCAATTAATGTTTCAATCAGCAAGGAGCTGCAGTTTGTTAAAAAGTGGCTACACAACACTTAATGGGGGGAGGGGAAATTAGATTGTCATCGGACAAGGCCCTTTCCATGTGGCCACCCTTCCCCCACTCTACCATGTTTCCCAACCCCAACTTCTCACAGCTAACTTTTTTAGGGTGCCAAGTCCCCTAGGTTACAATTTGCCAGCCAAAGACAGGCCCCAACCTCACGGGGTACCTCCTTTTCCCAGGCAAAAGGCAGATTCACTAGGAGCTTGGCTTTTTCTGTCCCCTATTTTTCTAAAAGGCCATTTTCCTCTCACTCCTCCTCCTTTCACGCCATCTCTTCCCCTCTTCCATCTCTATCTCCTCCTACTGTCTATATGCCTGATCCTTCTCCAACATACCAATAACCCTTCTAACTAAATGCTCCATTTAAACTATTAATTGCTTTTATTAATCAATCCTTCTTGCCCCTTGTTTTTAAATCATTTTTTTTAAACTTTAAACTTTAAGATTCACAATCATATAACTTTGAACTAAATTTCATAAAACTTATACATATATCCAGCAGAGCTGACAAAATTTTAAGGCATAACTCATAGTTTTACAAATTACCCAATATTTCTAGAAAACAATATATCATCTAATTAGGAGGATACAAACTTGACTTCCCTTAAGGTAAACTACCAGAACTTTGTTTTAATAACCTATATTTTAACCTATATGTATTATATATGATATATATGTATATATATAATTAATAACCTATATTTTAACTTAAAATCAATCAAATGATTGTTTTAAATTCCTAGCAATATAAAATTGCTTTTGCTATCAAATCCTCCTCCAGGAGGACCCAATTTAATGGAATTGCTTTAGAATTTTGAAATGACAATTGCCAAATTATTCTCAATGCCAATCATTATTCTCAATGGACTTTTCCTGAAGCTTCAACTTTGGCCAGAGCTGGAGCTTACAGAAAAGTCTCTTTCTTTCTTTCTCTCTCTCTTTTTTTTTCCTGACAAATTCTAGCTCACAGAACAAACATGACAAAGACATTCTGCACAAAGACACAAACCCAGACAAAAATTACATGGAAGAAAACCATCCCTTCCCCACTTTCCCACATACAACAGAAATACCAAGTGAACTTTTCCTTTTCTTTTTTTACCTTTTTGCTCCGAAGATTTGAGTTGGACTGGTCTTTCCCCATTTTTCACAAGGGTTATCGTCAGACACCTCCAAGACTCAACAAATTTTCCTAGTCTTTTTACAAGATCTCCAGTAGGGGTCGCCCTTCTACTAGCAATCACAGAGTAGTGTTCCCAAAGGGTCCTTTCCCTTGGGGTCTGCAGTCCCTCCTTAATTTAGATGGGAACCATTCCTGGTCTCCCCAAGTCTAAGACTCCCAAAACTGGCCCCCAGACTTGTTGCAAGTGCCTGCCTCTGGGATATGTGCATAAAAATTGCCTAACTGCAATTCATAATCTTCCCCTGATACAGACCAGTCAGACTTCCACTATCTTCCAAATTCCCAGGAGTTTCACCCAGTACCTCTGCCTCAGGCTATTTTCTTCATGGAGAGGGAGGCTTGCACACAATCATGGGGATTGTAGGAGTAAAAGTTTCCTAACCAGGTCCTGCTCCTTGATTAGTGTGTCAGCCATCTCCCCCCTAAAGGAATTATCCTGGACAAGCCCCCATAAACTGTGTGGGACACAAAAGACCCTAATTCAAATTGATTGCTCAGAGGCTTCTCTAGGTACAAACAGAAAGTTTCTTTATTTCGATTCTCGTGAGAAGCAGGGTAGTCCCCCAACAATTTTACAGAAGTAAGAAACACAACTATACAGCCAAGGATTACAGAAACCCCCTTTAACCCACCCACTTCCTGTTAATCTTTGAAATCATTGGCCAACTTGATCCATATTCCTTATTTGTCCTTGGTATACAGGTGGGCCTTTGTGATGCCAGGGTCTTGGTTAAGCAAAAAATGTTCCAAATACCTTTGCTAGGTATGTTATTAAGAAAAGGGGTCAGGGGCAGCTAGGTGGGGCAGTGGATAGAGTACCAGCCCTGAAGTCAGGAGGACCTGAGTTCAAATCTGGTCTCAGACACTTAACATTCCCTAGCTATATGACCCTAGGCAAGTCACTTAACCCCAATTGCCTCAGGAAAAAAAAAGGGCGGTCTGTTTTACTTCAAAGATATATAATCAATTAAGCAAGAGGGGTTAAATATTTCTAAACTACTAAGCCAGTAATCAAGGTGGTCTGGTCTGTTTCAGGCATTCCTCAATCAATCAGATAGGAATGGCTAGTTGAGGACATCTCAGATATCTCCAAGCCATTAAGTAATTGGTCAGGTTTATCTCTAGGAAAAACAGTTGAGCAATGGGTCAAAAGGGTTATCTCAAACATTTCTTCTGGAAGAGCAAATCTTGCTCTTCTCCCAGATTCAATAATTAACAGAGCCTGAACTACCCAAGGTTATTATTCTGAGAAGTCCTCAGTTTCCCATTTCACTCAATAATTACCAGAGCAGCCAACTCAGCAAACTACTTAGTGTCACAGGGGAACATAGATGACATTTGTAGTTACTCAGGTTGTTAATCCAAGCCTATGCTCACTTGGCACCTCAACTTCAGGACAAAATTCTAACTAAGTTAGCTGGCAGCCAGTCATCTAACATATTGCCAAACCTGAAAGCAGCCAAGGTAGGCACATCCCTTTAATGTGTTGGTTGAAAGCATTATTTCCCAACCAAGAAAGTCCAAACAGCTGTTCAAACTAAAATAGAAAAAAAAAAAACGGGGGGGGGGGGAATAGCTTCCTTAGCCAGAAAACTTTTGGTTGGTTTGTAGTGGAAAGGATGGGGATTGGAATAAAATGGTGCAATGGAGAGGAGATAATGTGTTTTCTTTTGTTTTAGAAGTTTTAAAATAAATGTAAAAAATGAAAGCAGTTCCCCCTCTGCTTTCTTTGGTTCTTCTGTTAAAGATAAAATAAATTCTATACCCTATAACTGAACAGATCAGGAGGTACAAGACTATAACCTCCTCTAATTTGGGATCAAGTAAAGGGTGAACAATTCTATTCCAAAAATAGATTGCATTTAACAGCTGAAATATATTTACTGTTGCCAATGACAGTGTTGTAAAGGGATTGGCATAGAATCTCGTACAAGGAATGAAATGAGGCACCCTTTCTAAATTCATATTATTACTAAAGTTTCTATAATTCAATGTCCTCTCAGCACTCTTCCTCCACCTTCCACATGTCTAAATAAGAGTTGGTTAATTTCTTACCAACAGACTTTTGCAAATCAAAACAAAAAATTGGGGCATTTGAAGAATAGCTCTACTATTCTACTATCAAATGATAGGATGAATAACAATATTTTGTATCCCAACTGCTAACATTTGTATTTATAACTACCCCTAGGAATCATAATCTAGAGTAGAAAGTTAAAGAATGAACCCTCTAGATTTTTAAATGTTAAATAAATGGGATATGAACAACAGAAAAAATTAACTTTTTTTTTTTAGTGTGCTACCTTTTAAGAATAGAAAACTATAAGGACTGATGACTTGTTTTCTCTCTTTTGCTGTTTCTTTTTCTTGATCTCATCTCCTAGAGTGTGGGCTTATATATATATATAAAACTAACATATCCAGTCCCATTCTCACTCCTTGTCTTTTTCAGTTGCCAACTAAACATACACATCTATATAACTTACCAGCACTTCAAATTTGATATATCCAAAATTTAACTCATCACTTTCTCAAAAACAAAAAAAAAGCCTTTCCTTCCTCCTAATTTCTCTATTTTTTAAATGGACTCACCACTCTCTCAGCTACTCACACTTAAACTTAAAGTTACCTTTGGCCCTTCTTTCTCCCTCATGTTCCTTATAAAAATTATTTAGTAAATTCTGGCATTTCTACCTCTTCTTTGAATTTGTTCCCTCATCATCCTGTGTCAAGACCTTACCTCCTTGCACCTATGTCACATTCCCAGTATCAACCACCATGTGCACAAGAAGGAAGCTTGGATTTGATCATTCACTGCCCTCTGGAATTTCCTTTGCATTTATTTGCTTCTGTCATATGTCATACCTATTTATGTATATTCTGGATTGTAAACTCCACCAAGGCAAGGATTTTGTAATTTTTTCATCTTTTTATACTCAATGCCTGTCATAATACCTTGGGAATTTGAAGAGAAAAAGTATAGATAGTGGATAAAGTATTGGGTCCAGTGTCAGGAAGATCTGGGATCAAATGTGGCTTTAGACACTTATTTAATGGCATGACCTTAAGCAGCTTACTTAACTTCTCTGAAACTTAATTTCCTATTTATAAAATGGGAATAATAGTGATAGCACCGACCTCATGTATAATACTTTATGAATATTAAAGGCTTATTAGCTATTATTATATTGTATTTGTTCAAATGAATCATCTAATCCTAGGTCATTTGTACAGTCTTCTGGGCTTTTAATAGCCTAACTTTTCCCACAGCAACTGTGGGAAAAGTTAGGCTATTAAAAGCTCAGAAGACCTGTAATAGAAGTTGTATATTCTGTGGTATTGACTAATTTAAAAAATAGGATTACTTTTGTTTCTTGTATTTTTAATTGGGTCCAATATAATTTCTACTCCAGAAATTCCATAAAAGTTTATTGATTAATAATAATATCAAATGATACAACATGTGTTGAATAATAATATACCTCAAATTTGTATGCCCCTTTAAGACTTTAGTAAATTTGTAAGACATAAAGGCAAGAATACTTACAATATGAGGCTTTAGGTAGCTGATTTGCAAAGTCAGGAATACAGTAGAGACAATGAGACTAGCCTCCAGGACAAAAACTATCTCCATACTTTTTTTCATAATACCACAAGGGAAATGTAGAGTTAAAAAAAAACTGGGAACCTTGAATCCAAGAGCTGTTTGTCTATTATTTGGCAGATGATCATACCCTGTAAAGAATGAACATTTGAAAAAGGCACTGGGTGATCATCATACATTAGAATGAGGTTTCTCACAGAAAGGACTCCCACAATGAATTAGAAAATGTGATCAGAGTAAAAGAAGCAATAATTTTCTGCATTGTCACCTGCGCCTAAAAAGTTAAAAAAAAATAAAAGCAAAATAGAGACCAAATGATGAACAGAACTAGAAAAGCTTCTAAAGATCCTAAGTTTAGGGTCCCTACCCTTTCTAAAAGAGCACAATACCATACCAGCTGAGGGCTACGGATGAGTCTGAAGGAGTAGGTATAGAGTATAGAGCTTCCATTGAAGAATAAACTCAACTGAGCAGAACAGCCCATAAAAGAAGCAAAGCAGCCTGGTTGAGCCAGTCTATCAGAGTGATTCATTCAACAGAAATGTAGTGCACTATGAGGCACTAGCCCAGCCCAGCAGCAAAGTGACCCAACCCAGGAGAAAAGTAACCCAACCTAACACCAGCTTGGTCTGCTAGCCTAGATGCCCAGCAGTGAAGCAGGGACAGTGCAAGAGATGAAAAATACAACTCCAAAATTGTGAGTTGCTTTGGCCACATGTCAGTCAGGCAATATAAGCTCCAGGGTCAGAGACTGAAGATACAAAATAAATAAAAGACAGTTCCTCCTCTCAAGAAATTCATAGTTTAATGGGGAAAACAACATACAAACAGTGATAGGCAAACAAGCAAGATAGGATAAACTGTAGATAGACAATAGAGGAAAATTAGGAATTTAAGAGAGAATTAAGGAGAATTAGGAAAAGCTCCTTGTAGAAGGTGGAATTTTAGCTGGGTTTGAAGAAAGCCAGGAAGGAGGGAGAGAATTGTTGTTCTTGACCATAAAACAAGCCATGAAAAGGCAAGAGAAATGAAGTATTTGAGAGGAACATTAGAGAAGACAGTGTCATCAGATTGCAAAGTACAGAGAGATGGAGGGGAGAGGGGATGGCATAAGGTATAAAAAGACTGGAAATGTGTGGGAGGGGGGCTTTAAATGCAAAACGGAGAATTTTTTTTAATTTATTTTTTATTTGCAAAACATATGTATGGGTAATTCTTCAACATTAACCCTTACAAAGCTTTCTGTTAAAAATTTTTCCTCCCTGCTCCCCACCCCTCCCCTAGATGGCAGGATATCCCCTACATGTTAATTATGTTAGAATACTTGACAAACCGAATATATGTATACATATTTCCACACTTATCATTGTTGTGCAGGAAAAATCATATCTACAAGAAAAATCAGATAAAGGAAATACAATGCAAGCAAACATCGATAGAGAGCATGAAAATGTTATGTTGTGGTCCATATTTCACATCCCTCTCTCTGGGTGTATATGGCTTTCTTCAGTGAACAATTGGAAGTGGTTTGAAACATTTCATTGCAAAACGGAGAATTTTATATTTGGTTTTGGAAGTGATAGGGAGCTCCTGAAATTTAATGAGTAGATAGGTGATAAGATCATAGTTGTACTTTAGGATAACTGAGTAAAGAATGGACTCCAGTTAAAGGAAATTTGTGGTTAAAAAACAAAACAGAACAAACAAATAAACAACCCTGAAAATCCTGCTGTTTGGAAAAACTAAACAGCAGGCTATTGTGACAGTTAAAGCATGAGTTAATAAGTACCTACAAGAGGGTGGGGGCAGAGTTAGAGAAAAGAAGGGGGACACTTTCCTATGAAAGTAAAAATCGGGGCAGCTAGGTGGTGCAGTGGTTAGAGCACCAGCCCTGAAGTCAGGAAGACCTGAGTTCAAATCTGGTCTCAGACACTTCCTAGCTGTGTGACCCTGGGCAAGTCGCTTAACCCCAATTGCCTCAGCAAAAAGCAAAAAAAAAAAAAAGAAAGAAAGAAAGTAAAAATCAACAAGCCTTGGCAAGAAATTGAAAATAGGTTTTAAGAGAGATGAGGTATCAAGGATGACACTTAAGTTGTCAGTACAGAGGACTGGGAAGATTGATGGATGGTATCCTCACAGTAAAAGGGAAAGGAAGAAGTGGAGAAGGTTTGGACAGAAAGCTATTAAGTTCATTCTGGGACAAGTTGAGTTTAAGATGTCTGTGAGACATTCAGTTTGAGCTGTCTCATAAGCAGTCAGAAATGAGAGACTGGAGGTCAGCAAAGGTTGGGGCTAGATAAGATTTGAGAATCATCAGCATAGAGATGATGATTGAATCCAGGGAAGCCGATGAGAACACTAAGTGTAGGAGGAGACAGTCATATCATGAAAAACTAGAGAGAAAAGAGTATGAAGGGAAAAATGTTAGAGGTTACAGAAAGGTCAAGTAAAATGAGGACCTAGAATTAAAATATGGGAAGTAAGAAAGAAATAATAACTTTGAAGAGGAAGTTCCTGTTGAATAATAAGTTTAGAAGTCAGACTATAAAAGAATTAAGAGAGGAAGTGGAGGCACTTCTTGTAAATAGCTTTACTGAAGAAAAATGGGAAGAGTTTAGATAAAAATGGGTGTAGTAAAAAAAGCACTGACCCTGGAGTAAGGAGGACCCGAGGTCAAATCCAGCCTCAGACACTTAACACATCCTACTGTGCGACCCTGGGTAAGATGTAGGATTATAGGAATGGATGAGTTTTTTGAGTATGTGAGAGACATGGATATGTTTGTAGGCAGTAGGGAAGATTGAAAATAAGTGAGAGAATGCAGATGATAGAGAGTATAAACTACTTAAAAAGACACGATGAAATGGGATCTTTTGTGCACATAGTGGGTTTGCCTTGACAAAAAAGTCACCTTATTATGTGAGTCACGGTGAAGGAAAAATAGTGGCAAAAAGCATCTGACTGATGTGAGATAAGGGAGATAGATGTGGGAACTTTAATAAAATATAAGCAATGAACTGTTAGAGGAGGAATGAAAAGATTTAGAAAACTTGCTGTGGTGAGTGTGATAATGAATTGATTAGGAAGGTATAAAAAAGATTGCCTGTTTCAGTGAGAGCTCAATCTAGGGTGTATAACTTAAATTTGTAATGGACCCAGTCATCAATGTTTGTTGATTTTCTCCAGCTTCATTTGGTAGCATATATGTAGGAGCAAAAGCAGCAGGAGTGGGAAATGGAAACTAGGGTTTGAATAATGATAGCCTGGGGTTCAGAATCATTTGGATCAGAAAAGTACTGAGGGAAGGGGAGTTTGTTAATCACTGAGAAATTAGTTTAGGTGGTTTTTCATTGCTCTGGGGGATTTTGATGAGGGAAACAACTGGTTCTGAAGTGGATAAGCAGAGAGCAATGTCTAAGAATAGTGAGTCATGTTAGAAGGTTGTCTAAAATAGTTTAATGTCAATATCAAGAGGGTGGAAAGTGAAGAATTAATCCTAGGATTTATTGTTTACCAGTGATATCATTGAGATCCAAATGATAGGGAAAAAATATGCCCAACAAATATAGAAATGACAACTGATGGAGAGGGGAGAAGTGACCATGAAGAACAGAATTAGAATTTAAAATGTTATCTAATCAGAGAGATGTTGTCAATTGTTGCAATGATGTTGAACAATCAAAGTTTAATATATCTGGAAAAACAAAATAAGCTGTATAAAGAGAAAATGGGAAACAGCTTAGCTTAGGAATCTAACATTTAAGAAATAGGAGGTGGGGGGCAGGTAGGGGCGCAGTGGATAGAGCACCAGCCCTGAAGTCAGGACCTAAGTTCAAATCTGGCCTCAGACACTTAACATTTCCTAGCTGTGTGACCCTGGGCAAGTAACTTAACCCCAATTTCCTCAGCAAAAAAAAAAAAAAAAAAAAAAAAAAAAAAAAAAAAAAAAAAGAAAAGAAAAGAAAAGAAAAGAAAAGAAAAGAAAAGAAAAGAAAAGAAAAGAAAAGAAAAGAAAAGAAAAGAAAAGAAAAGAAAAGAAAAGAAAAAGAAAGAAATAGGAGGTAAACTTTGATTACAATACCATTTCTGGCTTAGGTTTCATAATTTAAAACAAATTCAGAGAAATTAAACAATGTTCAAAAAGTAGTGAAAAAATGGGACCTAGGATCACTTAACTTGAAGGAGATAATGGGCTTCTAGGATCACAGTGTTAGATCTAGAAAATCATATAGGTTGTTCAATTTAACTCCCTCATTTTACAGATGAGAAAACTGAGGCCCAAAAAGGTTATCAAGGTCATAAGATCCTCTCAAATACAATAACTGAAAGAGCTAGGATTTAGACAAAAATCTCCAAATGCAATACCCTGTCCCCTACATTGCATTGCCTCTGTGGCGGGGCCCAAATGAACCTGTAATAGCCAAGGCCGGCCTGGCAGGACAAGATAATTAAGACTTAGCTAATTGAGGCCTGTAGAAATAAACTACACTGTCAGCACATCTAATAACTTATAATTGGCATAAAAAATGTCCTGATCATGAGAGGCATTCCTAAATAAAATGATAGATTCTCTAAATCTAAAAATATTTTGAAATAGACTAAAATTTGACCTCTCAGAAACAAAATGTAATCCTGCCTTCAAGTAACGCAAATTACATAATAATGGACTGGGAGTCATGCAAACTGAATTCTTTCTATTCTTTTCTTTATCATCAATTAGCTATGAAACTTTGATTATGTTATATAACCCTTTAAAATGAAAGTGTTGGACTAGATAATCTCCATTATACTTTAGAATTCTAAAATTCTTTGATTAGCTCATCCTTTCCAGTGCTAAGATTCTATTTTTGCTAGAATCTGTAAGACCTGTTTTCAAAAAAGTCAAAAAGAAAGTATAGAATAGAAATAAATGTACATAAATAAACAAAAATAAGGAATTTGTTGCTATTTATCTTTTAATGGTACTTTTCCTTTGTTTTAAATAATTTGGTTTATTTAATTTATTTTTATTTGCTTAATTTCCTAATCTCTCAGATCATGATTTATAAATATTTTTCCTAATTCAAACTAAGGAACTAGTGCTCTTCAGATATATTTGTTGCAATATATGTATTTTAAAAGGCAGGGCAAAAAAAAGGAAAGCAGGAATGAAGGAAGGAATGAAAGAAGGAAGGAAGGAAAGAAGGAAGGAAGGAAGAAGGAAGGAAGGAAAAAATCTGCATCAATATAAAAGATCCATAAAAATTTAATTTTTTTTGATAGAAGGATATCAAAGGCAGGCTATACAGTGGACATTTTGTAATTTCTCTCCAAGGTTGCCAACAATCTAAATTCAGTGGCCTTTTTTTTCTTTCCAACGGTATTTTATTTTTCCAAATACATGCAAAGATACTTTTCAACATTCACTTTTTTTTTTTTTTTTTTGCTGAGGCAATTGGGATTAAGTGACTTACCCAGGGTCACACAGCTAGGGAATGTTAAATGTCTGAGACCAGATTTGAACTCAGGTTCTCCTGACTTCAAGGCTGGTGCTCTATCCACTGCGCCACAACATTCACTTTCACAAAACACTGTGTTTCCAATTTTTCTTCCTCTTCTCCAAGCTTCCCCCAAAACAACAAGCAATCTGATATAAGTTAAACATGTGTAATTTTTCTAAACATATTTCTATATCCATCATGCTGAACAAAAAAATCAGATCAAAAGGGAAAAAAACATGAGAAAGGGAAAAAAAGCAAGTAAACAACAAAAGATCAAAATAATATGCTTTGATCCATATTTAGTCTTCATAGCTCTCTCTCTAGATGTGGATAGCTCTCTCCATCAGAAGTCTATTGGAATTGCCCTGACTCACTTCATTGTTGAAAAGAGCCAAGTTCATCATGTCAGTCATTATATAATCTTATTGTTACTGTATACAATGTTTTCTTGGTTCTACTCATTTTTACTTAGCATCAGTTCATTTAAATCTTTCTAGGCTTTTCTGAAATCAGCCTGCTCATTATTTCTTATAGAACAATCATGTTCCATTACATTCATATATGATAACTAATTCAGCCATTCCCTATCTGACAGGCATCTACTCAATTTTCCGTTTCTTGCCACTACAAAAAACAAAAACAAAAACAAGAACAAAAACTATTACAAATATTTTTGCACATATGAGTTCTTTTTCTTCTTTTATGATTTCTTTGAGGTATAAACAACAGAGACAACTGATGGATCAAAGGATATACATAGTTTTACAGCACTTTGGGCTGTTCCAAATTGCTCTCCTGAATAGTTGGATCATTTCACAATTCCACCAACAATGTATCAGTGTCCCAGTTTTCCCACATCCCCTGCAACATTCATCATTATCTTTTTCTGCCATCTTAGTCAATCTGAGAAGTATGAAGTAATACTTTAAAGTAGTCTTAATTTGTATTTCTCTAATCAATAATTTTTAAATAATTTTATGTGTCTAGAATTAGATTTAATTTCTTCATCTGAAAATTGTTCATATCCTTTGACTATTTATGAATTGGGGAATGGCTTGTGTTCTTATAAATTTAAGTCGATTTTCCATATATTTTAGAAGTGAAGCCTTTATCAGAAACACTGACTGTAAAATTTTTCCTCAGCTTTCTGCTTCCCTTCTAATCTTGACTGCATTGGTTTTATTTTGCAAAAACACTTTTATATTTTATAGGTTCTACCTAACCTTGATACTGGTATATTCTCCACAATACTCATCTGAGCTATTCCCGTCTTTGTCCTCACATACAGGTTTTACATCTACCCAATGCACTGGAGGCTTTCATCTAGATTTTTCAATATTTCATGGATACCAGTTTAGCACTCAGACAGCATGTTCATCAATTATCTCTTCCTCTTATTATGTCAGCTTCCCTGCTCAGTCATGCTTTTTGCAGAAAACCCCATTTAAGCCATGTGGGTAGCAGAAAAAGATAAAGCAACTCCATTTTGTCCATTTTGTAATGCCTTTTAGGTAGCTTCTGAACCTATTTGTATTATAACTTACTCCTAATTTCATCCTCTGTCTTTGATCTTCCTTATTGCTGAAACAGTAAGGATAGTTCTATTTATTAGGGTGGAGTTACAAAGGATAACTAATCTGAAGAACCTTTCCTGCTATTAGCCCTGTCCAGCAAAAGACCCTGTCCAATCAAAAGATACCATATTCCTATTCCTACCTGCAAGTTCCAATGAGCCCTGTCTGATCTAAAGTACCCCATATCCAATTTACCTCCTAAACTGAAACCTATATAAGCTTTGTACTTTTGTTCTTTTGGCTTCTTTGGTTATGTGACTGGGGCTCCCTTGCAAATAAACTCACTGATTACTAAAATTTTAATATGGGTTTGGTTTAAGTTCTTGTTCTGTCTTGTTCCAGCATTGACAATTTTACCCACAGTAAATGGTGATAGTGGTAGAATTCCCAGAGAGACAAACTTGTGGGATTTCAGGAATCACAACCCAGGAATGCCATGGACTCTTCCACTAGGGATAATACAGGTTAGTGTTAAGAACCTGGTGAATGTTTGTACTCCAATAAATAAGGACTAGTCACTCTGATCCACAAATTGCTATTCCTCCCTAATCAGACCAGTCTGGTCTGGTCTGCTTTGGTTTAGTTTGGTTCTGGGTTAGAAACCATTTTCTCTGGATTAATTGGAAAGACTTTACCAGCAAGCACTTTGTTTTGTTTTATTTGTGTAATTATCCATTATGTTGTTAACATTGTCTGTGTTTTGTGTCTCTGCAAATCCAAATGATTTTTTTCCTGTGGTCTAATCAGTCAAGGAAAAAGAGTGAAAACTTTTCTGCAAAACTTTCAGACTTCAAAAAGAAAAATCTCTCTCTCTCTCTCTCTCTCTCTCTCTCTCTCTCTCTCTCTCTCTCGTTAAGTTTGGAGATAGACAAGAAATAACACATAAGAGAGAAGGGGATTTTTTTCCCGTCTGCAGAACTTTTTGACTTTCTAAACTAATTAGAGATTAAATTTGTGACTAAAATGTGACTAAAATGTATTATCTCTAGTGTGAATTTACAAATTGTAATTTTGAATGTTTTTGTAAATGCTGAAATGTTTTAATGAGTTTTGTGTTACAGTTCTGTAGAAATTGTTTTAAGGAAAAATAAGAATAAAACTTTGTGAAAGTTACATGCAAACAGTATTTAAACTTTTTCACTTTTTCCCTGAACAGAAAGAGATTTATCATTTCAATGAAAGCGAGGAAAGTGATTTCACTGACTGAAAGCACAAAAAAGAAAAGAAAACCTTGTTAAAATCTTTTTATCTGTAAATTTTCCTGGTTCCTTGTTACCATCTGTTTGGATGAGGTCATAAAATCTTATCAGCTCTATGAAAGAAGGTCTTGATATCCCCTAAAGCTTTCTTTATTTTCCCTATTATAATTTTGCTTCCTTTGTTAGTTCTCACTGTGTTATGGCTCTATTACTTATTCCATAGGGTGTGTGGGGATCATTTCTGTTTGGACTATTACTAATTTGGGAATTGTAAAATAATTCTAAGACTATTATCTTTTTAAAAAATTTTTTTTGTTAAAGCTTTTTATTTTCAAAATGTATGCATGGATAATTTTTCAACATTAACCTTTGCAAAACCTTGTGTCCAATTTTTCCCTCCCTTTCCCCTACCTCCTCCCCTAGATGGCAAGTAATCCAATATATGTTAAACATGGTAAAAACATGTTAAATTTAATAAATGTATACATATTTATATAATTATCTTGCTGCACAAGAAAAATCAAATCAAAATGGGAAAAATGAGAAACAAAAACTGCAAGCAAACAACAAAAAGAGTGAAAATGTTATGTTGTGATCCATACTCAGTTCCCACAGTCCTCTCTCTGGGATTAGATGGCTTTCTTCATCACAAGATCATTGAAACTGGCCTGAATCATCTCATTGTTGAAGAGAGCCATGTCCATCAGAATTGATCATCATATAATCTTCTTATTGCCATGTACAATATTCTTTTGATTCTACTCACTTAACTTAGCATCAGTTCATGTAAGTGTCTCCAGGCCTTTCTGAAATCATCCTGCTGGTCATTTCTTATAGAACAGTAATATTCCATGACATTCATATACCATAATTTATTCAGCCATTCTCTCCAATTGATGGGCTCAGTTTCCAGTTTCTAGCCACTACAAAAAGCCACAAACATTCTTGTACATGTGGGTCCCTTTACCTCCTTTAAGATCTCTTTGGGATATAGTCACAATAGAAACAAAGGGTATGCACAGTTTGATAATTTTGGGGGCATAGTTTCAAATTGCTCTCCAGAATAGTTGGATCTGTTCACAGTTCCACCAACAATGTATCAGTGTCCCAGTTTTCCCATATCCTCTCCAACATTCATCATTATCTTTTCCGGTCATTTTAGTCAATCTGAGAGGTATGTAGTGATATCTCAGAATAGCCTTACTTTGCTTTTCTCTGATCAATAGTGATTTGGAGCATCTTTTCATATGACTAGAAATAGTTTCAATTTCTTCATTTGAAAATTGTCTATTCATATCCTTTAACCATTTATCAATTTATCAACTGGAGAATGGCTTGACTTCTTATAAATTTGAGTCAAATCTCTCTATATTTTAGAAATGAGGCCTTTATCACAACCCTTGAATGTAAAAATGTTTTCCCAGTTATTGCTCCCCTTCTCATTTTGTCTACATTAGTTTTGTTTGTACAAAATCTTTTTAACAATATAGTCAAAATTATCTATTTTGTTTTCAATAATGAACTTCAGTTCTTTGGCTACAAATTCCTTCCTTCTTCACAGATTTGAGAAGTAAACTCTTTGTTCTTCTAATTTGCTTATAGTATCACCCTTTATGTCTAAATCATGAACCCATTTTGATCTTATCTTGGTATAGGGTGTCAGGTATGGATCAATACCTAGTTCCTGCCATACTAATTTCCAATTTTTCCAACAGTTTTTTTTTTTGTTTGTTTTTTGTTGTTTTGTTTTGTTTTTGTTTTTGTTTTGTTTTGTTTTAATCAAATAGTGAGTTCTTATTCCAAAAGCTGCTGTTTGGGGGTTTGTCAAAAACCAGATTACTATAGTCATTATTTTGTTCTGTGGGTTTAACCTATTTCACTGATTGACTATTCTATTTCTTTTTTTTTTTTTTTTTTTAGGTAGTATTGTCATTTTTATTATATTAGCTTGGCCGACTATTCTATTTCTTAGCCAGTACCAAATGGTTTTGATGACCACTGCTTTATAATATAGTTTTAAGTCTGGCACAGCCAGGCCACCTTTATTTGCATTTTTTTTTTCATTAATTCCCTTGAAATTTTTGATATTTTGTTATTCTTTCAGATAAACTTTGTTATTATATTTTCTAGCTCTGTAAAATAATTTCTTGGGAGTTTGATTGGTATGGCACTGAATAAGTATTCATAATAAGTAAAATGAATTATACTTATTATTATACATAATGAATAAGTATAAGAATTAATCAGTTTAGGTAGTATTGTCATTTTTATTATATTTACTCAGCCTACCCATGAGCACTTGATATTTTTCCAGTTGATTAGATATGACTTTATTTGTGTGGAAAGTATTTTGTATTTGTGTTCATATAGTTCCTCTCTTTGTCTTGGCAGATAGACTTCCAAATATTTTATATTATCTACAGTTATTTTAAATGGAATTTCTCTTTGTATCTCTTGCTGTTGGACTTTGTTGGTAATATATAAAAATGCTGATTATTTATGTGGATATATTTTGTATCTGGCTACTTTTCTAAAGTTGTGAATTGTTTCTTGTAGTTTTTTAGTTGATTCTCTAGGGTCTGAGACGATGATCTTAAAGGGAAGAATTGTGGGTATCAGAGAGAGCTAATCATCTCCATTTTGTTTGTAGTTCCTCTATCTTGTTTCTAACATTATTTGTATTGTATCTCACCCCAACTCCATCTCTTGTTTTTGACCCTGCTTACTGCTAAAACAGTAAGGATAGTCCTATGTATTAGGATGGGGTTGCAAGAGATAGCTAACCCGAAGAAGAACCTTTCCTGGTATTAACCCCAACAATTTAGATCACTCTATACAGAGGCTGGTTTTTTGTTTCTTTTACTATAGACTATGCTGCTCCCAGAGATATATATTAAAAGTGATAAGAATCATTGATGTATACACATATACATATGTGTGTACATGTATACATGTATATATGTGCATAAATATATTAATATTCTAACTTTGATATTACTTATAATCATGCATATTTTATATTTACTTACCAGTATACATTATATACTCTCAATAGAATATAGCATATATAGTGTATGTGTATATGCATGTATATATGTCGGTACACACATGTGTTTGTATATACATAATACAAACATACATAACCAGATCTATGATTTCATTACTATGAGGAATTCCCTTGTAACTAAAGCATCTGCTCCGTAACTTAGAGTGCTCGAGCATTGCCAAGGACACTGAGATTCGGTGACTCGCCCAGATTCTGTCAGAAGTCAGAACTTGAATTCTTTTGGTTCTGAGCCCAGGTTTCAGTCTGTTATACCAACACTATCTTCAAATAATAATAAAGTTTATTGCAACAATGAGTACCCCTAGATATAGAAGAGAACAGATTGTAGAGCAATATTACTTCAAGTACTGTATTTAATTTTCAGAGTCTGCTAATGTTTTTGGAATTTGTCTCAGTTGACAAAAGGACCTGAATTTGTTAATAACAATCCATGCTACAAAGAGTTATTTTCTTTTGTTCATGCTTAACATGTTCAGCTTAACAAGCATTTATTGAAAGGCAGAGTTATTCAAGGGAAAGATTATTTGATTTGGAGTTAGATGATTTGGCTTTTAATCTTAGCTTTGCTATTTACTATGCGTGTGACTTTGGGCAAGTCAAGTCATCTCTTGGGCCTCAGTTTCCTCAAATGTAAAGGGATGGTGATAGATGATTTCTAAATCTTCCATTTATATTTCTACAATTCCAGTTGGGGGAGGGGGACAGAGCCAAGATGGTGGAGAGCAGACAGGACTCTCTGTGACCTTTCTCCCAAACCAAAAGCAGATTAAGCCTCTAAACTGGTTCTGGAATCAAAGCTCCCCCGAATATTAGGAGTACAGCACATTCCCAGAAGAAGTTATCTTGGAAGAATGTCAGAACAGTTCTGTTTCAGTGAGGCAGGGGGATAGTCTGCCAGATGGCAGCATGGGGAGACAGGGCAGGAAGCTGGGCCACAACTCAGAGAGTGGCAGTTTCTAAGCACCTGGGAAGCTTCTGTGAGCCTCTTAGGCTGCTCTGCCCTGGTTGCAAGTAAGTGATCTAGCAGATTTGCTACAAAAGGCAAATTGTAAACTACTGAGCCCTGGAAGGACACGGGGCCTAGCCACCATTACCCAGCACAGTAAGTGAATCAGCAGAACTGCCCCAGGGCAAACTAAAGCGGCTCTCATTCCTTTCAGTAAAAAGCAAACCTCAAGCCTTAAAAAAATGAGCAAAAAACCAAAAAGAACTCTCACACTAGACAGCTTTTATGGAGAGAGAAAAGAACAGACCCCAGATCCTGAGGTCCCCAAAGGTAAAGCAACTCCAGAGGAAGCCAGACATGAGCTGGTCCCCATTTCACAAGGCTTTCCTGGAAGAGTGTACAAAGAATTTCAAGAGAGAGTTAGAAGAAAAATGGGGAAAGGAAATGAGATCATTGCAAGAAGGGATGGAAAAATCATATAACTCCCTACAAAACAGATTTGATGAAATAGGAAAAGCATATAATGCCTTACAAAATAGATGTGAAAAAGATACCAATTTGTTGAAAAGCAAAATTTGTGAAATGGAAAAAAAAAATGCAATGAACAAAATAATTCAATTGGTCAAATACAAAAGGAGCTAAAAAAGGCAACTGAATAAAATAATATAATTCTAATTGAATCCCTACTTGTTTTTTTTTTTTAAGTATTCATCTAGATACATCATGTAAATTAGGAAATACCTACTATTTAATTTATTCACTTAGTAATTATTGGTTAAGTATCTAATACATGCAAGGCATCTTTTATAATACAACATGAAAGCATATTAAATGGTACCTGGCATGCCTCACTATTAAAATGAATTAAGTTCACTATTAAATTGAAATGGATTTGACATATTGGTGAAAAAGCTTGTTTTTAAGTTTTGTAACTTTCTCTGTTTATACTTATTTCTCTAGCAACTATTTGGCTTACATACAACTATTTGATATAATTGGTGATCATAATTTAAGAGATTCTTGATAGGACTTATAGCAAAGGTGGCAACATGAAAGATACAGAGACATTGAATTTCCCAGCAAAGAACACTGGATAAAAGATCTGATCAAGGAAATTAAAGAAAAACAGCATTTGGATGCCCATTAATTGGGGAATGGCTGAATAAGTTATGGCATATGAATACAATGGGATATTATTGTTCTAAAAGAAATGATCAGCATCCTGATTTCAGAAAAATCTGGAAAGACTTATATGACTGATGCTAAGTGAAATGAGCAAAACCAAAAGAACATTATATACAGCAACAAGAAGACTGTGTGATGGTCAACTGTGATGGACTTGGCTCTTCTCAGAAATGTGGTGATTCAAGGCAATTGCAATAGACTTGTGATGGAAAGTGCCATCTACATCCAAGGAGAGAATATGGAGGCTGAATATAGATCAAAGCATAGTATTTTCACTTTTTTGTTTGTTGTTTGCTTGGTTTTTTTCCTCTCATTTTTTTGGTTGATCTGATTTTTCTTGTACATCATGATGAATATGGAAATATGTTTAAAAGAATTGAACATGTTTAATCTATATCAGATTACTTGCTGTCCTGAGGTGGGGGAATATGTATAGAAGAATTGCACATGTGTAACATATAGTGAATTACTTGCTGCCTGGGGAGGGGGTGAAGGGAAGGGAGCCAGCAGAGTCCCTGTCCCACTGCTTCTGCACTCACTGGTTCCTTCTTACCCAGGCCCATGTCTTGGTAGCTCAGTTGGGCCTGCTGTCCATCAAAATCAAAGGTTCCCTCAGTCTTGCCCAACTCTCCATAATATTTGAAAAGTGAAAATTCTTGTCTCTGGGCCCGAGGCTACCTCCCAACCCAACTAGCCACAGGACTTGCTGCTTGCTGTTTTATTGGAACTAGCATTTACACTTCACAGGGGCCAAACCCCCAAACCAGCATCTTTCTTCAGAACTTTTCAAGTTATTCCAGAAGGATCATTGTTCTGTCCCAAGTTTTATTTATATTTACTGTTCTATGTTCACGCTGAAGTGCTATTTTGTCTTGTTTGCGGGGACTTTTCTGACCAGAATCCTCTCTTTCACTGATCTAATCTGCAAATATTGATAAAAGTGTTTAGGTCATCTCTTATAACTGAATGTTCCTGCTGGTTTGCTTGGACTCTTATTGTGCTGGAGTCCAACTTACAGAGATGATCAAAACCAACCAGGGAATGCTGACCTTAGGGCTTTCTTTATGTTTGGACAGCCCCCTTCAGAACTCACTGACTAATCTCTGCTTAAGCAGGAACTTGCTTTTTGCCACTATCCATGATCAGAAGGGCTCTTGCCATCAGGAACCATGCAGTGTCCTGCCAACCAATCACCTTACCATGTGAGCCAGGAGACTGTCTCATCTTATTTCAGCCAGTTGCAACTATGCCGAATGTTGGAAATTGGCCTAATGGTAGCACTCTTAGTTGAGGTTCAATGTTGGGACAAAATGAAACACTCACAAGTCATTCAACAGGTAGCAAAAGGATTCTAACAAAAATTTACTTTGACCTGTCATGGCCAGGATATGCAAAAACCTACAAGAACATCATAGCCAAATTCTGAAACCCCCTAGGTCGAGGAGAACATATTACAATCAATAAGAAAAAAAAATTGGAATATGCTGGAGCCATAATTAGAATCACATAAGACCTACTAGTGGCTACATTAAAAGATCTTGGAACACTATTTATTGAAAAACAAAAGAATTCAGGCTGTGGCCAATAATCTCATACCCAGCAAAGTTAAGCATAATTCTGAAAGGAAATAAAAAGGATATTCAAAGAATTGCCAGATTTTCGGGATTTTTGTTGTAAAAAGGCCTGAACCTAATAAAAAATTTGACATATAAGATCCAAGAGAAATAGAAAGTAAACATCAAAGACTAATTACAAGGGACTCAATGAGGACAAATTGTTTACTTTTTATATGTGGAAATGTAAACCACATATCTAAGATTGTCATTAATATAGGGAAACTATACTATATATCATTCATAGTTATCAACACTGTTTTGACCATTTAAAATAGAGATTATAAGGTTGGGGCACCTAGATGGCACAGTGGATAGAGCACCAGCCCTGAAGTCAGGAAGTTCAAATCCGACCTCAGACACTTAACACTTCCTAGCTGTGTGACCTGGGCAAATCACCCCAATTGCCTCAGCAAAAGAGAGAGAGAGGGGGAGAGACAGAGAGAGAGAGAGAGAGAGAATAAGGCTGGATTATTGATGTGGTGTAGGAAATGATGAGTTGGAGTAAGAAAAATATGGAAAGACTTGGACTTGCAAAGGAAGATGTGATCCATCTTTAGAGAAACAGAAGATAAACAAACAAGCATAATACAGTCTTACATAGATGTATATGAATTTATATATATATATGACTATAGCTCTCTATGTATATGTATATGCATGTACATAGGTTTCTGTGTATATGTGTATTGTGTGTGTGTTTATACAGGTATACATACACATACACACATACATCTCCACACTTAATTGTAGCCAGAGAATGGAGGGATGGAGGAAGGAGGAAATAAAGAACAAAAGAAAACCTTCAAGGAAGCAAAGAAAATATGGACAACTCTGAACACAATGTGTCCATTTCTTGAAATGAAAATGTATTGCCTCATATTTTTAATCCTCTCATGTTTTGCTATGAACATGGCAACGTTTTTCCCCATTTTCTATTTGTTTTTTAAAAAATCTTCAAAAAGAGAGAATAGATCAATGAAATGGGTTTACAATTTGAACTCAAAAAGCAAAAATTCAAAACAAATCAAACATAAAATAGAAATTCTAAAAATAAAAGAAAATTTAAATAAAAATTTTAACTCATAAATAAAATTGGAGCTGGTTTTTAAAACAAATACTAATAGACCAATAGATAAAAACTAATACGTAATAATAGATAAATAAGATGGATGAATTTTTATAAAATATAAACTATTCAGATTAACAAAACAAGATTTTTAAATAATCTAATTTTTTAAAAAGAAAATGAATAACCTATAAGAGTTCTCAAAGGGAAAAAAATCTCAAAAGCAAATAGATTTATGAGGAAATTCTATCAAATATTCACAGAACACATAGCTTCACTATTAAATAGATTGAAATAAAGAATGCATTTTGTCAAACTTGTCTTCTGAGATAAATATAATCCTGATACCTAAACCAAAGACAGAAAAAGTAGAGAAAAAAAATATATATACCAATATTTCTAATGGACATCAAAAATATTAATTAAATGTTAATTTAAATATTCAAAATGTTAATTAAAATACTAGCAAAGAAGCCATAGCAGTATGTTTAAAAGATTATGCTCTATGACCAGGGCCTGGATTTACTGGTTCAGTACCACAGGATTCATTATTTGCACTAATTGTGACCTATCTGTACCAGCAAAATCAGTAACCTAATAAATAAATCATATTAATAACAAAAATGATAAAATTGTATGATTATGTCAATAAATACAATAAAACTTTGACAAAATATAATTTGTTTTTAAAAGCATTAAAGATATAGGAATAAATAGACTTTTCTTTAATAATGGTTACAGAGGATAAAGTGCTGGATTTGGAGTCAAGAAGATCTAAATTTAAATCCTGCCTGAAAAACTTACAAGCTTTGTGAGCCTGCGCAAGTCACTTAATCATTCTCATTCTCAGCATTCTCATCTGTAAAAGGGGCATAATAAGATTACCTATCTGAAAGTATTGTGAGAATCAAATCTGATAATATACGTAAAATACTTTGGAAATTTAAAAGTGCCAAATAAATGCTACCAAAACTTGGAGAAAAGAGATAAAAAAGATATTCTGCTTAAAACTACAGAATGCATAAAATATCTGGGAAGCCACCTACCAAAATATACCAAAATTTAAATGAATCTAACTACAAAACACTCTTTAGAGAAATAAAGATTTAAAGAATTAGGATACTAGCCCATTCATTTTTTAGGCCATATTAACATAATAAAAATGACAATGCTACATTAGTTAATTTATAGATTCAGAGCCACACTAATGAAATTTCCAAAGGATTGCTTTATAGATGTAGAAAAAAATAATTTTAAAATTCATCTGGAAGAACAAAAAGTCAATAATCTCAAGAGAAATCATGAAAAGAAGTTTTAAATAAAGGAATCTAGAAGTACCAGATCTCAAACCATCTTACAAAGGAGTAATAAATTTTAAAAATGGATAATTTGAAAAAAAAGGTTGATTTTGTGCTCAATCTGTTCACAGATTGAACACATAATACCTAGAATCAATCTAAAATACAATTTTAGTTATAAACTAAGGGATACAAAAAGAATTCAGTGTTTAACAAACACTATTAGAAAAACTGGAAAGATTTCTAACAGAAATTAGGCTTAGAACAATAGCATATATTTCGATAAGCTCTCAATGAACAGATGACTTTTGTCATCTGTAAAAGAAGAGATATCTTTTTACAGCTCTGATAGAAGAGTTCTTGACAAACAAGCTATAGAGGAGAAATCACCAGAGAAAAAAAATGGATAATTTTGTTTGTATGAAATTGAAAAGTTTTTGAAGAAACAAAATCAAATCAGTTAGAATTCAGTTAGAAAAAGAATAAAAGAATTGGGAAAAGTCTTCACAGCAAGTTTCTTGAATAAAGGTGTGGTACCAAGATATATAGGGAATTGTTACAAATATAACAGACTAGGAGTCATTCCCCAACAGATAAATTATTGAAGGTTATGAACAGGCAGTTCTCAAAAGAAGAAAGGCAAGCTATCAGTAGCCATATTCTAAAATGTTAACAAAACACCAATAAGTGAAAGGTAAATTTAAAAGAACTCCAAGTTTCTATTTCATACCCATGAGATTGGCAAAAATGGCCCAAAAAGGAAACTGGCCATTGTTAGAGGTACTATGAGAGGTCAAAAAAATTAAATACTGTTGGAAACTATGGAATGGTTCAACCATTCTGGAAAGCCATTTTCAACTATAACCAAAGTTGCACTAAATTATAAATACCTTTTTACCCAGTTATACCACCAGTAACTATATACTCCCAAAAAGATCCAAAAGAGGAAGGAATCATATGTACAGAAATGTTTATATTAGCATTTTGTGTTGTATGAAATGATTGAAAAGAAAGTAGATACCATTAGAGAATGGTGGAAAAATATGGAATATGAATGTAATGAAATATTTGGGGACCATAAGAAATAATGAAAGGGAAAAATCAGAAACTTGTGAAGATTAGTAAGAAGTAATGGAAAGTAAAGTGAACAAAATCAGAAAATAGATACATAATGTTTTATAATATTGTAAAGAAAACAAAACTGAGAGGCAACAACTCCCATCAATGCAATGGCTAATCATAACAACATGTAGTAGATAGAAAGTTGAACTTATTTCAGATAACCTCTGTTCAAATTCTGCTTTAGATACTTTTTAACTGTGTCAAGTCAATAAGTATTTATTAAGCACCTATGTGCCAAGGCACTATACTAAGCACTGGAGGTACAAAGAAAGGCAAAAAATGGTCCTTTTTCAAGGAGCTGGACAAATCATTTCACTTCAATAGACCTTAGTTTTCACATCTCTAAAACAGGAGGATTGTGGTGTCCAGGAATGGATAATTGAGTGGATGTCCATCATGGGAATGGCTGAATAAATTATAGTATATGAATATAATGAAATATTATTGTTCTATTAAAAATGATGAGGAGGCTGATTTCAGAAAAAAAAACTGGAAAAACTTACATGAACTGATGAGTAAAGTGAGCAGAACGAAAAAAAATTGTACACAATAACATCAAAATTATGTGATGATCAACTATGATAGACTTAGCTCTTCTCATCAATGCAGTGATCGAAGACAGTTCCAATAGTTAGGATAGAAAATCCCATCTGCATCCAGAGAGAACTATGAAGACTGAATGTGGATCAAAGTTTACTGTTTTCACCTTTTTTTGTTTGCTTTTTTTTTATTTCTCATGGTTTTTCCCTTTTGTATTGATTTTTGTTTCACAACATGACTTATATAAAAACATGTTTAAAATGATTTTACATATATAATCTATATCAGATTTAGCGAGGAAGGAGTTAAGGAAGAAAGGGAGAAAAATTGGAACGCAAAATCTTACAAAAATGACTGTTGAAAACTATCTTTACATGTAATTGGAAAAATAAAATATTATTGAGAAAAAATAATAAAACGGGAGAGTTGAATCCAGTGAACTATGGGTCCTTTTCCATATTAGATCCATAATCTTATAGTTCCAGATGAGTGATGCTAAATTATATTTCCCAACAGTTGGGAGAGAGATGATGGGCTATAAGTGAAGATTGAGACATATATTTTGATATACAAAAGATGTGTGCATTTATTTTCCTGACCATACTTATTACAAGAAAATATTATTTGGGAGGTAAGTGATTTATGAGAGAGGGGTATGGATGGGATATAAGTGAAGCAAAATGAAGCAAAAAAAAAGAAAATAAAAAATGGTTGAAATATTTAAAAATACGTGAAAGTTAAGCTAGAAAAATTCAAAAGGTTATATATATAAAAGGCAATGTTTATGCTACTGCATAAAATTTAATACTTAAAAAGTTGTAATTAACATTTACTATTTCATGTAATCCTTTTTTTCTCTTCTTTGTATATAGCAATGTTCATCTTTGTTCATGTACATGAATTTTATAATGTTATAAATAAATTAATAAATAAAATAATTATGATAAAGATAAATAATATGTAGAAACATTAATCCAGGCTTTGAATTCCCCTTCAATGCAAAAAGAAACAACCAACGCTGTAAAATTGGCAACTAAAAACTGCTGCCTTAAACCATCTTGATATTCAGTATGAGTCACTCTTTTTCTCTTTTTAAGCCACTTCACAGATTGTAATCACATTATAATGGGAATGGTAGACAAAACTATCAAATTCTTTTCAAAGCAATCTTCTTGGTTCATCAGCATAGACAATCATTCCTTTCACTTCTGCAGTAATAGGGAAATTTTAAGCAATATCTTTTGATTGGAGTTGGTCTAGAAAATGACTTAGCTGGGGGGCCTTACTTTAAATGCAACAAGACTGAAATGTAAAATGCCATTTACCCTGCAGTCTGAAGAAAGAAAGAAGCAAGCACTTGTCACAGTTTTCTTAATGGTCTCTGATTGCTGTTTGTGTAGCCTGGGCACTTCTCCTTCTTCAAAATCATCTTTGAGGGTTCCAGTACTTTTTCTTGCTCTGTTTTTAATCAAAAGGGGCTAAAAGGGAAATCATTTGACTCTTACAACAGCAGGGGCCTTCACATTTCAAGGTCTGAAAATGTTGTTTATTTAACTGACCTTAAAGGGAAACCCCCCCACAGTATAAAACAGTGACTAAAGTGACTACTATTGTTAATTTTGTGTGCTAATTCCTTGCTAGGAATGATTATCATTGGAAAAGTGTTCACTTTCTGAGAACTACTATGGTAGTTACAATTAATCGTCTTTATTTTTAACTTTGCTCTTTAAGAAGGAAAATATAATTTTTGTGCTAAAAATAATGGTGTCTTAGAATAGAGGAAATAAAATGCTATACTCCACCCCACTGTACACCTCCCTTTGTGACTTTGGCAAGGCTTTTATCCTTTATGAGTCTGGATCTTCTCATGTATAAAAGACTAAAAAATAATACCTACTTTATAGTATTGTGAGCAAAGTACTTTGTAAATCTTAAAGTACCATATAAATGTGAATTGTTAGTATAATTAAACCTAAAATACATCTGTGGCTATATACATGTATGTGAAATAATGGATAATTAAGTGCACTTGGAGTGAGAAGATCAAGGTTGGGACTGCAAGTTTTGTAGCTTACTATTTGTATAAATCTCTAAAGCTATTAAACATCTCTCTGACTTCTTTTCTCTGCAAAATGTGACTAGAGGCTTGTGAAGTAACAAAATGAAATAATATCTCTGAAGCATTTATATAAATGTTAGCAATTATTAGCATTATTAGTTATACTTTAAAAAATAGCTTTAATCTATTCCATAGGATGTTCTTTATTTAAACCCTTAGTATACTAAGCAAGACACAAAATCTAAAAATCAAAGTGATTTAGAGATCCCTTAGTCAAATTCCCTAATTTTACAGGTAAGAAAGTTATTTCTCCCAAAAGCTAAATATGGTTTACAAAGGTCAGATGGTAAATAAACAAGAGTTCTAGAATTTTAATTAGGTTTTTTCACTTGTATCTCATTGTACTTTGTACTATATGTCATAGGTAGGCTAACAGCTCTGTTTTCTTGATCCTTCCTGATTTACATTTGGAATATGATCTTATTCTTTGCCCATAATACAGGGCAAATAAATTAGGCTTACTGAGTTTCCTTCTAAAGAGTACAGGAGATTGAGATAGCTACCTACTGGTAGGCATGAGGAAAAAGCAGGTACAACAAAAGAAATAATGTAGAGAGAACCAAGTATCTGAAAATGGAAGTGATATTTTAAAAGACTCCTTTGGTCTCTGAAACAATTGGAATGTTTCTGCTGGGGGATGGGGAAGGGGAACTTTAGGATGCTATGTGGAATTGCCTAGAATAAAATAAAGGAAGAAATCTGTGGTTTGGGGGACAGTCGTCTATGTTGGTCTTTAAAAACATTTATTTTCTTGAGGCAAGACCTGTTTTTTCTGTTTTTGAGACAAAGGAAGAAAAATTACAAGTCAGTATGTTTTTTTTAATGTGCTGTATTTTTAAATTTTGCTATATACACATTAATTGAACTTTTGTAATAGGAAAAAGGACATGGAGAAAAATGACAATAAGCAAAATTCTGGAAATCTTTGTTTCCATAAAATACTTGAAAAATATGTGGCCCTTGAGTTTCCTTAGCAAAGTTTAGTACATTTACACACCTTGATGTTTTACAAAGAAGTTTGGGGTGTCAAGTTATCTATATCTCTAACCCAATATGGATCATTCTTAATACAAATACTTTCATTTGGCTTTTGAAGAAATGAGCCTCAATATTCAAACACTTTCATTAAATGCATGATAAAAGAAAATTATGCACCTTGTCCCTTTGAGACAAAGCTTCCTTGTGAATCATGTTTTCTTGATTATTTAACATGGAAGTGATGAATAACAGCAAGAGGAAAATTTTATAGACCATGCTGTTGCAAAAAACAAAAATGAAAGATATTCTCCAGATATTCTCAAAATATGATGTAACATGTATGTCCCTGCAAATATTGTCCTTTCTTATGTGCTGTGTCCATTTTTGCTATTTTTCCAAGTTAATAATAAAAAATGACATCATAGTAAAAATCAACTTTTGAACCTAATGTTAAAATGTCTACATACTAAAGACATTCTGCTAAAGGAAAACTATATCTCCCTAATTATGGTAAGGACACAGTATAATTTTAGTCATTGATGGTATAATAAAACAGGATTCTTGCTTGATTTTATAAATCTTACAAAAGTAAATCCAGCATAGTGTTCATCATAATTTTATATATGATAACAGTACATCTAAAATAATACAATAAAAAAGCTTACATATAAACTTTGTTCCATAATCCTCTGCAGAATTTATGTCACCAAGAATTTAGCAAATTCTTATTCTATGCTATTAAAAATTATTTCCAGGTTTAAAGAAGAGTCCTATTGATATTAGAATGTAGAATTCAGTTATTCAGCATTTGAGTATTTTTTTCTCTAACCTCTTCAAGCACATTAATCTGCCATACTATTTTTAATTCTTAGCTGCATTACTAATTCTTAGATGGTTGTAACTATTCTCCTACTCATTTGATTCTGTTAAACACTGTTTTTATTAAGACATTAAGTTTTCAATGATTTCTTTCTTAATAAGAATCAATTATTTTCCCCAAATTATTTTCTATAAAACATACTATAATTATAAAAACTGTATTATATCTATATTCTTTCCTGAGTTAGAGCTGAAAGAGACTCTAGAAATTGCACAGTTCCTTCCTCTAATTTTACAGAGAAGGAAACATACAAAGAATGATTCTCCCAAAATCACACATTCATTTGAATTCAACAAGCATTTTTGTGCCAGGTATTGGGCAGCTAGGTGGGTGCTAGGTGGATTGAACACTCAATCAAAAAGACTCATGTTCATCAGTTCCAATCAGGCCTCAGACACTTATTATGGGACCTTAAGTAAGTCACTTAACTTTGTTGTCTCAATTTCTTCATCTGTAAAATGGGGAAATGGCAAATCACTCCAATATCTTTGCCAAGAAAACCCTAAATGGAGTCATGAATAGCTAAACATAACTGCACAATAACTAGTCACTGCAGGCAGGAATTTGAACCCAACCTTCCAATTTCAACAGAAGCCCTCAATACCTTGCTGCACTGATTCTTGGAGATATTTTACACATAATGCTTTAAGAGAAAACTCTAGACATGAGACTAAAGCTTGTCTCAGGCCAAAGAATTGAAGAATGTGAGAAAAAGGGAGTGTCTCTTACTTGCTTCAGAGGCCATACTCTCCCAGGACTAAAGGCAATTGTATAATACACCAGGACCCAGTAAGGACTTTAGGTATCAAACAATCAGTTCAATAATAGTTAAGGTCCTTAGTCAGTTTGGTTATTCAACAATAAGTAACCTTTTTTCTACTCTGTGGCCCCTTTATACTAGAACCTAGTTGGATTTGGTCTTGGGAGAGCTTGGTCAACTAAACAGAGGTAAACTCCCATTCTTCATATTATTCAATTCCTTGCCCTGGGACAATTACCTATAGACTATAACGTTTATAGGTTTTCCTCAAAATCTGGGAGTAGAAAACTATTCAAAATAAACATGAATCAGGTATGGGACATACATTAATTTCCCACACACAAAAGAATACCATACAAGCACCCATACAATAGGAAAGCTTCAGCTGGCCAGCAGGGTGTAAGCTTCTCTTGGGAGTCATATTTTTTCCCACTTTAGGAAGGGAAGAAGCTAAGAGAAGATCTGGATTTGGGGAAGAGGGTAACATACAACAAGCAGGATCCCTTGAAAAGGAAAAGAGAAAAGGGAAGATAGAGAAGAAAAGCAATGTGGCTTCAAGTGACTGGTGGCAGACATCTGCAATTCCTTATTCAAATCTTAGTTTACAAGGAAGATCACGATGCTGAAAGAGGCAAGTTGGAAGTAATTGGCTGGGTTTTTTTTGTTTTATTTTTTATTTTTTTGGATTTTTAAAGAACTTTTTAAAATCAAATAGATAGAGCCACAAGAGAAAAATAGACATGAAGTGGTTCTTCTCTTGGCTCCTACCCCCTTTCTTTAGTAAGGAAATATCTCTTTTTATTCTGATTAAAGTGGAGCACCTGAAGAATTCAGTTTTATTTCTCATCCACACAAGTGGCAGAGTAGATACCTGTTCATCTAAGATAAAGAAAAAACACAGAAGCAGAAAAGGCAGGGAGGCAGCAACCTAGGTTCAAGGTATGTTGAATCATCATGTCCTTGTTCCCCAGAAATTCCCAAGGGATATACTGGATTACACTCCTTGAGATAATTCCTCTAAGCCAATTCAGCCTATACAACACTTATCCTTGCAATCACTAAGTAAAATAGGTATCATAGATATTATTATTCCAACTTGACAATGAAGAAACTAAGGCTGAGAGAATGAGTGACTGGTCATGCAGTGATTGGCCAATACATATATAATCAATGTCAAAGGCAGATTTGAATTCGAATCTCTTCTGGCTACAAGTCTAATAGTCTTTCTACTAAACCATAATTAGGTGGTTTTCTTAATATTACTGCAGCATGTTAATTAATATTATATATATATATATATAATATATTACTATAAATACAATGAATATTGATATTAATATGTTAATATTACAAGGATTAAATATGATCTTTTTATTGATTTTCAAAATCTGATTTTGAGTCAAATGAATTGAGCATCATTTAACATTGTGTTACTTCTGAATAAATATTATCTGTGACTGATGCTTCCTTTTTGCAAATCCTAACTGGAAGAGAGTAAAAGATAACCTGTAAGAGATAAGTTAAGTCAATGTAGACTTTACACAGATATAATAGAATAAATCATTGGAGAGAAAAGTGATCTTTAAATGTCCTGCAACTTCCCTATTCCTCTATCTTTAAGCAAGACTATTTTGCTACTTACCTACTATTTTATTCAAGTATAATAACTTCCCCAACAAATTACCAAGGCCTCTCTGAGACAGAGACACATGTGGAATCAGTTTATGTATATCAAATGAAAACCGTAAAATATTACAAATAAATTTCCAGGAAAACCTCTTAGATTCTGTATTACAGCCATTTTGGTGCCTAACCAAACTTTTTCACAGACTGTAATGGTAAATTAAATTCAAACAACTGAAAAAATATGTAACTCCTGCAAATTTTTTGGGATATATTTTGGGATATATATTAAACCTCCAGCACCTGTACAGCACACTGACATTAATGTAAAAGAAAAAGCACATAGGCTTCCAGCAATGTGATGGGGCATGAATGTATTCTCCAATAAACATTTTAGAACAAGTATTTTACCTAAATAAAGGCAGAGCTTCACATAGCAAATTAGAAAGTAATGCTAAAAATATTTAAAAAGACAAACCAATTATGAAAGAAATTAAACTTTAGTTCTAGATTTAGACACCATTATTAGAAACAAGAGAAAGCATAGCTATTAATAGAACTGACAGAAAAAAAGGCTCATTTCACTCAACAAGAATTTCTGGAACTCATACCATGAGAAGAGAATTGTGCCAGGAACCAAGAGGCTAGGGGTAGGGAAATTTAAAAAAAAAGGACGAAAACTGTCTTTGCCCTCAAAAAGAGTAAGATCGTATAAAAAAGATGAAACAACTGTGATGCAGTATGTATGTGGTGCAATCCCAAGGAGGAAGAAAACATTGCCTAGCCTGGGGCCTTTCACCTAAAGAGGGTCTGGAGAAAGTGTCATTCAAGCTGATTCTTGAGGGTTGGAGGGGAGGTCAATAGGCAGAGATTTAATAATAATAATAACAATAATAAATCGTGTGTTCCGGAAGGAAGTGAAAGGGAGAATAATCAACGGGATCTCGGATCTGTTCTGAATAGAATACACACCATTTTGGTATAAAGACAAAATCACCACAGAATCTTAGATTTAGCCTGGAAGAGATCCAGCATTGTAAAGAATTTAGCACAGTGCCTGGCATTATAGTAAGCGCTATATAAATTTTATTAGTATATATTGTTGCTGTTATTAATTCAACTTTATTATTTTACAGATAAAATCGAGACAAGTTAAAAGATTTGCTCAAGCTCGCATAATGAGTGAGCAAGGAACAGAGCCAGAATTTGATTAGAGGCACAGCAATGTTTTTGACTCGGAGCAATAAGGTAGCATGTTAATGTTACAAATTAAGTGGTATTTTTTTTTCCTAATAGAGAAGAGCAGGATAGACCACTGCCCATGGTGATTTTTCTGGATTTGTACTTTAGCTTGCGTGTAGTTTTTTGGTTTTTTTTTTTGAACAACAATGTCAGTCGACTATTTCTAGGTAAAGACCTGCGGGGTTCCAAGCTGCACAGCTACTAAGAAGTTCCCGGGCAGCCACGTGACAGGCACTGGGGAGGGGGAAAAAGGGGGAGAAATGGAATATCGAGCTTTAAGTCTTCGAGGCGATAACGCTCTGAAGACAAAGCACGACTGAAGGAAACGAGAGGAGAAAAAAAAAAAAAAAAAAAAAACGAGCGGAAAACCTGGTCAGCAGAGGAAGGTGAGAGAATGTTAGATAAGAAAAGTAGGACATGGCGGCCACAAATGTACCCGCCCGGCCTCTGGCCCCACATTAGGCAAACGTCGCAGTCGTCAGGGCAACGACGTCGTGGCGCGTCTAGGTGAAAGGTCAGAGCTGGCATCATCACGGCCTCCTCCCTCGGCTGCACCTCATCTCCACCCCTGTAAGACACTGTGACTCCCTCACCTCCCCCTGAACCCCTGGGATGTGCACCCCACCGTGAAGTTGGGGCGGTGGGCAGAGGAACAGCCGGGCGGGGAGAGCAAGAGCGTGGGCCCAGTGTGTCTCCTCAGCCCGCCTCGGGTCCCGGGGAAGCGCGGCGGCGTCCTGGAGCTCTTCTTTGGCGGTGTGTGTAGGCTGTGTCTCCCGGGGATGCTACGGGATGGGGGCGGGGAGCGCACTCGGCCGGGACTGGAGCGTGGGCGCGGCCTCCCCGGAGACTAGCGAAGGCGTGGTCAACGCTGCCCTGAAACCTGGCAACGCTTGGACGCGGCCTGGGCCTTATGGAGGTTAAGTCTGAGCTATGGAAACAAGGCTCTTTTGGGGGTTGGGCCGTAGAATTGGGGATGTTCCAGATCGTGTTGTTCGCCGTGTATTTGTGTATGTCAAGCGAAGTCTGCAGGGTTTCCCCTCCCCCCTTCTTCCTCCGCCCTGCAGGTCGTTGCTACCCTGGAGGTGAGAGCTCCCAGCCCATCGCTAAAATTAAAATTTAAAAAATGCAGCCTCCTGGAGCCTTTGGTCCATGCTTCTTCACTGGCATGAGAAGAGGTACGTTCCCTTCCACCCCCATGGAACCTACCTTTATTACTTTTTTACTGAGCAGATGGAGAACCACGTTGGTCCTGCCATTTGAAATCTCCACTTTGCATAATTTTCAGCCTCTCACCCTGTTCCTTTTATAGATACTGGTGCAGATTTCACTTTTAAAAAGACCGTGTAAAACCCTTTTCCCAACATAAATTCCATAATTCCTCCAGTTCAGGTGACTCTAGTTTTCTCATCCCATTGGTTTGCCAAATTCAGATTAATTTGTTTCTTTCAACAAGTGTGATTTGTCCAGTATTATTTTCTTGACTTAGTTATTAAGTTTTAAATTAAATTTTGTTTGCAAATTTTTCCATAAAGCATTTAAACTGACCTTGCTTTTCCAACTTTATTTTCCTCTGAGGAGCCTTCCATTGCAACTATTTGTTTGGCTACTGACTCTTCTTTTTACAGAGCTCCTGTTTTTCTGCTTCTGGCTTTTCACTTGCCATTTTCTCCATTAAGAATACTATTCTCTATCTTTTACTTTTGGTCCTATCTCTTTGAAAGACTAACTTTAGTCTCTGTTAGTAGGCATATTAAATACCTACCCACTCCAGGCTGAGAGCTTTGCTATTTCTAGGAATATAGATACTAAAATGAGATTGATTGTCCCTGCTCTAGCTCTAGAGAACTTTTTATCCTACATGGGGTGTATGTTCATAGATAATTAAATACAGTGTATATACAAAACAAAAAAGACATTGACTTAGAAGGGAACAATTAAGAATGGGGAAAACTTGTCCTATGCTTACAAGGCAGTAAGCAGAGCCTAGATTCAATCTCTTTAATTTCTAATCTAATCTCTCTTCTTTTCACTATTACTGTTTTGCTTTCTCTGAACTCAATTGTTTTTCAATTCTGAATTTTGTTAATTCCTATAACATTTTTGTATCAATCATTTCACCTGTACAGCTCTATCATGGTTTTTTTTTTTTGTTTGTTTGTTTTGTTTTGTTTTTGTTATTCCCAAGATGCCTGGCACAATATTTACAGTCAATGAACAATAAATATTTGAATTTTTATTAAGATGTAACACAGAATTTCAGGTATAAGGACTACTGTTTTAATATTTGAATAGTATTAAATAAATTTGTATTCATCAGCAGTCCATGGTACTTGTTCTTATATAGAATAATTTTTAGAAGTACTAGATCTGTCTCTAGCAGTTCTCTAGGGAACACTGAAAAGCAAAAGAAAATAATCTTTCTTTTTCATCTCTCAGGAATCCTATCCTTATAGGCTAAGTTCTGCTCAGCCTCTTTGATCCCCATTTTGGCATCTGACTGAGACCTGTTTGTCCTGCTCCTAGACAAACCTTTCTTTATCCTATCCTCCCTCAAATCCAAGCATCCTTTTTTTGAAAAGCAATATTTTATAACAAAAACAACAGTATTAGAAGTTGGGAAAAACTTGGCTTCTCATTCTAGTACTTACGACCCGTGAGTAACCAGCAGTAATGAGTTTGGACCAATTTATGAAAACTCTAGCTCTCATTTGCTTCCTCTTCAAAATGAGGAGATTGGACCAAAAGTTCTATTAAATTTTTTTTTCAACTCTATAATTCTGCATTAAAAATCTTAATCTTGATTAGATGTTGGAAAGAAAGTGAACTTCTATAAAAAAAAAAATTTATACTAAAGCTTAATCCTCCTAGGAGGTATTTCCATTTTAAAACTGTTCAGCCTAGCACAAACCTTGCACTATTCGTCCAAGTCAATTTTTGTTGAATTTAATTCTTAATTCTTGAAATATTTGGAGGGGAAGTTACTTCTGAGCAGAGTGGCCTTTCTAGCCTTTCCAGTCCATACAATCACGTATATTTTAAGTTGTTCCTATTCCATCTTTCCACAGATAATTCGCTTGTTATAAAATTTCTGAGACTATTTTGGAATCTTTCCACTTTCCACCTGACTAAAGACTAGAGTGAGCAATCTAATACCTCTCTTTTGAAACAATTTCTTTAGCATTCTCCCTTTCTCTTGTCTTTTTTTTTTTTAACCTAATTTTTCTTGAGAGTTTTTATTTTCATTAGGGTAGGAGATCTATGTTTTCTTTCACAACTTGACTTTTATGGAAATATTTTATATTACTTCACATAACTTCACTTTACATAAATTTCTTAATTGTGGGTGGGAATAAGGGAAGATACCTAGAACTCAAAAAATTTAAAAACAAATGTAAAAGAAAAAATTTTGTTTTGAATGTAACTGGGGAAAATATTAAATAAATAAGTAAATCAAATATAAAATGAAACAATTTCATTATAGCCAATACACCCTTTTTTTTAAAATTAAAGCTTTTTATTTGTATAACATATGTATCAGCATTGATCTTTACAAAGCTTTCCGTTACACATTTTACCCCTAGTCCCCTTCCCTCCCCTAGATGGCAGGAAGTCCACTACATGTTAATAATGTTGAAATACTTGACAAGTTATGCAAGAAAAATCCTATCTACAAGAAAAAAAAAAGAAAATCAGAGAAAGGAAACACAATGCAAACAAATGTCAGTAGAGATCATGAAAATGTTATATTGTGGGCCACATTTCATATACCTCTCTCTGGGTGTATATGGCTTTCTTCACTGAACAATTGGAACTGGTTTGAAACATTTCATTGTTGAAGAGAACCATGTCCTTCAGAGTTGATCATCATGTAATGTTGTTGCTGTGTATAATGATCTCCTGGTTCTGCTCGTTTCACTCAGCGTCCGTTCATGCACGTCTCTCCAGGCCTCTCTGAAATCGTCCTCCTGGTCGTTTCTTACAGAGCAATAATATTCCATAACATTCATATACCATAATTTATTCAGCCACTCTCCAGTTGATGTAGCCAATACACCCTTAAGTAATTCCTAAGTAAGTCTTAAATGATTAATCAACTAACATTTATTAAACAGTTACCACTTAACAGATACTACACCAAACTCTGGGGATACAAAACAAGATAGTAATAAAGCATAATTTCTGTCCTCATGGAGGACATATTCTAATGAGGTAGACAATATAAACACATCCAGAATTAAATGGATAATTAGATTAGATAATGTCCCCTAGAAAAAAAAGGGGCATTAGTGAGTGAGGATCCTGAAAAAAACAGAAGATATTACTTGAGCTAAATCTTAAGGAATCCAACATTTTGAGAGATGTAGTAGAGGAAAAAAGGGTATGATCCCACTTGTTTCTTTCCTTTCCTTTCCTTTTTTACTATACCTATACCCAGAATTTTGTTTTGTTTGTGATATTCTCCTTTTTTCTCCTCTACCCATTGTTTTAAATCCTACTCCTTTTGCATTATTAGACTTCTGTACTATACTCTTTTGTTCACCTAACGTTTTCTTCCCTGGCTCAAATACAAATGGTGTTTTTAAGATTTCTGTCTCCTTCCCTCTCCCCAATTAAAAACTTCCCTTCTTCCCTCCTTTCCCCATTTTTTTCCCTTTTAAACACACACATATCCTCAGTCTGAGCTTCTTCCTTATGTCCTTCAAAAACTGTCTCTTCTTTTAAGACAAGACTTCATTGTCATTTACTCCTTTCACATTGCTTGAACTTGTTTATCTTCCTAGAATTTTTTCATTTTCTCAGTAGAAATGATTGGAAGTCATCTCTTCTATTAAAGATTCATATTTTTTTCCTTGTAGGATGGTACTCAGCTTTTCAAGATAAATTATTTTTGGTTTTAGGTTTTGCTCTTTTTGCTTTTTAATACATTTTATTCCTAGTTTTACTTTCCCTCATAATAGTTGCTGCATAATCTTAGAAGAGCCTGATTCTGGTCCTTTGGTACTTTTTTCTTACTGCTTAGAATATTTTTTTCCCTTTGACCTGAACACTTTAGGAATTTCTAAATCAATTTTGAATGTGTTAAATTTGAAGTTCCTTTCAGGTGGTGACCTTGTATAGATCCTTTCTGTTCCCTAGCTCTGAAGTTTTCCCCCCCAAAAGATGCTATTTTGATATTTATTTGGAATCAATGGATTCTTAATTTAATTCTCCTTGTCCTGTTTTTCAGTTCATTTTTAAATAGCAAATCTACCTCATATGTTCTAATATTTTACCTTTATTTGCATTCTAATATTGTTCTTTTGTTGAATTTTGAGATTTGTTTTCATTGTTCTTTTTATCAAAGAGTCTATTAATTTTTCAACTTCTTGTTTTATTTGTTCATTTTCCTTTTGAAGTTTTTCCTCAAATGCTTTATTTCAGTCTTAATCTCTTACAGTATTTCTCCTTTCCTCTCTGAGTCCTTGTAAGCAATTCATATTGGTCACACTTTTAATTATTGCTGAATTATTTTTTCCTAAATAACTTCTTTTTCTGGAATTTTATTTTGGGAGTGTTGATCCATAGTATGTTTTCATTGTTTTAGGAATTTTCTTCTGTTTCTTTATAGTGTCATGTTCTCTGGTAGAGTTGCCTGGCAAAGGTCTGTCTCCTATCTATTTCTTTTGAACTTCCCTTTCCTCTGCAATTGCTAGACTTATTATTCAGATTCCTCAGTGCTGGACCCAGCATAGGAATGGATAAATTCAAGAAACCTTTTCCCTCAAGTCTTGGACTTGCTAGGTCAACTAGCAAAACAAGTTCATAATTTTTTAGCCATATGCACTTTAGCATTCTTGGTCTAGAACTCAAGAGATGATCATGGTCCAGATTGGGAGGCTAAGCCTGAGATCTTGTTGTTTGTGGCCTGCCTCCAATATAAGACTAGACTGGCATTCTATATAGGAGCAGAACTCTTTCCATTCAGAGCCTCAGATGGTACGGTTGAGCCTTGGCCTTCCCCCTGCTACAATCCTGAACTGGTTGGAGGTTCTAAAAGCCAAGGTTTCCAGAACAAGACTCTCCTTTTGCATAGAGTGGTCTTCTGAATAATGATTAAATCAGTGATTTAAATTTAAATGATCTCTAACTCATCATGTGGTCCTTGGTTGTGACTTTTTTTTTTAGAGGAGTAGTGAGTACCTCAGTGATATTTCTCTCATTGATCATTTGCTTAATTTGAAGATATTGTCTGTTTTTAATTAATTCTGAAGGAGCTGGACAGAAGTTTCCCTTAATTTATTATTTCCTTTCCAACCATTTATATTTTTTTATATTTAAACCTATAGAAAACGTTTAGATTCTGGTTTCATCTTTTTGAATTGAATTTGGAAGAACTATTAAGTTATACGTTTCTTAAGGAATAGTGAAATGTAATATTTACTATCTTTGAACTGGCATAAAACTTTGCATTCTTTTAATAGTATTTTAACATTTTATATTATATTATGGTTGTGCATGTGTGTGGATGTATGTATATGTGTGCCATTATTACCCCACTGGATTTGAGCTTTATGAGGGAAGGTATAAAATCTTCCTCATCTTTGTATTCCTCATAGAACTTAGAGTGTTACTTTGCACATATTAGGTATTCAGTATATACTTGTTGAATGTGTAAATGTATAGGGTAGAAAAAAGGGGAGAGATGTGAGAGGTCTTGTAGATATAAAAACAAAATTTGGCAACTGATTGGATATAGATGAAGGAGGTCCTCAACAGAAATAAAGCACCACATTTATTCATATAATTTCCTCTGCCTTTCCCTATTACCCTCTAAATTAGAAAAAGGAAGAAGACATATAGATATCTCTGTTCTGGTTTTTTCTGGTAAATTTTACTAAAGAAAGAGAACCAATAATTCGTCATTCTAAGCATTTATTAAGAGTCTCCTATGTGCCAGGCATTGTACTAGGCATGGAGGGTACAAATATAAAAAATAAAACAATGCCTGCCCCTCCAAGTAGAAAGATGTGTCAGGAGTAATAGACTTCTCCATTCACTCCTCACCCAAGCTTTTCTAAACCTCTTTCCTCCTCAAGGCATCCACACCTTTTCCTAACATCTCTCTTATAACTGAGGACCTTGCCTCTTACTTTATGAAGTATACATATATACTTATATATGAATCCTCCTTCTGTTTTCTTTGTCTCAAAACCTCTTGACATTTTCCTCTGCACTTTTCTCCTTTTCCCCTTTTCTTCTGGCCAAGGTTAACCCTTCCATGTGTGGGCTTAATTTCTTCCCTTTCCTGTCTTCCCCCAGCTCATTGCCCCATCATCCCTTTCCTTTTATTTAGTCTCTGACCTCTCTGTGTATTGGTTTCTCCCCTACTGCCATGATATACACCTAAAATCTTTCTCTTATTTGAAAAAATTATAAGATTCTGCTATCCCTCCTATCTATCATTCTGTAGCTCTCCTTCCCTTGAGAAATCTGTTCATTGATAGTGCCTACACTTATTTTTCTTCCTTTTCTAAACTCTGAAATTTGCTTTCTGTCCTCATCATTCAATTGAAACTGTTCTCTCCCAGGTTGTTGATGCTCTCTTAATTGCTAGACCTGTTTGTCTTTTTTCATCTCATCCTTTTTATCTTCTTTGTTTGTCACTAATGACTGTCTTCATTTGGTTTTCTCTATTTCATAACTTCTGTCTTTTCATCCATATCATGTTCCTTAACTGAGTATAACTAAAAGGTTTTGACCCAAGCCTTCCTTTCTCTCTCAGAATTCTTAACTTGGAGTCCATCAACTTGATTTTTAAAAATATTTTAAAACTATTTCAGTGTAATTGGTTTTCATTATAATCCCCTTGTATTTATTTTTAACTGTTTAAAAATTCATGACAAAAAGTTAATAGTTTCTTTTTCTCTGTCAGAAAAAGAGAAGGGGAAGGGAATAATAAGCATTTATGTTGTGCCTAATATGTTCCAGGTACTGTTAGCATAGTAGCTGTTTACAAATGTCTCATTTGATCCTCAAAACAACCCTGGGAGCAAGGTGCTGTTTTTATTCTCATATAACTCTTGATACCAAGGCAGGGGGCAGGGAAAAAAAAAGAGAGAGAGAGCTAAGGACAAAGATTTAGAGATTATGTGGAAAAGACAGGCATAGAAGGAAGAAAAAACAAAGAAAAAAGGGAAAGAATATTAGAGGGGGAGGAGAAAAAAACATTATGTAAAGGATATAGAAAGCACAGCTGGAATTCGTTGTGAAAACTTTTAATTCCTATCTAAATTTCTTTAAATTTAATTGTCAATTGGTAAGCATTTGTTTTTTCTGATTTTTTTTTTGTCCTCTTACTGCCCTCTCACCCAAATGAACAACAAAAAAAGAAAGAAAATTAAATCCTGGAGCATGGTTAAGCAAAGCCAATTCCTTTAAAGACCATGTCCAAAAAATGTATCTGCATTTTAAGTTGATTAATTAAATTCAAGAGGGTTAGCATACTTCAACATCTTTGGAATTGGAGTTTGTCATTGCATTGATAAGAGTTCTGAAGTCTTTATTTATTTTTTTTTTAAACTCCCTTTATTACACAAAAGCAGGCAAGGATTGATGAAATATCTTTTGCAGATGGTACCAAGTTAACTTTGCCTTAATAAATAGATATCAAGGAAGTATCCCAGGGTACTGGTATAAGAGATAACACTTTTTCTTTTAAACTAACTTTAAGCTAACTCAGAGGGAAAATTGAATTACTGAGCTCAACTCAAGGACATAGAAAGATGGTTTTAGGCAGATACAGACTCAATTATAAAATTAATACAGCATAAAATCAATTACATTGTAGAATCAATACAGTAGAAATTCATAAAGTAGAAACTAGAAAAATATTAATTTTTGTCTTTAAAATGTAAAGTATGTGAAAGAGAAAAATTAAAGTTTTGGAAAAAATTTAGGACTTTATTAATTAAAAAACAAAAACAAAAGCAGAGAGACTTTGAAAAATTAAAGGGAACAAACATTTTTCAGTTCTTACTATGTGTCTGGAACTGTGCTAAGCACTTTAGAGTAATTATCTCATTTTATCTTCACAACAACCTTTTGAGGTAGATACTATTATTATCCCTACTTTATAGTTAAGGTAAACAGAGGTAAAGTGACTTGCTTAGAGTCATGAAACTACTGAGTTGAGTGTCTGAAGTTGAATTTGGATTGTGATCTTCCTGGCGCTAGGGGTGGTGTTCTATTTACTTCATTACCAGCAGCCTCTAAATATTGAGAACATCAATAACTAACTGCCCACTCTCCCATCTGTTCAAAATCTTTATGAGTCATTTCTACATAAGGATATAAGTATCTGTGATGAGAGTATTAGTAGAGCATGAGCAGGCTTTTGAAAAAAAAATTTAATATGGCTTTATCAAGAACAGGTCATGATAGTATAGACTCATTTCTTCTGACAGGAGATGAGGAGGCACATTATGGAGATAGTTTACCTAGACTTTAGCAAAGTTTTGGTAAAATATCTCATACTTCTTTTTGGGAAAAGACTGAGATGTGAATTAGAGATTATACAATCAGATGAATTCAGAATTGGTTGGATTTTCCAGGCTCTGAGTTGACATCAATGTGGTAGGATGTCTCCAGTGGAGTACCACTTTGAGGGAGTTTTGCAGAAGTTGTAGATGGACATATGAAGGTCAACAGACACCACAGAGCCTGTGATGAAATACTTAATCCAAGTTTTAAAATAAGATTGTAAATACCACATACAATAAAAAGAAAAAAAAATCAGATTTCTTCTCTGGTACAAAGGGAGAACCAAAAATTTTTCAAGGATTTTCTAGCACATGGGGGTGCCATACTCCTAACCCCAATGATGTGGAAGGGATAACTGTACAAGCTCGATATGAATCAGCATTGAGATGTGGCAGCTAACAGAAGGAATGCCATGTTTCTCTGCATTAAGAAGGAAGCCTCTCCCACCAAAAAACATGATTAAGGAAAACAACTGCATCCATCATGTTGCACCTTTCCACTGATGGCCTGTAGGAAGTCAGTCAATAGACTTGATAAATATTAGAGCTGAGCTGAAAAAATTGGGCATTGTTTCTTTCTTTTATGTTTCTTCTGTTTCCTCTTCATAGGATTCTGTATTGTTAAGGAAGCAAAATTATTTTCTAGAGACAAACACACTGATTTATGAAAAAGTTGGCTATACTGTATTGGGTCAATCTCCAGTCATCTTGATCTATATCTTGCCACTGGACTTAGATTGCTCTGGAAGTTCTGAAGTCTTTAAAGTTTTAATTTATAATATTTTTAGCATGTAAATTGCCTTTTTTCTTCTCATCTCTCATCTTTTGACATAAACCTAGGTTTCTTTGAACTGTCCATTTTATCATTTATGGGTCAATCACATTGAAATATAATTTAGTTATACATTCTACAGCAGATGAACATCCATTTAATTTCTAGCTTTTGCCTACCATGAAAAAAATTGTTATACCTAGCAGTAGTAGTAATGGTTGGGTTAAAGGATATGCAAAGTTTAGTGGCATAGTTCCAAATAACTTTCCAGAGTGACTGGTCTAACAATTTATAATTAACCCAACGGTTAATTTAATTAGTGTGCCTGTTTTTCTGAAACCCCCTACATTTGTCATTTTATCATCTTTGCCAGTCTGATGGGTATGAAAAAGTACCTCAAAGTTGCCTTAATTAAAATTTTTCTAATATCGATTTTGAACATTTTATGATTATAGATATTTTGTATTTCTTTCCTTGAGAAGTGCCTGTTCATGTTCTTCAGTTATCATTTGGGGAATGGCTTTTATTCAAATAAATTGAATCAATTCCTTGTGCAGTTTGTATGAGACCTTTATTGCAAATATTTTTCCAAGTTATCTGTTTCCCTTTAAAAGTTAGATGGTTTGGTTTTATTTGTACAAAAACTTTAAAATTTTAATCAAAATTGTCCTTTTAATCTTCTTTGATACTTTCTTTCCCTTATTTGGTCATGAATTGATCCTTTATAGATCTAAAAGCACATCTCTTCCTTGGTCTTCTAATTTGCTTAAGATGTTACCATTTTGTCTGTCATGTATATATTGAAGTTTATTTTGATAAAGAATGTGATAGTGATTTATACCTAATTTCTTCCAGTTTACTTTCCATTTTTCTAAGCAGTTTTTGCAAATACTTATTAGATCCTTATTAGACCCTAATAGTGAAGGTCTTGGAGTTCATTGAATATGAAAAATTCTGTGTTCAAATGCTTGTGTCTGTCATATACTTAATTTCTCCATTGAACACATTTTAAAAAAAATTTTCAAGATTCAAATTTCCACATTAGCCATATCTGAAAATGTAGGTCTGTTTCTACATTTAAAATTCATTATTTCAGCCAGGAAATGAATGGTAAATTTCTTTTCATTCCTTGGGACTCATGATTTATCATTGCATTGAACACAGTTTTTTAAAGTCTTTTAACAATTTTTCTCAGTGGTGTTATTATATTAATTGTTCTCCCAGTTGTTTTACTCACTCTGTTCTTCATCAGGTTCAAAAAATTCTTTTTTTCCTATGAAATTAGTCCATTTCATCATTTCTTATGACATGATGATATCCCATTACATTCACATACCACAATTGTTTAGCTCTATCCTAATTAGAGAATACTCCCTACCTTAGTTTCCAATTTTGTACTCCTATGAAAAGTGGATATGGCCCTCCTTTAAATCTTTTTGACATTTTTGTGGATTCCATTGCAACACTTGGGCTGTCTAGCTATTCTCTCTCCCATTTCCTACATGATTGTCATACCTCCTTTTTTAAGTCTTATATTTCCTGATACCCTTCACACCACTTCTTTTTTATAGCACACCACTAGAAATATGTTGCAGCAGATTTAGACCTCATATGCTTCTCTCTGTTCTCCTTTGAGTTATAAGCCACTGATTCTTTAGCATGGTACTCCAAGATTTGCAACCTTAAAGCATCACCAGAACATTTGTAGGTTTTTTAAAAAAAAAGATTTTAAGATATTAAATCACTTAATTTAGTACAGTCTAAAATGATAAATGTCATTAGAAAAATATATACCAATAAAAATTTAATTACTTCTAAAGTTACAAATATGAAATTTTCAAATGTTGACCTTTTTTTTCCTCCTCAGATTGAACTCCATATGACTGGGAAGATGAGACTTTCACTATTTTTCTAAGTGAAAAGAATGGGTCCAGATGTACCTTTGCTGAATGATTACAAAAAGGACTTCTTTCTGAAGCGTTTTCCACAAACAGTTCTTGGAGGTCCTCGATTCAAATTAGGCTATTGTGCCCCTCCTTACATATATATCAATCAGATAATTCTTTTCCTAATACCATGGGTCTTGGGAGGAATAGGAACACTCTTGTACCAATTAGACATTCTGAAAGACTATCATACTGCAGCACTTTCAGGTGGATTAATGCTTTTTGTTGCATTTGTCATCCAAATGACAAGTTTATACGCAAGAAAGAAATCAGTGACTGTAGAACGAATGCTGAATCCAGATACCTTGACAGATGAAGATGAATATGAATCTTCAGGTTGTGCAGATGCTGAAACAATCAAGTTTATAATTCCAGGAAAGAAGTATATAGTCAACACTGTTTTCCATTCTGTACTTGCTGGAGTCACTTGTGGACTTGGAACATGGTATCTGCTTCCCAACAGAATAACTTTATTATATAGTAATATAGGAGGCACTGTTATGATATTTATCTTTGGATGGGTGACAGTATGCATAGGAGAATATTCATTAATCATAAATACAGCCACTGAGACTGCTACTTTCCAAACGCTTGACACTTATGAATTTACAGCTCTCATGAGGCCTCTTTATATTATTTTCTTTATTGCCGTGGATCTTGCACACAGGTAAAAAAATTACAAGTTCTTTTATGCTATCTATCAGTTGCTTTAGGCAGATAGTATAATTTATTTTTTTTAATTTTTTATTTTTATTAAAACTTTTTATTTGCAAAACATATGTATGGGTAATTCTTCAACATTAACCCTTACAAAGCTTTCTGTTACAATTTTTTTCCCCCTACTTCCCACCCCTTCCCTAGATGGCAGGATATCCAGATAGTATAATTTATAAAATAACTTTCCTAAAGAGTAAATTTTAAATAATAATTCAAAAACCTTTATATGACCATAAAATTAGGTTGTAGACTAACTAAAAACCATTAAAGTATAAAACCAATCTTTCACAAAGAAATATGCTAGAATTAAAGCAGTTATCCAGGTAATCATGGAAGAAGAGAAAAAAGGTTTCTCATGACTTGAGTAATTGCTTCAAATTCTTTACTCACCTCAATAAGGGAGTTAAAATCTGTAAGAGTTATTAATGTTATTTTTAAATGAAAAGATGAATTTTTTTTGGTTGGAATTTTTCTTAAACAATAGTTTTTTTTCAATTGGTCTGTTTCAATATATCCCTTTGCTCCCATTGAACAAATTGTGTTTTTTTTTAATCCCTTAATAGATTGCTGCATAATATGGCAAAATATTCCCACATTAGCCATGTCCAAAAATGTATGTTCCTTTTGACTTGTTAAAGTCATCACCTTTCTGTTGGGAAGTGAGTGAAGTGTTTTGTCTTTATGCTTTTGTACTTACATTTTAAAATTTCATTGATCAGGGCTTTTTAAAGTTTTTGAATGTTATTTTTCTCAATAATGTTAATGTTGTAATGTTCTAATTCTGTTCACTTTTTTCTGTACCAGTTCTTAAAAATCTTATTTTCCTCTGAAATTTTCCATTTCATCATTTCTTGTGGCACAATAATATCCTGTTACATTCATATATCACAATTTGTTGAGCTGTTGCCCAATAGGAAGTTGTCCTTGTGTGCAGTTTCCAACTTTTGCCTCCCATTAAAAAAGCTATTATAAGTATTTGTGTCCTTTTTAGATCCTTTTTCTCTTTCTTAGATTTCTTAGGGCCATAGGTCTGTAATGGCATAATTGGGTTCAAAGGGTTTGCAAAGTTTGGCAATTTTCTCACTTTAGTTACAGATTGACAGTTCCAGCAACAGTGCATCAATATACCTTTTTTTTTCAGAGCCCCCTAACCTTTGTCATTTTCCTTTTTTGTAATCTTTGCCAGTTATAGTAATGGAATAGTACTTCAAAATTGCTTTAATTTGCATTTCTCTTAATTATTAGCAATATAAAAACTATTGTTATGTGATAGTTTGGTGGCTTTAATTTCTTTTAAAACTTTCTGTTCATATCTTTTTGACCATTTATCTATTGAGGAATAGTTTTTAGTCTCATAAATTTGAATTAATTCCTTATATATCTTAGGAATGAGACCTTTATCAGAGAAACGTGTTACAAAGATTTTTTTCCTGTTACTTGTTTCCTTTCAAATTTTTACTAGATCAAAATTTTTGGTACAAAATATTTTTAATTTTAAATAGACAAAACTGTCCATTTCATTTTGTGTTATTCTTTCCAGCTATGGTTTTATTTTTAAAAATATTCTGTGTATAATATTTTCATAAATAATGTTTTTAAATAGATGAGATTTAAAATTGATAATGTAAACTAATCTAGCTCACTGTGATAATACAAAAGAGCCATATGTGAATCTTTTGATGAAATTAGCTCTAATACAAAAAAAATGTGCTTAGTTCCCTATAATTTGTATGGAAAATTTACTAAGTGATAATTATTTTTGCTTGTTCTCCCCTTAGCTTGACTCTTATTTCTGTTTCTATAGATTGCAGCTTTCTGTTCTCCAGGTTTGTATTCAGGTAGAATTATAACAGGCACTTGTATACTTTTAGTCAGTAAAATAAAACTGACTAACTCCTAGTGTCTTATCATTTTTTAAAATATATCATTCTAGTTATACTACACTTATGAACCAGACTGACTATAGTATTTATATAGTCTGAACCCCAAATATAATGTCTTAATGACTTTAGAAGAAGCATGTTTACATGGTGGTCTCTTTTCTGATGCTATGATTTACAAAGTTAATCAAATAGATTGTACTTGAATACTCCTTTTAAAAAGTTGTGAAGAAATGGTACTTCAACATATGTCTATATATGTATCCCTTTAACAAAAAGAAAGTTTTTTTTTCTTTTATAGAGATTTTCTTTCCTGAATCATAATTTACAGAGTAGGTTTTTTTTTTCTTCTTCAGTCTATAACCCATACCTTGTTTTAAAGTGGTAATTAGAAACCTGATGACATATATCCTGATTTTCATTTGGAAAGTCAGCTCCCTGAATAATATCTAGCAGAGATTTAGTGAAGGAAAAGTATAAATATAACATGATTACTATTCTTCATGCCTTTTGTATATTACTTATTCTTAAACTAACATTAAGATTTTTTTGCTAAATACCTGACTGGATTTAATAGCTAATGCACCTTTTATTAAAACAATTTTTGTTTTAGCACACATATATATAATATATATACATATATATGTATGTGTATATGTATGTATGTATACATATATATATATATATTTTTTTTTTTGCTTTTTGCTGAGGCAATTGAGGTTAAGCAACTTGCCCAGGGTCACACAGCTAAGGGAATGTTAAGTGTCTGAGACTAGATTTGCACTCAGGTCTTCCTGACTTCAGGGCTGGTGCTCTATCCACTGCGCCACCTAACTGCCCCAGCATATTTCTTTAAGGGGAAAAAAAGTTCAAAGACAATCGTAAAATGCTTCCTCTACTATCTGTGTCAGTGGAAAGTAAAAGTTAGCATAAATGTTGGTCATTTCTGCTTAGCTAATTAGGAAGAATTATGGGAAACTAATAAACACAAAAATGATTTTTATGAGAATATTTATTAATATTTAAATAGATAAAGAATTTGTACATATCTCTTTAATTGAATGTTGTTGTTTTCTGAGGCACTCTCTCTTAAGATTTGATTATAGGACATCTGAAAAGCCAAAACAAATAATATTCCATCTCTTTTTAAGATGTGATTACTCCATTTTTAAAACTACTTTACTGTCATCTTGCTTCATAATTAACAAGAACTGAATATTTTTTATCATCTTAAGTTGATTGTTTTAAAGAATACCAAAACTTTTTATCATCTTAAGTTAATTCTGTTCATTTTCCATTGGTATGTAAATATTATATATTTTTTTCTTAAGTAGGCCTCCAAGTTGTTTCACTTATATTTATGTAGCGTTCTGAGGTTTATAAAGTACTTTTTTTTCCTCACAACAATAAAAAAATAGAAAGTACATGCTTCATTATCCTTTTTTACAGATGAAGTAACCAAGCCCCAAGCAACTAATTGGGTTAACCAAGGGCTAACAGCCAGTGAAGCAAGTTTCCTTATTCCAGATCTAATATTCTTTTTACTTCATATGACCTGGTTTGATACTTTTCCACAGGGTTAACAAATTTTCCCTTCCCAAAACATCAGAAATATTTTCTTGAGTGAATAAAAATAAAAATAAATATTTTTCCCAATTAAAAAAAGAAAAAAATGATATTACAAATTCAAATTATAATACAACTGAATTTCCTACTGCAGTAGACAATTCATTTTTGATTAGTCATAAAATTAATCCTGCTTCCATACCTAGAGATGATCTTACCATGCCATCATTGAATATTTTTTTCCTTTGGTCTTAATATAAACAACATTGGATTAAGCCATGATCTAATTAATATATATATATAAAACATGACATTTTATTTAAGTAGAATGGCTTTGAGCAATGTAAAATAAGATTTTTTTTTTCCTACACAGCTATGGCCTTTTCATTGACTTGTTTTAGATAATTTGATTGCTGTTTGTGACTAAAATGTTTTCTTCTAAGAACTAAATGAAATTGGTTTTTAAAAAGTTAGCATTGATGACTGTACTTAAAATGCTTTCCTTTTTTAAGAGGGAAGGAAAGGAGGCAAAAAATTTGGAACTGAAAATTTTAAAGAGAAAATATTAAAATATTTTTTTTACATGTAAAAAAATTGAATACCCGCTCCCAAAAGATTTTAAATCACAACTATAGAAACTATGGATCAATAATTAAGCATTATACTGCTAACTTTAAGGTCATTTTTTCCTTTGTTTAAAAAATATAAAGGACATGCATTCTCCTACTTCAGGAGAAATGTTTTAATACCTGTGTAGTACACACTCTCTTCTTCCATCTCCTTCCCTCCCTCCTTTCATATTTCTCTCTCTCTCTTCTGCTTTTAATGTATTTATTTCTGATAATTGCTGTGTTCTTGAGTAGTATAGTTAGCCGTGTTATCTTGGCTTTTATTCATTGAGATCAAGATCTTCAAAACTCTGCTTGTGGTTCTTTTTTCAGGTTAGAAAACTAGAGGTAGAGTATCTTGTATTGATTTTTAATCTTTGCCTTTGAATTGAACTCAGTTAATTGACTTTAAGGGTATCATTCATGAATAATTCATGTTAAGATTGTTTATCCTTTTAAAATATTTGAATTGTGCTGTATATGTAGATTCGAGGAAGAACTGTCTACTGTTATTTGTATGTAGGTTTCTTTTTCTGGAAAGAGCTTTCATAATGAACCTTGCTATAAGAGATCACCAAAAGATTGAAGATCAGGACCTGAGTTCTAATTCTAGCTCTGCAATTGGCTTCTATTAAGATTGTAAGCTACTTGAAGTCAGGGACTGTCTTTTGCCTCTTTTTGTATCCCCAGTCCTTAGCATAGTGCCAAGCAAGTAGTAGGTGCTTTAAAAATATCTATCAAATGAATGAATGAGCTTGTGCAATTCAGGTAATCTTTCCAGTCTCTTCTATAAAATGAGAAGGTTGGAATAGATAATTCCAGATCGATTCAATTTAACCAATAAGTGTCACGTACATTCTGGGTACTTTGTGATGGAGATACAAGACAAATTAAAACCATTCTTACCTTCAAGGAACTTATATTCTGCTGAAATATCATATAATTACTTGTTTTGGCATAATTTTTAATTTTTTCTTGTAGGTTTACAGTTAACTTGCCAGCTCTAGAGCAAATCAATCAAATTTTGCACATCTTATTTGTATTTTTGCCCATTCTGTGGGCAATGGGGACTCTGCCCCCACCTGATGCACTTTTTTTGTGGGGAATGGAACAGGTTTTGGAATTTGTCCTTGGAGGTTCACCTATGTCAAGCCACCTAAGGTAAATTTTTTTTGGAAAATGTTGTTGGGAATGCTGTAACATTTTAAAAATTTTTATTAATGCTTTTTGCTTTTATATTGCATTTATTTCCAAATAAATGTGAACCTCCCCTTGTAACAAAAGTTACAGAAATCTTTTTTTTTTTCTTTTCTTCACAGGTTAATAGTAATGTTTCTTGTTTCTGCTGGAACAGCAATAGCATCCTATTTCATTCCCAGCACTATTGGTGTGGTACTTTTCATGACTGGATTTGGATTCTTACTAAGTCTTAATCTAAGTGTGATTGGTCATTCTGTGCTTGCAGGCAAAATCAGACAGAGAGCACCAGACAAATATAAGACTCTTCGTAATAGTTCAAAAAAACAGTTTGGGTGGCGGGATTATCTTTTTTATTTCATTTTACTAGTTTTAGCACTAGTTGAAGCTAGCCTTCTGCATATCTTTGTTGGTTTTTCAGCCTTTTCTAGAACCAGCCCCCAGACTATTGTTAGTTATATTTTAATGGTACTATTTATAGTAACATGGCTGCTTAGGGAAATTCAAAGTGTATATGTATTTGGAATTTTCCGAAATCCTTTCTATCCAAAGGATACAAGAACTGTGACTGTCTTCTTGGAGAAGCAAACAAGACTTGTGAAAGTTGGTGTTGCCAGACGAATATTGCTAACTCTAGGTAGGAAAATCAATTTAATAACATATTACTAAATTTCTGAATTTTATAATACTTTACTAAGTTTAAAAATGATTTACTATCATAATTTCTTAGTTACTTGAATTATGCAGTTATCTCAATTTTCCAAATTAGATTATGGTAGAAGGCATTTCCTATGGTAAAGTCTAATTTTTGTTCATTGTTATTTCAGTGTCACCTTTTGCTATGATCGCATTTCTTTCACTTGACAGTTCCTTACAAGTACTCCACTCTGTATCTGTTTGCATTGGATTTACAAGAGCTTTTAGAATGGTAATTTTTTTTTTTTTTTTTTTTTTTTTTTGCATTTGAAGTATTTTCCCATTGCTATATTGAGGAAATGTTTAACTTCTCTAAATGTGTAACCAGTGAAGTCAAGTAGGTTCTATTTTTGTTTACAGGAAGTAAATTTTTCCTATTAAAAATTGTCAATGTATTTACTACAGGTATGGCAGAATACAGAAAATGCATTATTGGAAATGGTAGCTGTATCTTTGATGCAGTTACTCATATTCAATAAGGACTTGTGGTGGAACAGAAGCTTGGACACAGGAATCAGACTTCTTCTGGTAAATTTTATTGATGGTCCTTTTCTCCTTTTTTTCTCTCAGTTTGAGAGAAGACATTGTGTCATTTGACCGATCCTGTCTTTGGTTAGAAGCTAGGTAATTTATCTAGGTTAAAAAGGTGTGAAAATTGTATATTTAAAAATATTAAACTAGTGTGATATTATTGATTATATTGAGCAAAAATTAAGTGGAATTAGGATTAGGAATTAAGTAAGAATTAGGAAATGTTGAAATATAGGAATTTTTTTAAGTTAAAAAAAAAAGACAACGAATCTACTTTCCACTAAAAATGCCAGAGATCTTAAAATATCCATTGATAACTTATAGTAGGATTATTATGTATGTGGGTAGGATTACTAAACTTGTAATTAAGAAGAAATTCTGTAGACTTAGCATATTTTCTTCAGTGAATGAAAAAACTGTTATTAAGCACTTACTGTGTATCATATGCTATTTTGGGTACTAGAGGAAGAGATAGAAAAGCAAGATAATATTCTCTGTTATCAAGGAACTCATCTTTCTTCTGGGAGAGACAACACACAGAAGGTTTTGTGCTTCACACTTATCTTTTTTTTTTTTCATTTTAATTGTGTTTTATTTTTCCAATTATATAGAGATAGTTTTCAACATTCATTTTTGTAAGATTTTGAGTTCCAAATTTTTATTCTTCCTCCCTTACTTTCTCCCCTCCAAGACAACAAGCAATCTGATAGAGGTTGTGTAATCATTTGTATAGTCATATTGGGAAAGAAAAAACAGAACAAAAAGGAAAAACCATGAGAAAGAAAAAACAGACAAAAAAAGGTGAAAATGGTATATTTCAATCCACCTTCAGCCTCCTTAGTTCTTTCTCTGGATGTGTATGGTATTTTTCCATCCCATTCTACTCACCTTTTCTATTTATACACAGATTCATCCTGTATTGGGTATATTAATTAATTATTTTCCTCTATTCTAGCCTCTTACTCTTTTTCATCTCTGTGTGTCTCTTTCCTTATTTATTTCAAATTGATACCCTTTACAGTTTTCCTTTCATCCTCTTCTTCCCCTTCTCTTTTTCCAAACTTTTAAGTTTTGCCTATGACTTAATATTTTTCTGTTTTTTTTTTTTTGTCGTGTCTTAATTGTTCATGGCCCCATTTGGGATTTTCTTGGCAAAGATATTTGAGTGGTTTGTCATTTCTTTCTCCAACTTATTTTACAGATAATAAAATTGAGGCAAACAGGGTTAAGTGATTTGACCAGGGATATGAAGCTAATGTATGAGGCCAAATTTGAACTCAGTCTTGACTCCAGGCCTGTGTTCAGGATGCCACCTAGCTGCCATTCCTTTCCTCATTTTCCTCTTTCTCATCTTCTTGTTCCTTCTTCATTCCTATCGAATGTATGCTTACACTGCACTCTTTCAATGTGTTCTGCCCTCTTTTGACTAGTTTAGATGACATCTGCTTCCTTCACTCCTTCCATGTTTACCTTTTGTTTTGCTTATTTAATCTAATACTGTATTTTATCAAGTTCTCTCATCTTCCCTTGATGAGTCTTTCTCTTTATCCTACACACTCTCTAGTCTTAAATCTTTTTAACAAAACTATTTACAAGTATTTTGTTATTCTGTGTTGTGATCATTTCTGTGACTCACCTTGTGACATTGGATTTCTAAAAGAATCCCTCTTTAGAATTGCCTTTTTTCCTTTAGAATGTAAACAGTTTATCTTTCTGATTGTTGGCCTGTAGTTTTTTTGTAAAGTTTTTCTCTTTACTTCTTTATGTTAAGTTCCTTTTCAGCTCTTGTTTTTTCATCAGGAATATTTAAAAAGCTACTATTTCATTGAAAATCCATTTCTTTCCTTTTTATTTGTGTTTGTGTCCTTTATCTTTTATCTTTTGGAATATCTCATTCCATGTTTTCTGCTCCTTTAAAATGATAACTTCTACTTCTCATACAATCTTGATTGTCCCACTTATTGATATTTAAATTCTTTCTTTTTTTAATATGTTTTTCTTTATTCTAAAAATTCTAGATTTTAGCAATGGTATTTCTGGGAGTTTTCATTTTGGAGTTCCAGGAGGTGACCAGTGGAGTCTTTCTGTTTTACCTTACCTTCTTGTTCTAATATGTCTGGGTAGTTTTCTTTAATGATTACTTGAAATAGGATATCTAGGTTATTATATTTTTGGTGATATGTTTCACATAATCCTATTATTCTTAAGTTATCTCTCCTTGACTTAATTTTCCTTGGTCTAAGTTTTAATTGTTTTTGATAAGAAATATCTTATGTTTTCTTCTGCTTTCTAATTCTTTTGACTTTTGTTTTAAAAATTCTTGTCTTGGGATCACTAACTTTCGTTTGTTCATTTTGATTTTTAGAGTGTTTGTTACTAGGTTAAAGTTTTATACCTGTTTTGTTAAACTGTTAATCCTTTTTCCAATTTTCTCTTCCATTTTTTTATAACACCTTTTTTTTTAAGTTTGTGCATCTATTCTTAAAACAATTCCATTTGTTCTTATGGACAAACTTTTATTTTTCTTTTGAGATTTGAATCACAGGATTTTAAGTTATTTCCAGGTTTATTCCTTGGCCAGGAATGTTTACTTCTGGTGTTTTTTTTTATTGCTGTTTTGTTTTGTTTTTTTGCTGTTGTGCTGAGGCCTCAGGAGTTAAGTTCTAGATCTCCTCTAGTCTCAGGATCAAATCAAATTAAAGATCCTTACTTGTCTTTTTCATGTTCTTTAAAGTTCTCTTTTCCAGTTATCACTTAGTAAAACCTTTTCAATGAGAAAAAAAAAGGAAAGAATGAGTGGCCCTTTCTTTAAATATCTTTTAAATTCCAGGAATTCCTCTTATGGTGAAAGAGACTTTGTAGAGGTCTTTTGTTTGAAGGAGAGGAAGGGAGAGGTTAAGGTCCTGCATTTTTTTAAAAATCTGTTGTCAGGGCTGAAGTTGGTTTGTATTCCTTAGGTGTGTTTTGTATTGAACTTTTTCAAAAAACTTTAGCAGCAAAAGTCTGTCTTTCAGTTTAGTTATTCAGTATATTTCTTCTTGCTGAGGCAGTTGAGACTTTTTGAGTGAATCTTCCCAAAGGGAATTTCTTATTCCTGAGGTGTGAGCCTTTATTGAGGTTATCTAGATTGTATTTGCTGCTGTCTTCCAAGCAGTTAATCATTTAGTAAACCTATTCTTTATTTAATGGTGTGATAGAATTGAGTAATACTGTTTCCTTCTATTCTGCCATCTTTAAGACTTGCAAGATGTAAAATAAATCCACATGAGTCATCAGCATTTTTATATAATACCATTAAATTCCAGCAGGAAGGGAAAGAGAGAAAATCCATTTTAAGTTACTCCTAAAATGTTCAAAATATTTGAGAATCTACTTTTCTCACATAAAGATATATAAATATAACTATAAATAACTGTTTATAGAAATACAGATCTAAATAATTGGGAAAATATTAATTGCTTATAGGTAAGGTAAGCCAATATAATAAAAATGACAAAACTATTTAATTAATATGCTCAGTGCCATACCAATCATACTGATGAGGTGTGAGAAAAGGGGTGAGGGGATCCCCTTTGGCCAGTTCCTGGCTTCGTGAAAAAATCCACAAACCCAATGAACAAGGCGAGAGGTTTATGATAAAGTGGGTTTATTATAACAGAGAAGCAGCTTTCTTAGCAGGACAGTTCTGAAAGGGGAAAAATAAAGGTGGGTTATTAGCAGAGATTAGTTAACACTGAGCATGGCTCAGTGAGTCTTTTCCTGATAGGCATTAGCTCAGTGGGCTTTTCCTGGTGTGGGAATAAGCAAAAATGGGTTTACACTGAGCAGCAGCTCAGGGGGTCTTTCCCCTTTTAGGAATCAGCAAAGATTTGAGTTCAGAGTCTTCCTTTTATTTTGCCTTCTAAGGATTCAAGTTGGAGAGATTGAGGGCAAGTTTCTATAGAGGGTGGTGATTAAGCCCTAGGCCAAGATTTCTGATTGAATTGTAGGAGAAGTTTGCCAATGAATAGAGGGTGGGGCCCCTCCAATCTTGACCAGAGGGTTTTTGAGATTTGGGGTCTCTCCAGCCACCGCCCCCCCCCACGATCAGGGAACACACAATCAAGAACACAATTTACATCACTACTACCAAAGGATTATTTTATAAAACTAGCAGGATAATAATTAAATTAATATGGAGGAAAAAAGGTCAAGAATCACAAAAGAAATAATAAAAATATATAGGAATGAAGGAGTTTTGGTAATTCCAGATCTCAGACTGAAAGTGGTAATTATTGAAGCAATTTGGTACTGTTTAGAACATGGCTCTATCAGTGGAACAGATGAGGGTCACAACATGGGGAAGCAAATTTGTTTAATTTTGCAATATCCAATAAACAATACCTCAGCTACTGGTACAGGGACTTACTATTTGATTAATGCTACTGGGAAATTGGATAACAGTCTGGAAGAAATTAAATTTAGACTAACATCTTATTTTATACTTTATTACAAAGGTAAATTATATGTGACCTATATATGAGGTTGCATCATAAAGAAATGAGAGCCTTGAGGGAAAAAAAAATGATATATCAAATCTATGGATAGGAGAAAAGTTAATGACCAAGAAGGAATAGAAAAAATCACAAAAGATAACACATTCATAATTTTGATTACATAAAATTAAATATTTTGTACAAGCATCCAAAAAGATTAAAAGAGAAACTGGAAAAAATCTTTATAGCAAATTTCTCTGATAAAGGTCTCATTTCCAAGCTAATATAAGAAAGAATTAATCAGCAACTGATAAATGATCTAAGGATATAAACAGACATTTCTTAAGGGAAGAAATATAGGCTATTTTCTCCTTTGTGACCTCTTGGTGAGTCAGTTCAACTTTATTGACCTCACGGAATCCCTTGCCATTTTACCAAAGTCTTAGCTTTGAATTGCTCCCACCATTTACCACCTTCACTCCTACACATATCTTTGAATGAAGGTAGAGAAAATAAGACAACTATCCTAACTGGGTTCACAGTAAATTGTGTTATACAACTTCAACTGGGTATTCATTGGTAATCCTTCTATACTTGTTATATAACTCACTATCTCACTTAGTGCAGCAATTTTTCCAAGCCTTTTCGTTCTTCAAATTTCCCATAGATTGCTACTCCTCCCCCCAAAGTTCTCAGCTGAGAGTTTTGCTTTTATATTTCACAGAAAAATTCAATTCTTTATCTTTTTTCCCCCTAAACATCCCTCCTCCCGCCCTTTTCTTATTACTATAGAGGACAATACAATCTTCCCAGTCCTTCAGGTTCTTAACCCAGGTGTCATCTCCCATATGCACTCTGTTGCCAAAACCTGTCAATTTTACCTCTGCAATGTCTCTTCTGTATACCTCTTTCCTGCCTCTGACACAGTCACTACTCTAATGCAACCATTTTTCACACTTGAACTGTTGCCAAAGCCTACTGGTACTTCTACCTGCCTCAAGTCTCTCTTTTTCAATCTACTTTCTATTCAACCACCACAGTAATTTTCTTAGAGCACAGGTCAGACCATGTCACTAGCTACTCTGAGTCCCTTAATATCCTATCATTTCCAGAATCAAAGAGAAAATGCCTTATTTAGCATTCAAATCTCTTCCTAATCTATCCCTCTCCTATTTTTCAGTCTTATACTTTATTTTATTTTTTTTTCTTTGCTTCCTTGTAGATTTTCTTTTATTCTTGCATACAGTCTTTATTCTTTGCTTAGCCTCCAAGGTGGTAGGGCTCTAGTTCTCCTTAAATTTATTTCATTTATCTATTTTAAAAATTATTTACTATTTACATTAATTAATTAGTTAGTATATATGTTGTATGTAAGTTCCTTGAGGGTGGAATCCTCTTTGATTTTTGTTTTTGAATTTTCACTGCAAAGCCTCATTGCAATTTTTCATTTTTTTTTTTAATTTTATTTTATTTGCATAACATATGTGTGGGTAATTCTTCAACAATAACCCTTACATAGCTTTCCGTTACAAATTTTTCCCCCCAACTCCCCACCCCTCCCCTAGATGGCAGGATATCCACTACATGTTAATTATGTTAAAATATTGGCAAATCGAATATATGTATACATATTTCCAAACTTATCATTGTTGTGCAAGAAAAATCTTATCTACACAAACGATATATCAGATAAAGGAAACACAATGTAAGCAAACATCAGTCAAGGAGTATGAGAATGTTATGTTGTGGTCCACATTTCGCATCCCTCTCTCTGGGTGTATATGGCTTTCTTCGTCTTATACTTTATTTAGCACCATATACTCTTCAGTCCAGTTATAATGGCCTCTTGGCTGTTCATGAATAAAATGCTTTATCTTATGGCTGTAATCATTTTCTTTAGCTGTCTTCCAGCTTCCAGATAATTGGGAAACTTTACTATCATGTCACCCCAGGTAATATGAATCTTTTGCAAGCATATGGTTTAGAAAATTCAAGGTTTATTTACAAGTCCATGAAAAGAAATAGAAACTATATTAAATAACATTATCTACCAATGATTTTTTCCTCAGAAACTTGTCTAGTATTAGCTGCTTAATTATATACTAAGCAGAGGACCCAATAAGTGTGTCTTCAATTCTATTTCAAGATAAGGAAATATCTATTTTCTGGGCAAACAAGATCAAGAAGTTAGCTTTTACTTTGGGAATTGACTAAAAATAATAAAGCAGTAAATAAATAATTCTATTGATTGACATTTGTGTGCTCATGACTTTACAAATTCAAGGGGGGGGGGGATTGTATCACCAGTTGAAGAAAATGATGAAAGCAGTGACTGCAAAGTTGTTTAGAATGAGAAAAGGTCTTTCCTTACATTTTTCACACTTCATTTTCTTTATAAGGTAAAATAACTATGACTGTTTCTGTCCCTCTCTAGCTTCAAACAAAAGTTTTAAGGAGTAATGTAAAAACCCATGTAGTTTATAAAAAGGCAAGTGTTGCCAATACTTACTGTTTACTCAAGTATAACCTAGCAGTAAACATTGGGAAGGGGAAAAAAGAGAGAGGTTTCATTAGTGCTGTTATTACCAGGTCCTTAATGACATTTGTGATAGATGCTGTATTATCTCTAGTTTACCAGGAAGGAAACTATGACAGATGGACTTAAATGATACTCCCAGGCTATTAAGTATTTTGAGGATGGATCTGAATTGAGGTTCTTCTGACTTTAGGCATAGTGCTTTATCCCCTAAGCCTCGTAGCTACTGAAAGGAGGATAGAGAAGGAAACAGAAAAGCACTGTTTATTAGAACAAGCCTTAAAAAGCCTGTTTTCATTTTGTTTTTAAAGAATATTTGTGCATTTTCATGGCTTAGTCCCCCCCAACATTTTTAGTACTTATCTCCAGAAGAACAAGTAAATAGGTTTTAGAACAGTTCTTCCCCCCTCTTCTTTATTTATTTATTGTTTTTTGTTTTCAAGTTTTTTATTTTCAAAACACATGTAGGGTTTTCAACATTCACCCCTGCAAAACCCTGTTCCAAATTTTTCTCTCTCCTTTTCTCTATCCCCTCTCCTAGATGGCAAGCAATCCAATGTATGTTAAACATGTGCAGTTCTTGTATATATATTTCCACAATTATCATGCTACATTAAGAATAATAAGGTCCAAAAGGAAAAAAAAAATGAAAACGAAAACAAAATGCAAGCAAACAACAGCAAAAAAAAAAAAAAAAAAAAGTGAGAATACTATCTCGTGATCCACATTGAGTCCTGACAGTCTTATATCTGGGTGCAGATGGCTCTCTCCATCACAGGACTATTGGAATTGGCCTGAATCACCTTGCTGGGGAAAAGAGTCATGTCCATCAGAATTGATCATCGTATAATCTAGTTGTTGCTATTTACAATGTTCTCTAGGTTCTATTCACTTCACTTAGCATCAATTCATGTAAGTCTCTCCAGACCTCTCTGAAATCATCCTGCTGATAGTTTCTTATAGAACAATAATATTCCATAGCATTCATACCATAACTTATTCAGCCGTTCCCTAATTGATGGGCATCCACTCAGTTTTCAGTTTCTTGCTACTACAAAAAGGACTGCCACAAACATTTTTACACGTGGATCGTTTTCCTTTTTTTTTTGATCTCTTTGAAATACAGGTCCAGTAAGTAGATCAAAGGGTACAATTTGAAGCCCTTTGGGCATAGCTCCATATTACTCTCTAGAATTGTTGGATCATTTTACAACTCCAAAAACAATGTGTTAGTGTCCCAGTTTTCCCACATCCCCTCTGACATTCGTCATTATCTTTTCCTGTCATCTTAGCTAATCTTAATATCTTAATTTGTATATCTCTGATCAGTAATGATTTAGACATTTTTTCATGTAACTGGTTTCAATTTCTTCATCTGAAAACTGTCTTTTCATATCCTTTGACCATTTATCAATTGGAGAATGGCTTATAGATTCAAGCCAGTTCTCTATATATTTTAGAAATGAGGCCTTTATCAGAACCCTTGGATATAAACTTTTTTCGCAGTTTACTGTTTCCCTTCTACTCTTGTCTGCATTGGTTTTGTTTGCACAAAAATTTTTAACTAAATATAATCAAAATTATCCATTTTGCATTTCACAATGTGCTTTTAAGTTCTTCTTTGGCCACAAATTCCTTCTTTCTCCACAGATCTGAGAGGTAAACTATCTCTTTGTTATTCTAATTTGCTTACTGTATCACTCTTTATATCTAAATCCTTACCCCATTTCAACCTTATTTTGGTATAGAGTTTTAGATGTGTGAGTCAATGCCTAGTTTCTGTCATACTAATTTCCAATTTTCCCCAGCATTTTTTGTCAAATACTAAATAGAACAGGAGTTCTCATCCTGGGATCTATAAATTTTATTTATTTATTTATTAAAAGCTTTTTATTTACAAAACATATGAGTGATTTTTCTACATTGACCTTTGCAAAAACTTTTTTTTCCCCAAGCTTTTCCCCTCCTTCCCCTCACCCCCACCCCTAGATGACAGGTAATTTAATACATGCTAAATATGATAAATTATATGACAAATCCAATACACATACACATATCTATACAGTTATCTTACTGCACAAGAAACATCAGATCTAGAAAGAGAAGAAGAAAAAAACAACCTAAGAAGGAAAACAAAATGCATGGAAATATTCACAGAAAGCGTTAAAATGCTGTGTTGTGGTCCATACTCAGTTCCCACAGGCCTCTCTCTGGATGTATATGACTAGCTTCATTGCTGAACAATAGGAACTGGCTTGAATCACATCATTGTTGAAGAGAACCATGTCCATCAGAATTGATCATCGTATAGTCTTGTTGCTGTGTATAATGTTCTCCTGGTTCTGCTGATTTCACTCAGCATCAGTTCATGCAAGTCTCTCCAGGCCTCTCTAAAATCATCCTGCTGGTTGTTTCTTACAGAGCAATAATATTCCATAACATTCATATACCATAATTTATTCATCCATTCTCCAATTGATGGGCATCCTTTCAATTTCCAGTTTCTTGCCACTACACAAAGGTCTGCCACAAACATTTTTGCACATGTGGGTCCCTTTCCCTCCTTTAAAATCTCTTTGGGATATAGGCCCAGTAGAAACACTGCTGGGTTAAATGGTATGCACAGTTTGATAACTTTTTGAGCACAGTTCCAGATTGCTCTCCAGAATGGCTGGATCCGTTCATAGTTCCACCAACAATGTATCAGTGTCCCAGTTTTCCCACATCCCCTCCAACAGTTATCCTTATCATTTCCTGTCATTTTAGCCAATCTGACAGGTGTGTAGTGGTACCTCAGAGTTGTCTTAATTTGCATTTCTCTGATCAATAGTGACTTGAAGCACCTTTTCATGTGACCAGAAATAGTTTCAATTTCTTCATCTGAAAATTGTCTGTTCATATCTTTTGACCATTTATCAATTGGAGAATGGCTTGAATTCTTATATATTTGAGTCAATTCTCGATATATTTTAGAAATGAGGCCTTTATCAGAACCTTCGGATGTAAAAATATTTTCCCAGTTTACTGCTACCCTTCTAATCTTGTCTGCATTCATTTTGGTGGTACAAAAACTTTTTAACTTGATATAGTCGAACTTATCTATTTTGTGATTAATGATGACCTCTAGTTCTTCTTTGGTCACAAATTCCTTCCCCCTCCACAGGTCTGAGAGGTAAACCATCCTACATTCTTCTAATTTGTTTATAATATCATTCTTTATGCCTAGATCATGAATCCATTTTGACCTTATCTTGGTACATGGTGTTAGGTGTGGGTCAAGGCCTAATTTCTTCCATACTAGTTTCCAATTATCCCAGCAGTTTTTGTCAAATAATGAGTTTTTATCCCAAAAACTGAGGTCTTTGGGTTTATCAAACACTAGATTACTATTGTCATTGAGTATTTTGTCCTGTGAACCTAACCTATTCCACTGATCCACTACTGTATTTCTTATCCAGTACCAAATGGTTTTGGTGACCACTGCTTTATAATATAGTTTTAGATCTCGTACAGCTAGGCCACCCTCATTTGCATTTTTTTTTCATTAATTCCCTTGAAATTCTTGATCTTTTGTTTTTCCAGATGAATTTTGTTGTTATTTTGTCTAGGTCAGTTAAGTAATTTCTTGGGAGTTTGATTGGTATAGCACTAAATAAATAGATTAGTTTAGGTAGTATTGCCATCTTTATTATATTCGCTCGACCTATCCAAGAGCACTTGATGTTTTTCCAATTGTTTAGATCTGACTTTATTTGTGTGGAGAGTGTTTTGCAGTTTTGCTCATATAGATCCTGACTTTCCCTTGGCAGATATATTCCCAAATATTTTATACTATCGATAGTTATTTTGAATGGAATTTCTCTTTGTATCTCTTGCTGTTGCATTTTGTTGGTGATGTATAAAAATGCTGATGATTTATGTGGATTTATTCTGTATCCTGCAACTTTGCTAAAGTTTTAGATTAATTCTAATCGTTTTTGAGTTGATTCTCTAGGGTTCTCTAAGTAGACCATCATATCATCTGCAAAGAGTGATAATTTGGTTTCCTCATGACCTACTCTAATTCCTTTAATCTCTTTTTCTTGTCTTATTGCCAAGGCTAGCATTTCTAATACAATATTGAATAGTAATGGTGATAGTGGGTAACCTTGTTTCACCCCTGATCTTATTGGGAATGGTTCCAGTTTATCACCATTACATATGATGCTAGCTGATGGTTTTAAATAGATGCTACCGACTATTTTAAGGAAGTCCATTAATTCCGATACTCTCTAATGTTTTTAATAGGAATGGATGTTGGATTTTATCAAAAGCTTTTTCTGCATCTATTGAGATTATCATAGGTTTTTTGTTAATTTGGTTATTAATATAGTCAATTATGTTAATAGTTTTCCTAATATTGAACCATTCCTGCATTCCTGGTATAAATCCTACTTGGTCCTGGTGTGTTATTCTGGGAATGATTTTCTGTAATCTCTTTGCTAATATTTTATTTAAGATTTTTGCATCAATATTCATTAGGGAGATTGATCTATAATTTTCTTTCTCTGTTTTTATTTTACCTGATTTAGGTATCAGTACCATGTCTGTATCATAAAAGGAGTTTGGTAGGAGTCCTTCATTCCCTATTTTTTCGAATAGTTTATATAATATTGGAATTAATTGTTCTTTAAATGTTTGGTAGAATTCACATGTAAATCCATCTGGTCCTGGGGATTTTTTTCTTAGGGAGTTGATTAATGACTTGTTCTATTTCTTTTTCTAAAATGGGACTATTTAAGTAATTTATTTCCTCTTCTGCTAATCTGGGCAATCTATATTTTTGTAGATATTCCTCCATTTCACTTAGGTTATCAAATTTATTGGCATAAAGTTGGGCAAAGTAACTCCTGATTATTGCTCTAATTTCCTCTTCATTGGTGGAAAGTTCTCCCTTTTCATTTTTGAGACTAACAATTTGATTTTCCTCTTTCCTTTTTCTAATTAAATTAACTAGAGGTTTATCTATTTTGTTGATTTTTTTCATAAAACCAACCTTTAGTTTTATTTATTAATTCAATAGTTTTTTTTTTACTTTCAATTTTATTAATCTCTTTTTTTGTTTTTAGGATTTCAAGTTTGGTATTTGATTGGGGGTTTTTAATTTGTTCTTTCTCTAGCTTTTTTAGTTGCAAGCCCAATTCATTGATTTTCTCTTTCTCTATTTTATGCAAATAAGCATCTAGAGATATAAAATTTCCCCTTATTACCGCTTTGGCTGTATCCCACAAATTTTGGTATGTTGTCTCATTATTGTCATTCTCTTGGATGAAATTAGTAATTGTGTCTGTAATTTGCTGTTTCACCCACTCATTCTTTAGGATAAAATTATTTAGTTTCCAATTGGTTTTTGGTCTATTTTCTCCTGGCCTTATATTGCATGTGATTTTTATTCCGTCATGATCTGAAAAAAATGCATTTATTATTTCTGCCTTCCTGCATTTGATTTTGAGGTTTTTGTGTCCTAACACATGGTCAATTTTTGTATAAGTTCCATGGACTGCTGAGAAAAAAATAAACTCCTTTCTGTCTCCATTTAATTTCCTCCAAAGATCTATCATACCTAACTTTTCTAACATTTTGTTTACCTCCTTAACTTCTTTCTTATTTATTTTGTGGTTTGATTTATCAAGTTCTGAGAAAGGGAGGTTGAGATCCCCCACTATTATAGTTTTGTTGTCTATTTCTTCTTGCATCTCTCTGAACTTTTTCTCTAGGAATTTCCATGCTATACCACTTGGTGCATATATGTTTAGTATTGATATTGCTTCATTATCTATGGTACCTTTTAGGAATATATAATTTCCTTCTTTGTCTCTTTTAATTAAGTCTATCTTTGCTTTTACTTGGTCTGAGATCAGGATTGCTACCCCTGCTTTTTTTTGTTCACCTGAAGCATAATAGATTCTGCTCCAACCTTTTACCTTCACCCTGTATGTATCTCTATGTTTTAGATGTATTTCTTGTATACAACATATTGTTGGATTCTGGTTATTAATCCTGTCTGCTATCTGCTTCCACTTTAAGGGAGAGTTCATTCCATTCACATTCACAGTTAAAATAACTAATTGTGTATTTCCTGCCATCTTATTTAGCCTAGCTTATGCTTTTCTCTTTCTTATCCCCTTTCCCTCCTCCCTACTATTTTGCTTTGATTACTCCTTCCCCTTTAGAGCCCCACCCACCCTTTTCCCCCCCCTTCCCTCCTGTTTCCTTATAAGTACGTCTATTATTCCCTCTGAGCCAAATCTGATGAGATGGAGATTAACCAAATTCTCATTCCCCTCCCTTTTTTCCCCTCAATCATTATAGGTTTTCTTTGCCTCTATATGTGTTGTAATTTCCCTTATTTTACCTCCTTTTCCTCTTCTTCCAGTGTTATCCATTTTCTACCTCTAATTTCTTTTTCAGTTTATCATATCATAATAATCATAAAATCACAATAATCATATCATAATAATCATAAAATCACAGTAATCATATCATAATCATAATGTAATAATAGATTCATAAAATCAACCCTCATTCTATAAGTATCTATAACATAAATATAGTTCTCAAGAGTTATTTTTTCTTGTTACCTTTTTATGTTTCTCTTGTGTTCTGTGTTTGTAGATCAAATTTTTTGTTCGGTTCTGGTCTTTTCAGTAGAAATAGGTGAAATTCTCCTATATCATTGAAAGACCATCTTCTTCCCTGGAAGATAATGCTCATTCTAGCTGGGTAACTTATTCTTGGCTGTAATCCAAGTTCCTTTGCCCTACGGAATATCTGATTCCAGACCCTTCGATCCTTCAAAGTAGAAGCTGCTAGGTCCTGTGTGATCCTAATTGTGGCTCCCCGATATTTAAATTGTTTCTTTCTGGCTTCTCGTAATATCTTTTCCTTGGTATGATAGTTCTGGAATTTAGCCACGATATTTCTGGGGGACTTAATTTTTGGGTTTCTTTCAGGAGGTGATCAGTGGATTGTTTCAATAAGTATTTTGCCTTCTAAAATATCAGGGCAGTTTTCTTTTATGATTTCCTGGAAGATAGTGTCTAGGTTCTTTTTTTCATCATGGCTTTCAGGAAGCCCTATAATCCTTAGATTGTCTCTCCTAGATCTATTTTCCAGGTCAGTTGTTTTTCCTAGGAGATATTTCATGTTTTTCTCTATCTTTTCATTTTTTTGTTTTTGTTTGACTGATTCTTGAAGTCTTGATGAGTCATTCATTTGCAATTGTTCGATTCTAATTTTCAGCGTCTTATTTTCTTCAGTTACTGTTTTTAGTTCCTTTTGCAATTGACCAATTACATTTTTTAGTTCATTGCATTCTTTTTCCATTTTTTCTATTTTATTTTGCAGTGATCTCATTTCGTTTCCCCATGTTTCTTCTAACTCTCTTTTAAGATCCTTTATGTAATCTTCAAAGAAAGCCTTGTGACATGGAGTCCAGTTTGTGTCTCTCTTTGGGGCTTTTTCTGGAGTTGCTTTACCTTTAGGGGCCTCAGGATTTGAGGTCTGTTCTTCCCTCTCTCCATAAAAGTTGTCTATGGTGAGACCTCTTTTTGGTTTTTTATTCATCATTTTTTTTTTAAGGTATGAGGTCTGTTTTTAAGTTCTTCCAGAGTATCTTCTTCTTCGTGTTGTCCTCCAGATATTGTGGATTTTTTTGCTTCAAAATCAGTCGAGGCTTCATATGTTGTTGGTTTAAGGGAAGGTTAGAGGAGGTTACAGAGACTCCTGTCTGATCTTCACCATCTTGGCTCCACCCCCGGAAGTCGGAGCTATAAATTTTTAAAAATTGTGCCCACTATTTTAACTCTGACTCACCACTCTATCCACTGTCACCTAGCTGCCCCCTGTTATTTTAGTCACTATTTATCTTTGATTTTATATTTCTATTTCTTTCTATCAGTTAATATGTATCATGTTTTTCTGAATTTTTTTTGTTTTCATCATTTCCAAAGGTATAAGTAGTGATGAGTATTTTATAAAGGAAGGAGCTCTGTAAATATGTGGCCAGACCAATGTTGGGCCAAATTTAATAAGATCTAATTAAATAGATATCAATGTAGTGTTACACTTATATAACTAGGCAGCAGTTCATCTGACAACTTGTGAGGTCTCATGCACTCACATCCTATTGTATCAAAGCTATATGACATTCAGTAATTAAGTTCATGCACTCATACACTACCACAAAGACATAACTGCCAAGGATAAGAAGGTAATAACCAAGTCAACAAGCATTTATTAAGTATTTACTATGTGCCAGGTACTGTGTTAAACAGTGGAGAAAAGCAAAAATAGTTCGTAGCCACAATGAACTCACAGTTCGCTGAGGAAGGCAACATATAGACAATATAAACAAAGCAACAGATACACATGAATTGAAAGCAAATGCAGAGGGAAAGCACCATCATTGAGGAAAGCCAGGAAAATCTTCTTGCTGAAGGTGGAATTTTAACTGAGATTTTAAGGAAATCAGAAGCCAGAGATAGGGAGGGAAAGAATTCCAGGCCTGAGAGGCAGGTAACTAGTGAAAATGCCCAGAATTAGACAATGGATTATTTTGAGGAGAGTGAAAATATAAGAAGATTGGCTTTAAAAGCCAAAAAGAGGATTTTATATTATATCCTGGAGATAATAGGAAGCCACTGGAGTTGATTGTTTAAGGGGGTGACAAAGTCAGAGGTATGTTTTAGTAAAGTTACTTTGACAATTGGGTGGAGGATGGACTAAAGTGGGGAGAGACACAAGACAAGCTATTGCAATAATTTATGTAGGAAGTGATGAGGTGGACATTGTCAGGGTGGTAGCAATATATGGGAAAGAAAAGGGAAAATGAGAGAGATTTTAGAAAGATAGGAACCACAGGATTTTATTACTAGTTGTATGGAGGGGGAGAATACGGTAAAGCAAGGAGTCAAGGATGACACTTAGGTTAGAAGCCTGAGTAACTGGAAAGATGGTGGTACCTTTAACATTAAAAAGGAAATTAAAAGAGGGAAAAGTTTAAGGAAAAAGCTCTATCATATGCTCTGTAATGGTCAGACCCTGTTAGATTGTACTGTTCACTTACTAGAACAACATTTAAGGAAAGGTATGTATAAGCTGGAGAATGTCTTCAAGAGGGGTTCTTTTTGGGTTGTATGGGAGAGGAATATCAATGTGCATGTTAAAGTCCTTGAGTGTGAGGCTAGAAGGTGGAGAGGAGAGAAAGAATTCAAACTAGGCACTAGGCTCATGGAGGAAGGAGAATACTCTTTTATTTGAGTGATAGATTTGGATAGTATGAACTTCCAAGGAAAAGATGGCAGTAGAGGGAGAAACTGGAAGGAAGGAGCAAAGTAAAGGCTGGTATTTGGAAGTAATGAGAAAAGAAAAAGTATAAAAGAAAAGTATGTCACTGGCATTCCAGAGAACTCAGTGGAAGGGGGAGACAGATTTGGAATGGGATGTTAGCAGAGTAGAATTAAGGTAGATAGGCATAGAGAAGTTAAGAATTTATAATGGAGAATGAGATTTATATATGTCCATCCAAGAGTTCAAAATCACTAGGTTTGTACTAATAAGTATAAAGGAATAAAAGCATATTAACCATTGAGCAGTATAAATTTAGGGAAAGCAGAAAGAGGTCCATTGAGGGACTCAGACATTACATTATTCAAGCTATTCTCTTGAGTTTCACCATCTTGGTAGGTGGTAGTAGTGTGTTCTATGAGACTCTTACCTACCTCTGAGCAGGCTGGGTGGAGTGGAGGAATCTCAGGAGGAGGCAAGATAGCTTTCTTGTCCTGGAGAGGGCCCTGAGATACAAGAGAGTACCTCCTCAGAGAAGCCCAGATCTGCATGTAGTTCTAGGGCACAGTTGAAAGAGAAACTCTACCCCATCCCACCTTACCACAGACCCCTGTGGAAAAATGCTTTTTTTTCTCCCTTTAAACTCTCCTAGAATCCTAAAATCCTTGATACTGAGAAAATCTCTTTACCTTTCTGTGTTTTAAATGTTTAGTTTGTCTTTGTAAAGAATGTTAACTTCAGGCTTTCCTCGGTATGGCTATACTTATTGAAAAATGCAGCTGTGATGAGTCAGTTAAAGGGAAAACAGCCACAGAGAAATGTGAGAGTTCTAATTGACATATTTTGTTAGAGCTTGTCCCTGACTGGGATTGAAATTCAAAAAGAGAGGATTAAAAATCTTCTGAGAGAACTTCCCATAACAGAGAAGGGGCTTTTATACCAGGAAAGCCATCTAGGCAAAAAGTCAATGGAAAAATGGGACAAATAGGAGTAAAGAAACAGTACCACTCCCCATAACCAAGACTTGATATAAGAAAATAGAAACAAAGCCATCCAAAATGAGATGTGTTGCCTTGGAAAGTAGTAGATTCTCTCTAAATTGCAAATATTCAAGCGAAGACTGCATGACCAGTTATCAAGTAAGCACCACTATTTTTGCAGTCTCTCAGATTCAGACAGCGTTATCTTTGACTCCTTACTCAGTAACTATACATAAATCTAGTATTTGTCTTATCTCTACATCTTTCACATCTGACTCTTTGTGTTAATACTCAAACTGTCTTCTCCAAACCTCATCTCTCCCTAGCCTCCACTCTGTGCCAAAGTGATTTTTCCTAAGCACAGTGCTGAGCATGTCATTCTCCTAACTAGTATATTCTAGTGGCCCCTTCTGAGACCAAATAGAACTTGTGTTTAACTTTCAAAGCCTGGACCAAATATAACCTTCAGCCTCATTATATATGACTCTTCTTACATGCTAAGGGTTAATCATACTGTCTTCTCTGTTTCTTATACTTCTTGTTATTTTGTACTGGCTATCCCCATATCTGGGATGCACTTCTTTAACTCTTCTTAGTAAGAATCCTTCACTTCCTTCAAGACTCAGCTCAAAAACCTCCTTCTACATGAAACTTTTCCTGATCCTCTCAGTTACTAGTGTTATCTCTCAAACTCTCTTTTATTTAACTAATGAATAGTTATTTGTGCTTATTTTTCTTACATTTATTCTGTATGTATTTATATAAATGTGTGTACTGTGTCCTTTATTAGAGTTAAGCTCTTTGAGAACACTGATGGTTTCATTTATTTTTCTAACCTCAGCACCTAGCCCATAACAATTGCTTAATACTTAATTGATATGTTATATAGAGAATTCTTAAGTCTGAATCAGGCCAATTGTTCTCTGATAGCTCTTCCAGTTCTGAGATTCTGTCAAATAAAGTATTTACCTTGTTTTTATATTTGTAGGTTGGCATGATTCGTGATCGAGTGCTACAGTTTATCACCAAATTGCAGTTTGCTGTAGCTGTTCTCTTGACATCATGGACAGAGAAAAAACAGCGTCGAAAATCTACCACCACTTTAATTACACTCAATATAGTGTTCTTGCCAGTTGTAATGTCCTTCATAGTTCTTTCCACACTACTTTCTTCTCCTTTGCTTCCTCTCTTCACCCTTCCTGTGTTTTTAGTTGGGTTTCCAAGACCAGTTCAGAGTTGGCCAGGACCAGTAGGTGCAACAGCATGCATTTGTCCAGATACAGTTTATTATGAGCAAATGGTTCCAAGTCTGAGTGCTGCACTTGGATCTGCAATGGCAGCTGGTAGTTTAGGTAAGTGACTTAGCTGTATTTGAGCATTTTCATCTCTAAATTTAGTATAGACAACATTCTAAAAAAAGATTATCTTTCTCAAGGGAAAAAAAAACTTGAGCCTTTTGAGTGCACCAACATGTAAAAATTAAATTTTAAAAAATAATGACAGACCAGAAGCAAAAAAAAAAAAAAAAAACCAAATTTACCTTTCCTTACTGAGATGAACAAAACTACCAAGTGTTCAGCATCTTTATTTTTATTAACAGAAAAAGTGATAGTGGACAAATTAAAAGGATTCATCTTATTGATTGAAAATTATTTGTGAACTCTATCACAGTTCAAGGCAATAGAGAAATTCAAGTACATGGGATGAATTAAGTTTTTAAAGAGAATCAGCATGGTATTAAAGATTCAAAAAATGAACATTTATTAAAGTATCTATTATATGTCAGGCACTGTGTTAAGTACTGGATCTATTATAAAAAAAAAAAGACAAAAGATCTTCACTGCTCTCAAAAAGCTCAGTCTAATAGGCAAATAAAATATGAACAAACAAGCTACATACTAGACAACTAGAAATAACCCAGAGAGAAGTGTGAGAATTAAGCTCCTAGAATTTGTAAAGGCTTTTTTTTGTAGAAGATGAGATTTTAGTTGGTATTTAAAGGATCCTCAAGAGGATCCTCAAGGAATTGAGGAGGGAAAGCATACTAGGCATAGGGGACAGCCAGAGGACTTTCCCAGAGCCAGTAGATGGAATGTCTTGTTCATGGGACTATCTGAAGTCTGAAATGAAGAATAAGTGGCAGGAAGTAAGAGATAGGAAGATTGGAAATATAGGAGGAGCCTGTTATCAAAGGCTTAGTGCCAATAAATCACTTTGTATTTGATCCTAGAAGTGATAGGGAACCTCTGGAGTTTATTGAATGTGTGAGATGACATGGTCCAACCTACACCTTAGGACACTCATTTTGGTATCTAATCAGAGGATGAATTCAGGTGGGGAGAGACTTGTGGCTGGCAGGTCTGCTGCCTACTATCTAGCTAATTGATGATACTACTGTAGTCTGGGAGTGGGAGGAGAGAAGACCACATTTTCAAGAGATAGTAGAAAGGTAAAATTGACTACAGCTTGGATACCTGCAGGTGAGGGTGGGATGAGAGATGGTAAGGTTCCAAGATAACTCCTAGGTTGGAATCCTAAGGGACTGAGATAATGTAGTTGCCCTCTACAGTAATAAGGAAGGGAAGAGTTTAGGGAGAAAGATGACAAGTTTGCTCTTGGACTTGAGTTTAAAATGTCTATTGCACTTCCATTTTAAGATATCTAAAAGGCAGTTGGAGATGTCAGAGTAGAGGTAAGCAGAGAGATTAGTAGGTGGAGCTGAGAATCATCAGCATAGATATAGTAATTAAAACCATGGGAACTGAGATCACAAACTGGGTAGTACTGAGGAAGAAGAGGGTTCTAGAGTCCTGCCACATTTATGGTTAGGGTGAGTGTTCTGGATGAGGATCCAGCAAAAGATACAATTTGATAGGTAGGAGGAAAACCAAAAGAAAGTAGTGCTCTGGAAACCCAAGAGAAAAGAGTATCTCTCAAAGAGGAGAGAGAGATTGATAGTGTTACAGACTTGCAGAGAGATAAAGAGAATGAAGCCTGAAAAAAGACCATTAGTATTTGGCAGCTGTGAGATGATCAGTAATTTTGGAAACAGCAATTTGGGTAGTATGATAAGGTCAGAAGCCACATAAGAGAGCAAGAGGATAAAAATGGAGATAACTATTGTAGATGGCCACACAGGCAGAACAGAGAGAGGATGATAGTTAACAATGAGGGTTTCTTCAGGATAGGGGAAACAGGCATACTTATAGGTGGGAGGGAATGGCCCATTAGAAAGAAAGAGATTAGAAATCAATAAAGGGGTAGGGATGATAAAGAGGACATTCTATTGGAGGAGTCAGGATGAAACAGAGTCACTTATGTGAGTAGAGGGTTTGGTCTTGTTAAGGAATAAGGCCACATGAGGTAGGGATGAAGGAGCAGAGATGGTAGAAAGCATACAGGTTCCATGAGATGAAGAAGAGAAAAAAGGGAGCTTTTGGCAAGATGTCCTTGATTTTTGATTTTTTATTTATTTATTTTGCTGAGGCAATTGGGGTTAAGTGACTTGCCCAGAGTCCCACAGCTAGGAAGTGTCTGAGACCAAATTTGAACTCGGGTCCTCCTGACTTCAGAGCTAGTGCTCTATCCACTGCGCCACCTAGCTGCCCCCGTCCTTGATTTTTTATGAAGCAAGGATGCCAGCTGAGAGTGTGGTGAAGAGGGGAGCTATGGGAGATTTGAGGAAAGCTGAAAAAGTTTGGAAGAGTTTCTGTAGAGTGTGGGATAGTGAGTGGATAAGGCAGATATAAAGGGATTGCCTAACAGCATTGAGAGCTCCAGTGAGATTATGTAACAAATTTGTAGTGAACTCGTCAGAACAGCCCTGATATTCCCTTTGTACAGTAACACATGTAAAGGAATGAATAGTAGTGATTCAAGACTGAGGCTAGGAAAGGAATATAGTAAAAATGAGTCTAGGGCCATGACACCAGGATAAAGTGGTTTACCAAGGGGTCAAGATGGAGAAAAGAAAGAGTGGCAAGTCAGTTGAGTTGACCTGGAAGAGAACTTAATGCTTGAGGGATTGGCCACATCAAGGATGAATAGCAGGGAAGCCAGAGGGAGCAATTAAATGCCTCTGCAATGGGGAAAAGTGGGGAAGAGAGAGTTCATGGCTCATGGCCTTGTTTTTTTCCTATAATTGAGTTGTGGTCATGGAGTGAGGAAGATCTGGGTTCAAGTGTTCTGCCAGACACTTTGACTGTAGATAAATCATTTAACTACTCTGAGCTTTTGTCATAAAGATAAAAATGAAATTGTAGGTAATTGTTTCCTCAAAATAGTATGTAAATATGAGTTTTTGCGAGTATTGTTATTGTAATTTTAATGGGAAAGTAATGGGAACTGACCATATGTCATTTTGAAAAATATAAAAAGTTTTTCTAGGTTGTTGAGGGATGAAAAATAATGCTAAAGAAACAAAACTTTTCTTTAGGTAATTTTGTCCTTTGTCCTTAGCACTCCTACCCTATCCCCCAAGTAATTATGATATTAAGAATAATGAATTCAAGAAGAAAATGGAATATTTGGTGGAAATGAAGTTATTACTCTCAAATAATATGGCTGCATTGCAAATTTTCCACCTGATACTAATTGTACAATAACTTGTACCACAATTCTCAAGATCATTTTGAAGAAAAATCTAGTAGCAGATTTAAATACTGACTGCAACTTTCTGGCAAGTTGATTTTAGGCATGAAAAAATATATTCTGAACTCTGTGAAACAATTACTTAAAATTTCTCTAATTATGTGTTGTGAAGGAATTTGGAAAAAATAATTCTTAATAGAGAAACAAGACCCAAAATCAGTCTTGGTATCAATTTGCTTTCTGTCAAAAAAAAAAAAAAAAGGCTGAATTAATTTAGTGATTGCCTACTTAATTTCTTTTAAAAAATATATTAATATAGTTTCTACTCTACTGTACAGTTTTAAAAGATTATCATTACAATAATAGTTTAGGGTAGGATCTTTAGTGATAGGTTTAGTAATAACAAAATGATAGGGTAGGGATAAAGATAAGATTGTATCCTCTAAGGCTTAGCTTCTTAAACTGTGGGTCATGACTCCATATGGGCTTTCATAACTAACTGTGGGAGATGCAAAGTTATGATTCATTATCGGTAAATATTTGAGTTGTATACCTACATACCTGGGATCACATAAAAATTTCTTGGGCAAAAAGGGGTTGCCAGGGGAAAAAGTTTTAAGAAGCCCTCAATAGTTTCCAAATTTTATATCACAATAGTTCCTCCTTTTTTATTAAAAAAAAAAATCATGCTCTCTCCCCATTTTTCATAAAATAATCTATAAAAATAATTTTCTTAGCTCATTTTTCATTTCAATAAATTAGTATTTTACTACAAATATATAACATCAAATTATAAACATACAACAAAATAAGATACATAGATATACTTAATAACTGGGCAGAGAGGTGCTATAGTGCCCAGTTTCTTAAACTGTGATTTAACATAGGGTTGTAATCTCATGTGGGATCTTGTAACTAAGTGTGGGTATTGCAAAATTGTGATTTATTATCAGTAAATATTTAATCTGTATACCTATTTTATATACTTATATTCATGATCACCTAAAAATTTCTCAGGTGAAAAGTAGTCACAAGTTTAAGAAGTTTTTAAGAAGCCCAAGAATGAATAGACTTCTGGGCCTGGATTCAGAAAGACTCATCATCTTGAGTTCAAATCTATTCTTAGACTCTTAATAGCAGTATGACCTTGAGCAGGTCACCTAACCTTACTCTTTGCTTCAGTTCCTCATCTGTAAATTGAGCTGGAAAAGGAAATGGCAAATCATTCCAATATATTTGCCAGGAAAACCCCAAATGGGTTCATGAAGAGTCTGACACAAAATAACTGAATAATAATATTTATTAATAAAATCATTTGTGATTTTTATATTTAATGGCAGCTGTAATAATGTTATTAATGTGATAGGTGGAATTTTTTCCCATCATTGTTTCCGAAAACATGGTATAACATTACTCCTCATAATTTTTCCAAAAACTAATTAAGAACAATATTTTATCTTTAAAAATAATTTTAAGGGGAAAATAAAGTGTTATTTTTTTTTTTGATATTCTTCACAATGGCTAATACAAACAGGGACACAACATAATAGATGCTTATGAAATGAATTTCATTGTTTGTACCTAGCGGCCCCAAACCAAAAAGATTACTTGTGGGCCATAGCAAAGCTGTCTATAAATGCCTTCATGGTTCATATCAGAGTCTTTAAAAGTACTTTCAGATGTACTGATTGTAATTCTGGTAATAGTTGATATCTGTAATATGATGATCAGTTAAGCTTTCAGCTATGTGCACTGCTAAATATAGTAATCTGAATGGTATTTTTTTAGGGCTTTCTATCAAACTGTGTTGTAATTAATGTAATGTGATTGTTTACAGCTTTGGATAAATCATGTGTTTCCATGGTTTGGAAATCAAGACCCAGAGCAGAGATTTGAAATTGCTATTTAAAAAATTTGCTCAGTAGGAATAGATAATTATTCTTGAATTTTCCAATTCTGTGTGGTCTAATGGCATACATTGCAACAACTTTAATCACTTCCCAGACCTTCCCCTCCCCATCCATTTTCACTATTTGTCAAATGAAACACCTATTGTGAGCTTGTCCAGATTTCTGAAATATCTCTCAAATAATAATAAATTATCAGGTCCAACTTTCTGTCACAAGACAGAAATTAGACCAAAATTACTTTATATCCACAGCAAATAGATTCCTTTTTCATTTAGAAATATGTAGGTCTTCAAAGTAAGAACTGCTTCCGTATTGACTGTACTAGTCAAATGATAGTTGAGCAGGTATATTTTCTTCTGTTTCATTTGCAAGTCAAAAAGTTTTAAAATTGGAAATGATTTATGCAAATTGCTAACTTTTCTAAAAGTATCTTATGTATGTTTTTCAGAAATATTCTCCAAACATGCAAACTTCAAGAGGTTTTATACTATAAAAAGAAATTCCTTTATCTTTTATCTTTATTTTTATTTCTTTAAAAGAGGGCAATTTCCTTCTTTTGCTTAAATACTCTTTGAAAGACTTTCACTTAAGAAAGGCAGTGTTTTCACAATGATATAGAAGCATCCTGTGATATGCTCCTATATTTCCCAAAGCCTTCCTTTTTTATTATTATTATTAATACTTTTTATTTGCAAAACATATGTATGGGTAATTCCAAAACATTAACCCTTACAAAGCTTTCTGTTACAAATTTTTCCCCCCTACTCCCCACCCCTCCCCTAGATAGCAGGATATCCACTACATGATAATTATGTTAGAATACTTAAGTCGAATATATGTATAGTTATTGCGACACATCATTTTTTTGTTCAGGAGAAATCGTATCTATAAGAGAGAATAATCCGATAAAGGAAATACAATGCAAGCAAACATCAATAGAGAACATGAAAATGTTATGTTGTGGTCCACATTTCACATCCCTCTCTCTGGGTGTATATGGCCTTCTTCACTGAACAATTGTAATTGGTTTGAAGCATTTCATTGTTGAAGAGAGTCATGTCCATTAGAACTGATCCTCATATAGTACTCTTGTTGCCGTGTACAATGATCTCCTGGTTCTGCTCATCTCACTCAGCATCAGTTCATGCAAGTCTCTCCAGGTCTCTCTGAAATCGTCCTGCTGGTCGTTTCTTACAGAGCAATAATATTCCATAACATTCATATACCATAATTTATTTAGCCACTCTCCAATTGATGGGCATCTACTCAGTTTCCAATTTCTAGCCACCACAAAAAAAGCCTTCCTTTTAATGTACCATTTTTGTAAAGTTAATTACTTTTGTAACAACTTTAAAAACTGTAGCTCCTTAGTTGTTTCTCAACACAGAAGACTGATTTATTAAGCATTCAATTTATCCAAATTACATTAGAAATTTTATTTTTTAACTAGTGCTGTAGACTTGCATTTCATTCTGACATTAATTGACATTGTTATTTTCTAGTCCAATGCAATTATCTTTTATTATATCACTTTAATTTAAATTTTGTTTTATTGAAATTTTATCTGGATTTAGCCTTATCAATGGTTTGCATAGTCCATCAGTAAACATTTATTGTTTTCTTTTTGCTAAGAGCTTGGGCTACAAAGAAAATAAAAAATAGTCCCTGCCATCCTAGAGCATACATTCTAAAAAGGGGAGAGAGAACAACATGTAAGTAACTATATTCAGATAAAATCTATACAGAATAGATGGAATGTCATCTGAAAGAGAAAATGTTTTTGCATTAAAAACTGGCAGGACTAGGGGAGGCTTGCAGAATGTATGTCTTGAAATGAGTCTTGGAAGAAGTCAGGGAAACCAGGAGGTAGAGGTGAGGAGGCAAAAGGACAAGGATAGGAGATAGAATGTTCTATTTGAGGAACTAAGCTTCTGTCACCAGATCTTGAGATGTGTGTAAGGGAGTAATAATGTGTAAGAAGATGGAGGAAGTCTAACAGTTGTTGGAATAGACGAGAGGTGATGAGATGCTTCTTGGGTAATGGTTATGAATAGTTAGTCAGTAAGCATTTCTGAGCACTTACTATGTGCCGGCACTCTACCAAAAGCTAGAGATAACAAAGAAAGACCAAAATTACAGTCCTATCCCCATTCTAGTGAAGTAAATCACTATGACGCCTATCATAATGGGCAGCCAATATAAGGGCACTGAGGAGGAGATAGAATATCCTTTTTGATAACGGGCAAATGGAGGGCGGTGGTAAGGTATAAGAAGAGAACTAGAAGGATAGGAAAAGCTCAGATTATAAAGAGATGTAAATGCCAGATAGAGGTCTTTATATTTCATAATGAAGGTAAGTATTACTAGAGTCACTAGAGCTCATTAAGCAGAGCATGTTACAATCTGGCCTACACTTCAGTAAAAGAACCCTGGCAGTTACCCTAAGAGGATTGATTAAGAGTAGGGAAGAGACTTAAAACATGGAAACCACCTTCTAGTGGTTATTCTAGTACTTCATGTGAGAAGTATTGATGACCTGAACTAAGAGTTGTGACTATGTAAATGGAGAGAAGAGGATGGCATATAAGAAATGTAGTATTTCTATTTTTAAACAAGAGGGTAGCAGGAGTTAAAAGTCTTATAATTCTGTCATAATAAAAATAAGCTATCTAAATTGCACATAAAAATGATTCACTTTTTTCTATCCTATTTTAGGTCTTCTTTTACCTGGGTCACATTATTTATGTCGTTTTCAAGATCGACTTATCTGGATTCTAGTTCTAGAACGAGGCTATACCTATTGCTGTATTAACATTAAGGTCAGACCACTAAATTTCTCTATCTAGAGTTAATGTGTTACATGTAAAAATGTTTCTGTAATCAATTTATTAGCTATTAAACACATAGCCCCTTGGAGTAAATCTGCTTTGTTTTTTGTTAAATTTGAAAATACGTATTTTTAAACGTAAATATTAAAATGAGAAATACATATTGACATTGTATAGTGTTATCAAATTATTAAGCAAAGAATCTATATTGATAGTCACCTCTCTTCTAAGTCCCATTCTTTGTGACCTTGTTCAGCCAACCACTTCCAGAGTATGATTCTGTAATATTGTTTGACTTAAGTAGACTTAGAATAAACAGTGTATGGAGAACCATATAATATGAGCTTTCTTTAACATAACACAAAAGGTTCAAAATGTTCTTGGTTAAAACTGTCATTACAATCTCATAAATAGGAATAAACAGAAAATATTGCCATAATATTAGAATAATTCTTCCTTCTTTGATGTAAAGTTAGTATATGGTATTGAAATATCATGTAATATGCTAGTGGACCATTCTAAATAGAATTTCTTTGGCCTTATTTTTTTTTTACCAGTTAGACAACTATTTATGGTTTTTGTATATATACATATATACATGATTTTTTTCATAGCAAAGTAAAGTTTCCCTAGACAAATAGTATATGTTAGCTTAGCCTATTTGAAATCAGTATGTTTAATAGAGGGCATTGATTGTTTTGAAGAAAAAAAGATTTCCAATACTAGAATACAGTATTCTAGAAATTGAAGTTAAATATATAGTTAAATAAAAATATGTATATATTTAAAATGAAATTATATTTAAATATTAATAATTAAATGATATTAGAATGTTTAAATTAAATATATATACATATATGTTGAAGCTATTAAAATATAATTGTGGTCTTTCAAGTTCTTTATGATTGTCATAAAAGTAAAATTGTTATTAATATTTCTCTTTGATTATCCATAGTGTCCCTAGATACATACATGTGAAGAAACTAAAATTGAGAGATTAACTGACTTGCCTAGGGCCACACAAGTACTGAATTGCAAAGCTAGGATTCAAATCCAAAATCTACTAATAAATCCATATGTTCTTTTACCATATCTTGCTGCCCCTAAATTTAAAAGATAAAGCTCTTAATTAAGAACTGGTGCCATATTTTTATTAAGGGAGAATACATAAATACTTTTTAAATTATTAACTTTTCTATGGCTAAGTAATTATGATCAATCAGTAACATTTTATTAAGAACCTACTGTGTGCTGGGACCTCTTAAGTGCTGGAGGAATACAAAAAGATTAAAGGTAATCCATGCCCTCAAGGACCCTGCAGTCTAAAGGGGGAAACAACAAGCAAAGGCAAAGAAATACATATAAAGAAATTATAATGAAGAATAAATAGTAAAAATATACAGAAGGCACTAGAATTAAGAGGGATTAGGAAGTATTTTTTGTAAATAGTGGAATCCACTGAAGAAGTTTTTCTTTCTTCCTTCAGGGATTAGAATTACAAGAAACTTCATGCCACACTGTTGAAGCTAGAAGAGTTGATGAAGTTTTTGAAGCAGCCTTTGAGCAAGAGGAATATGCAAGAGCACTTCCCCTCAATAAGCACTTTGGAAACATCTTAACACCTTGTACTGTTCTACCTGTGAGACTGTACTCTGATGCCAGGAGTGTTTTATCTGGTATTATTGATTCTAATGAACATTTACAAGCATTTAAAGGTGACCTCATTAAAGTACTTGTGTGGATGCTTGTACGATATTGCTATAAAAGAAACAGAGCACCAAAGAAACATAGTGAAACTGAAAATAATGGCATGCCACCTCTAATCAGGCAGCCTGAGTGGAATAATTCATCATACCCGCAAGACCCCAGTGATTCAGATAGTTTAAATTTAGAAACATTTGATGAGTGGTCTGATAATGACTTTTTTGATGATGAGTCCACCACCAAAAAAGACAAAAAAGAAAACGGGCAATTGAAAGTTTTGCCAAGTACATCTTTACCTATTCCAGGATCAGTGGAATCTCGTAGTACAGATGCTAATTCAACAGAGACTATTTCTGAAGATAAACTATGTAAAGCAGTTGCATTGGGCCTTCCTGCTGTTGACAAAGGAAAGCAGGGAGAGATGACACACCTTCCTCTGTTGGAATTTAGTTGTTCTCATTCACAGCTGTTAAGCATACCAGAAGAATGGAGGGCTAGTTGCTTGCCCAAATCCAGAATTAATGAGATGAAGCAGTTATTTCCAGAAGACTGGTACCAATTTGTTTTAAGTCAATTGGAATCTTTTCATCCAAAAGAAAATCTTTCTTATATACTTGAAGATATAACAAAGGATGAAGTTTTGAAAGACTTATATATTCATGCAGTGATGTCTTGTTATTTTAGTTTTTTTGGAATAGACAGTGTGGTCCCTACCCCTAGTCACATATTTAGAGCTTACAATAGTGGCATTAACTGGTCACTTGATTTAGACTGGCTAACTGAAAAACCAGAACTGTTCCAGCAAGCATTAAAAGCATTCAGGTAAGAAATAATTTAAGTTCCTTACATCATGGTATTAATAATTCCTATTCTGACATGTTGTATTTAGCAGATAGCCCAGTATTTTTTTATTCTATTAATGTTGTGGAAAAATAAGTTTTTAATTTTTTTGGTTTAACATGACAAGTCCCACCAAGCATCTCCAAATTTCTAAGAAATGCATTTCTTAAAAACATTTAAGCAAAGCTGCCAAGTAATGTCATTGCTACTAACTTTATAAATCACTGTCCACTTTTAGAGTTTGCTGATTGTTAGAGGAAAGGAAGGACATATGTTTGAGCTTTAGTAACATAGATCAACTATCAATACAAGAAAATTCAAGTGTGAAGAATGCCTGTTGACATGTAACATGCAGCTGAATGGACAGATTGTAAAGTGTGTCAGTCGTTAATATGCCTTGAACAGACACTGCAAATTTGACAGTGAGTTGGACGTAGAATTGTACAGGAAGAGGTGGGCAAGCCAAGTTGCTTTTAAGAAGTTGCACAGTACTCTCAACCCAAGAGGCAGATGGTGGTTTAGTGGATAGGATGCTGAACCTGGAGTCAGGTTGCATTCAAATTTGGCTTTAGATATTTGCTGTGGGACCCTAGGCAAGTCACTTAATCTCTGCCTGCCTTACTTTCCTCCATCATAAAATGAAGATAATAACAGCATCTATCTTGTAGAGTTGTGAAGAACAAATGAAATATTAGTATTTTAAAACATTTAACAGTACCAGACACATAGGAAATATTTAAGATAGTATTGATCAATGGAATATAGAGGTGCATGGTAAATGTGAGCACACTGTAACACATTACAAATGAGTAAAACAGAAAAAGCCATGCATAAAACATAATCAAAAGAAGAGTTAATACAGTAATAACAGTTCTGTAAGCAAAAACAATCTTGAAAGACTTGAAAGAACTCTGATCCATGAATTGGCCAACCATATAATTATACATATTAAAAGCAAAAACATCCAGAGCCTCATGATTATTTCAGTAGACATAGAAAAATATTTGACAAAATACAATATTTATTTACATATGAGAAAGTATATTTACTTATGCTAAGATAAAAACCCTAAAATATAGGCATAGAGGGGTCTTTTTTTAATATCACAAAAATGTGTCTAAAACCAAAAGAAAACATTTGCTGTAAGATTACACTAGAAACTTTTCCATTAAATACAAGAATAAAGTAAGGATTCCCACTCTCTACTACTAATTGACCTAGTTCTGGAAACAATAGTGATAAGAATAAGAGAAGAGAAAATTAAAGAATAAATAAGACTCCATGTTTCCTGCTGATGTGATAGTTACCTAGAAAATTCTGTTTACAAAGTATTCTTTAAAAGAAATAATTGGAGTAGAGTAATATTCATTGCTCATGTCTGAGTCATACTAATATATTAAAAATGACAGTACTGTTAAATGTTAATAAAGTTAATTGAAAATTTTTATGGTTATACCAGTGAAATTCTCACAAGAATACTTTATAAAACTTGATACAATAATAACAAAATTTATGTGGAGAAATCGGGGATCATCAAAGAAAATTAATAAAAAGATGTAAGGATGAAAGGAGGATAGCCCTTCTAGACCTCACACTATATATGAATGAAGAAAAATTATCTGATACTGGTAAAAAATAGAGAAGTAAAGCCATGGAACAGACTAGAGAAAGAAGTAACATAAACAGTGGAACTCAACAATTTAGTTTCCAATAAACCAGAAAATGCAAATTACTTATGAGAGAATTTTCTGTTACCAAACAAAAAGTAATGTTTTTTAGGAAAGCAGTCTGGCAGATATTATTAGGCTTAGATCAAAACCTTAAGCGATATTCTGTAATACATTGCAAATGGATACATGACCTTAATATTAAAGATGATACTGTAAAGAAAAAATCAGGAGAAAAGCTTTTTACATCAAAGTCTTACATGTTATACATATTTTAAAACTGTTTCCATGTATTGATCTTTTTATGCTTTTTAACTTTTTGAAAGAGATACTAGAGTAAATTGTGGTTATGTTTAAAAAAGAAAATATGTTAGTAAAATTTTATTTAAAAGAAAGTCATATCAGAACTTATTTTTATATTTTGAAAAGCAAGCTCTACCTCATGGGTACTCACACTTTCATATGAAATCCTCTTCTAAACTATATATGGACATGTTCATTTTATTTGATATTTGTTAACAATAAAAATAAAATGGAAAGAAAAAATGAATGAAAGAAATTATATAAAGAATGTCATTACATAAATTTATGACCTATCAGATTGACTAAAATTATAGAAGGAGAAAAAGACAAGTATTGGAAGAGACATGGAAAAATTGGAACTTTGTGCACAGTTAATGGTATTGATCCAACAATTTTAGAGAACAATCTGGAATTATACCCAAAGAGTATTTTTTTTAAATATATATATGCCCTTTGACGCAGCAATACCACTTTAAGATCTATTTCCCAAAGCCATCTGGGGAAAAGAAAAAAAAAAACTTAAATGTTCTAAAATGTCTGGCAAAGAATTGTAAAGTGAGGAAATGCCCATCAGTTATGGAATGATGAAATACTGATATACTGTAAAAAATGATGATCTGGTTGATTTTAGAAAAAGACGTGCATGAAAAAAAATGAAATGAGCAGAAGCAATAGAATGATGTGTACAGTAACAGTAATGTTGTTTGAAGAATTACTGAACCCCTAAGTTATTGTAAGTATTATAAATACTCAGATCAGATATAGAGGATTTGTGAAGGAAGATATTATCCATCTCCAGAAAATAATAATAAATAATAAAAATAAATAAATAAATACTCAGATCAGATATAGAGGATTTGTGAAGGACGATACTATCCATCTCCAGAGAATAATAATAACAAATAGAAATATTTATTGTATGTTTGTGTGTGTGTATTTGTGTAACACAGAAATAAATTTTTTTAAAATATGCATTGTTGGTAGGGATACCCACATCAATGATGATCATAGTATTATAGTAATAGAAAAAAAAATATCCTCTAGTTAAAAATGCTTAAATGTTCTGATTCCTGTGGCCTAATGTAGGTTTTGTCTTTTTAGCCACAGATAGTTTAAATACTTTCTCTTTAACCTGTTTGCATGAAATGTATGTAATTCCATTGTAGCCCCTGAAGTATCGGACTAAATTCATTTCATTAATAAGATTAAGCAAAAATATACAAAAAGACTTTTGATTCTATATTTTTCAGGTACGCCTTTAAGCTTATGCTTGACAAAGCAAGTTTAGGTCCAGTAGAAGATTTCAAAGATCTGGCTAGCTACTTAGAGGAATATGAACATGACTGGTACATTGGTTTAGTATCTGATGAAGAGTGGCGAGAAGCAGTTTTACATGAAAAGCCATATCTTTTTTCTCTGGGGCATGATCCTAATATGGTAAGAAAGCCAAAATTTCAAAAACATTTTTGTTGCTTAAGTCAAGGTTCACTCCAAGATCATTTATTTTAAATATTATAATTAATGTTTTATGTAGATTTGGCATATTCATTTGACAATCCATACCCATTCCTATTAAAAACACTGAATAGTATAGGAATAAATGGAGTTTTCCTTAAAATGATCAATAGTATATTTAAAATCATCAGCAAGCATCATATGTAATGGAGATAAACTAGAACCATTCCCAGTAAGATCAAGTGTGAAACAAGGTTGCCCACTATCACCATTACTATTCAACATTGTATTAGAAATTCTAGCTTTGGGGGCAGCTAAGTGGCGCAGTGGATAGAGCACCAGCCCTGAAGTCAGGAGGGCTTGAGTTCAAATCTGGTCTCAGACATTTAACACTTCCTAGCTGTGTGACCCTGGGCAAGTCACTTAACCCCAATTGCCTCGGCAAAAAAAAAAAAAAAAGAAAAGAAAAGAAAAAAGAAAGAAAAAGAAATGCTAGCTTTGGCAATAAGAGAAGAAAAAGAGATTAAAGTAATTGGAGTAGGTAATGAGGAAACGAAATTAACACTCTTTGCAGATGATATGATGGTATTCTTAGAAAATCCTAGAGAATCAACTAAAAAAAACACTAGAAACAATTCACAACTTTAACAAAGTTACAGGATACAAAATAACTACATAAATAATCAGCATTTTTTATATATTACCAACAAAGTCCAATAACAAGAGATACAAAGAGAAATTCCATTTAAAATAACTATACATAATATAAAATATTTGGGAATCTTATCTGCCAAGGCAAAGTTAGGAACTATATAAACACAATTACAAAACACTTTCCACACAAATAAAGTCAGATCTAAGCAATTAGAAAAATTATCAAATTTTTGGCCAAGCTAAAATAATAAAAATGGCAATACTACCTAAATTAATCTACAGTGCTATACCAAATTCCCAAGAAATTATTTTACAGACCTAGAAAAAATAATAACAGATTTCATCTGGAAGAACAAAAGGACAAGAATTTCAAGGGAATTAATGAAAAAAAATGCAAATGAAGGTGACCTAGCTGTACAAGACCTAAAACTATATTATAAAGCAGTGGTCATCAAACCATTTGGTATTGGCTAAGAAAAAGAGTAGTTGATTAGTGGAATAGGTTAGGTTCACAGGACAAAATAGTCAATTTGAATTGAGACTATAATAAAAATCTAGTTTTTGACAAACCCCAAACCCAGCTTCTGGAATAAGAACTTTTTGGAATAAAAACTTCTGAGAAGGGGCAGCTAGGTGATATAGTGGATAGACCACCAGCCCTGAAATCAGAAAGACTTGAATTCAAATCTGGTTTCAAGACACTTAACACTTCCTAGCTGTGTGACCCTGGGCAAGTCCCTTAACCCCAATTGCCTCAGCAAAAAAAAAAAAAAAAAAGAAAAGAAAATGGGAAATTAGTATAGCAGAAAGTAGGCATTGATCCACACTTCACATCATATACCAAGATAGGTTGAAATGGGTTCATGATTTAGACATAAAGAGGGATATTATAAGCAAATTAGAAGATAGTTTATTTCTCATATCAGTGGAGAAGGGAAGAATTTGAGGCCAAAGAAAAACTGGAGTACATTATTGAATATAAAATTGATAATTTTGATTATATTAAGTTAAAAAGTTTTTATACAAACAAAATTAATGCAGACAAGATTAGAAGGGAAGAAATAAATTGGGGGGAAATTTACATTCAAGGATTCCAATAAAGGCCTCATTTCTAAAATATGTAAAGAATTGAATCAAATTTATAAGAATTCAAGCCATTGTCAGTAGATAAATGGCCAAAAGATATGAACAGGCAATTTTCAGATGAAGAAATTGAAACTATTTCTGGTCATGTGAAAGGTATTCCAAAATCACTACTGATCAGAGAAATGTAAATCAAGACAACCCTTGAGGTATCATTACACATGTCTCAGATTGGCTAAAATAAATGAAAAAAAGATAATGACAAATATTGGAGGTGATATGGGACACTAATACATTGTTAGTGGAATTGTGAACGGATCCAAATACTGTGGAGAGTAATTTGGAACTGTGCCCCAAAGGGATGCCAAAATGTGCATACCCTTTGATCTAGCAATATTTCTACTGGGCTTATATCCCAAAGAAATTTAAAAAAAAAAAAAAAAGGGAAAATGACCGATGTGTGCAAAAATGTAGCAGCTCTTTTTGTAACGGCATCATATCATTTAGTATTGTTGTTGCCGTGAATAATGATCTCCTGGTTCTGCTTATTTCACTCAGCATCAGTTCATGCAAGTCTCTCCAGGCCTGAGTAGATGTCCATCAGTTAGAGAATGGCTGAATAAGTTGTGGTATATGAATGTTATGGAATATTATTGTTCTATAAGAAACTAACAGCAAGATGATTTCAAAAAGGCCTAGAGAGACTTGCATGAACTGATGCTAAGTGAAGTGAGCAGAACCAGGAAATCATTTTATACAACAACAAGATTATGTGATGATCAATTCTGATGAATGTGTTTCTTCTCAGCAATGGGCTGATTCTTGTGATGGAGAGAGCCATCTGTACCCAGAGAGAGGACTATGGGGACTAAGTGTGGATCACAGCATAGCATTTTCATTCTTTTTTGTTATTGTTAGCTTGCATTTTATTGTCTTTCTCATTTTTTTTTCCATTTTGATCCGATTTTTCTTGTGCAGCTTGATAATTGTGGAAACATGTATAGAAGAGTTGCATATCTTTAACATATATTGGATCACTTGCCATCTAGGGGAGGAGGTAGGAGGAAGAGAGGGGGAAAAATTTGGAACACAAGGTTTTGGAAGAGTGTATATTGAATATTATCAATATATTTTGATATATATATATAT